>JAYRBT010000139.1:755562-851145 GCA_036023395.1 Myiotriccus ornatus
GCTTGGCTGCAGAACTCTGTCTTTACGGCAGCTGGAAGATACTGTGACACACCAGGGGAAGAGCTGAGTTCCTACAGAGTGTAGAAATGGGGATGGGATCCAGGGAAATCAATTCTTTTCACATATTTTTGGTATATTGGTATTTGACTTGATTCTACTCTCATAACAGATGGCTCTCTTCAGCATCAATAAATGACAAATGCAGCCAAGAAATAATCTGTTAATTCTGTATCTCTCTGGAGCCAGCAAAATAACAGACACATGAATTATAAACACATTTTCAATTACTAAAGCTGACTAGAATCCTTAACCTACTTTGCATTTGGAATTGATCAGCTGAAAAGCCACACCAGTTGTGACAGGAAGGGAAGGGGCACAGGTAAAAATTGTGATGTGGAATGGTGTGAGAAGCAGCTGGAAATCTAATGAGAAACCCAAGTTTTTTGACAGATTAGTGCGGTTGGTGCCGATTTTTGTGCCCCAGAATCCTCCCTGAACCCCTGCCACCAACAGGTTTAAATTGTCCCACGTCACTACAGCCTCACCGTCCTAGAGCAAGTTAGTTTTAGCTTCTGGGAATGACTGTCACATTTTTGGATTAATTAAATATGAGAATGGTCTTTAAAAGGACTGTTTGTGCTCCTTTAAACTAAGGGGGAAAGCTGAACTGAAACTGCCAAATAATTCTTCCTCAAATTCACAAAAGTTGGAATCTTGATGTTTGTGAATGCCTTGGGGTCACGTCAGCTCTCTAAACCAACACGTAACTATGACTCCGAGGGACTGAATGTTCAAACTTTTCAACTGTAACAAGATTGATGAGTCTTTCTGTTCAATTTTCAAGCCAGTTCCTTAAATATTTCACCCTATGGCCTGGAGAACACTCTCAGTTCAGGAACTCCAGGCACAAAGGATTTCAAGGCCAAGAAATGTGCCATTGTGAAATGCCTTGTTACACAAAGGGCTCTTTTAGCACTACAAGGGTCCCTGTGAAAGTGTTGAAGACTTGGGGGGGGGGTTGTGTTCATGGACTGACAAGAAGTATGTACTAGAAAATCACACTGCTTTGGTGGCATAGAACCAGGAAATGTCTCCCTTGGGAGCTTCCTGCAATGAAGGACATGATTGAGGTGGTGGGCTTTTCAGGAGAAAATTCAAACATTTTTTTTTAAAAACAAGTTAAGACATGAAAAGTGTTTAGAATCAGTGCTGTTTGCAACTCCTTGCAAGTGAAGAGATACTTGATTTGTGGCTGATATAATAATAATCCTTTTCTTAATAAGAGCTCCTTCCTAATAAATTTATTTAGACTAAACAGTACCTTTGAACCTTATATTCATGTGTGAATAATGGCTGAAGTAAAGCCTAAAATCAACCTGTAGTAGAAACAGAGTATTAAAGTCTGGCTAAATGTCTTACCACCTTTCGTATTCTTTCTTACAAACTTTCCAAGAGCAACAAACAAAACAAAAATCTGGATTATGGAATCCTTGCCCATATATTCTACTTAGAGCCACCATTTGGTGTAGGGAGCACTGCAGAGCTTTGCCTTATGGTAGTCACCAACAGACAAGGTCAGATGCAGTTTTACAAAGTTTTTATTTTTTTATTTTTTTTTTCAAAGTAAAGGAATTGAAAAGTTTCTGGAAAAGCACGTAGTTTGACAAAAAACAGAAGGTTCATGAAATATTCATTCAGTACTGAAGGACAAAGGGAAAGGGGTGGGAGACGTTACACAGAAGGGATTTTTTTCTTCATATTTTTCCCACTGGCAACCTACATTGGAGAAACAAAAAGGAGTATTTGGTAAAATGGCAGCATACTGGTAGTACTTCAACTTTTTGCGTCCTGTGCAATGGCAGGTGGCAAATGCCCATCAGAGAAAGCAAAGGTGGTGGTGAAAGGGAAGCTGGATGCTTTTTGGGGCTAGAGGAGTTAAGTGGATGGCAGGGTGGGCAGGGAGGGGCAGACAGACAAAGCTAACGGGCATTACTGCTGTCACCTACCTTGGGTTAAGCACCAATTCCCAATACAGTTCTGCTCTGGATTATCAGGGATGCACCCTAGAAAAAGGAACACATACAGTTATGAGAGAGAAATCAAGAGCGGGAACTGCTATAAACTTAAACTTGTGCCTGAATTATGGTTGAAAGGATAATTCTAATGCTACTTCCTGACCCTATAATCTATGTGCTTCTGGATGCTGGGTATCCTTCAGTTTTGCCAAGGTAGAAAAGAACCTTTTGGAGTGGATTAGAAACAAAATAATTCTTTCCTGAGTCTTCACAATATGTTTACCTATGTAATACTTGGATATGAATAAAAGAGGATTCAATCAATAAGCAGTTTAAGATAGTAGTAGTAGAGTTCTATGCCTTACATGACAATGAGGGGCGCTATTGGAAACTGTCACTTATACTTCCTGGGAATGCAATATGGCTCCACATAAAACTTTTCCTGTGGCATCATCAGCTGAACTCCCCCTGACAATATAACTGTATTTGCTAAGCAGTTCTGATAATTGATGCAGATGCACTTTTTACTGGTAATCCCAGAATTCTGTAAGGATCTGCAGCACAAATGGAAGTTTACATTTGCTAGAGGTCAAGTTTAAATTGAATGGATATTTAAATCTAAAGAGATCTTTTTCAACTGTAGCTTGTAAATACTCAACTCTTCTGACAAGGCCCTGAAGAACTTTATTTAATCTAAGATTTAGATGTGCTTTGAGCAGGTGATTGGACTAGATTACCTTTAGACAACCTTTCCAATGAAATTCTTTAATGACTACAATCTGTGCAGCCAAGATATATGTTGTGCTCTGCACATGTATTGCAAGGGCACATGGACAAGTGACCAAAGCAGTCTGCAGAACTACTTTCCCAGTGCACAGTTTCCAGCTTCCTGTATGTGTTTTTGGGTTGGGGTTTTTTTGTGGCTGTTGTTGTTGTTTTTTTTAAAAGAAGATAGGAATTACCTCTTCCCCGAGGCACGCGTCAATATCTGCTGCCTTGCAGCACTTGTCCACCATGGCAGTGAAACCCCCGGCAATTGTCTTTATTTGGTCCTCTGTCATCTGGGGCTTGCGCTTGATGAGGTTGATGAGCAATCTGGAAGCAAAGCCACAAGACACAGTTAATGCTGCCTGTTGTAGTTGGGTGCCGCATTTCAAAAGACACCATTCTAACCAGGTACAGCTCACTTAGGGGGTTTTTTTGGTCATGCCTAGAGGAGCCTGTGCCTATTGGTGACTCCAAACTCCCAGTCTTACACAACCATCTTTTGTTTTGTGTTAACCCAGTTACAGGTGGGGAAAAACTTAAGGAAATGATCTGTATGTTGTCTTATCTAAGTACATCTTCAGATTTCCCCTGGCAGCGGACGTACCTGAAACTCGCCAGTTAAGAGACTGATTTTGTGTGAAGAAAAATCCCTATTTTGCCTCTTCCAAACTGCACAATGTTACACACTGACCAGACAGTGCAAACACATCGTTCCATCTGCTTTTCTCTGTCACTAGGGGAGCCCCAGTGTGTTTGTAGCTTCCTTCTGCACCCTCCCAAAGTGCCACCCTTCCCAAGTTTTCCTACAAGGTATTTCTTGGAGCTTACTTCAGCTGGCCTTCTTCCTGCTCGGCAGCAGAAGCGCTGCATAGCTTGTTATCAAAATTGAACATCATTGGGTCAAACGGGGGAGGCACATATTTGGTGTCTACGCCCATGGCAGTGAAACATGGTCTCTTGTAAGAGTACAGCTCATTGCAGCAGTGTGTAACCTGGTCATTTATGGGTGTGCTCTCCTGTTTCTTGCACATTTTTTCAATCACGATGCTCAGCTGAAAAGAAAAGGACAAAAGTGAGTTACACTTTTCCCAGAAACAGAACAACTAGGGCATGTTTGTGTCACAATAGCGTCACTGAAAGTGGAAGCTGTCAGATCTAACACCTGCCGGGAAATGGCAGTGGTTTAAATTTTAAAATAACTATATATTCCTGGAGTTGGGTATTTCTTATCTGCAAACAGTCTGGGCATTGGGCTACAACCACTAAGTCTGGGGTTTTTAAGAAACTATTTAGCTTTTCCAAATACAACCTGCCACAGACTCAATCACAGAGCTCTGAGCAACATGGTCCAGTGGAAGATGTTCCTGCGCATGGCAGGGGGTTGGAACTCGATGATCTTTAAGGTTCCTTCCAACCCAGGCCATTTGATGGGTTCATGTTCTGTGACTCATGATTCTATGATTTTATGAATGTACTTTTGCTTTTTCCTAAGCTACCATCAGACAGCTATTGAGGCTCTCACATGCATGAAAAATGAACACACTTGGAATTCTGTTAGGTAGATGCTCAGCGCAGTGTTGACGAAAAATCACTTTGCATTTGCTCTCTCACCAGAACTCAGTATTTTCAAGAACTGAAATCTCCAAGAGAAGGGAGAAGAATAAATCCATGTACTCACGTAGTGCTCAGAACAAGACAAGCGCTTCTCCTCGGGCAGACTACAGCACTTGGTGCCCACGGCTGTCATTTTCTTCCCAATTTCAAGCAAGGTGTCCGTTGATACTTGGGGCATTTTCTTAGTGTAGCGGACCAGAATTCTGAGAAAGACAAATCAAAATGACTGTCAGTAGAGCATTCTTCAAACGTGAGCAGAACTAACCTCTGAAGACAAATCAATTTGCCCAAAGCAGCCAGCATAGTTGATTCCACTCCAGAATATTTATCAGGAAGTGCTCACCCTTTAAGGAAGTCTGCCTCTCCGTGGGTATTGTAAAGGTCACAGTTTGTCTTCACAAGCTCCTGAGTTTCCTTGATCTGCTTGTTCAGTTCCTCTTCCTGCAAACAAGCACAAATATATCAGTAACATCAGAGCAGGACTTGTTGGTAAAAGTCATACAAACACCTCTTCTAAATCTTATTAACTACAAAATACTCATTTTGCATGGTTGATCACTTCTGTATAGCCAGGATAGTGTAGGCAGGACTTGATTCCCTTGAGGGTCTTAAGTTCTAACAGAAATTCCCTTCAAGAAGCCAGACACATTTTTGAAATTTAATCTATATTAATCATCTGTTGAACTTACTTTCTAAGCAGTGGGGTTTTATGCTTGTTTAAATCCAGATAACATGTTTCAAGTATAGGATTATCAGCCATGAGGGGAACTCTTTCTATATGTTAGCCAAAGTTGTCAGGGGTTCAACTTGTGCTGTGTCTTGTGTGTGACTGAGTTGAAGATTAGGAGACCTAAGTTTAGGTGTCTCCATGTGAGCTGGCCCTGCACGTTCCCATCACAATCCATGAGCAGCCATCTATAAGCAGTACAGGCCGTGGAGCCCATAGAATAATTCAGCTATCAATTGTTGCCTTCATGACAAGTAGAATCACTTTTGAGAGACAGAGGCATCATGCTACTTTGTGATTTGAAAAAAACCCTGTGTTCTTGCCATTAGCCCTGGTCTGCTTCATGTCCTATCAGAGCACTTAACTTCCCCTGGGATTAGACACTCCAAAGCTTTCTGTCTGCTCTTCCATAGGAGCTTCTCAACCCCAGTGTTCCATGGCAGGTGCCATGTAGTAATCAGCAAACAAAGCTCTGCACTTACAGCGTTTGCGTAGCACTCAGCAGGGTTGTCTGTCTTGCAGCACTTATCCAGGAGTGTTTCATATCCCTTAGCAATCCTCAGAATCACTGTTGTGGAGAGCTCAGGGTGTCTTCGTGAATATTCATAGACAAACCTGCAAGGCACACGAGCAGACAGAATTAGAGCTCCTGAACAACTGGGTGCTTTCATCAAGCACAACGCAGTAATGACAGGGACAGCTCCTCAGCTGAGATCCACTCAGGTGGACAATGAGCTTGGAATGCTCTTGGCACCACTTACTCTGACAGGAATGCATCGTGGCCTGCCTCATAGCTTTTACACACTTCCTTATCCTGAATGTATTTTTCAACCAGTGAAGGAAGATTGTCAGGCTTTTCATCAAAATCTGCTTCCATGATACACTTGGTCCGTTCCACAACTGGCTTCTCGCAGCAGGGTTTGAGTTTACTTGAGAAAACATCTTGTTTAGAGCACAAAGACTTCACGAGCTCTGACTGTAAAATTAAAACATAGTATCAGACAAGCTATAAAATAATAATTTAAAGACAGATTAATTAATCAATCTCCTCTCTCTGTTTCGGACTCTTCCGTTTTCATTCAGGTCACCTATTTACTTAGCACTTTCCTAAAGAAATGCTGCCTCTCTGCAAGAGAGATGAGCATGTCCTGTTTATGCTGAACATGATGTTCATGGGCTCCAGGTGAATGGTTCCATCCCTGATCCCAGAAACTCTGAGAATCCAAACTCTGGAAAGCCAAGGCAAGTCACTGAGTGCTCTGGCACAAGGATGCCTGATGGATCTTGTCAGTCCTGTCAGATGCCCAGCTCTGGCAGAGGACAAAACATGATAAAACCCCAGAGCACTGGACTCCACCCGGTTCAAGTGTGCCCAAGTTTCAGTCAGCCAGGATATACTGAAATCATGTCATTATTGCACAGATTTATTAATCTGTTCTCTAGTATTCATTGGCACTACAGGAAAGCTGGATTAATGGCAGTGCACTTGACAGGACAGGAAAAAAAATTGTGGCCCTTCTGCCTCTGCTGCCTTTTCTTTTGCTTATGATTGATTTAAAGGGAGTAAATACCATCAAACAACCTCCCTGATAAACGTTTTGATTTCAGCCAAACACATTTGCTGCAAGCAACAGCTCCTTGCCCTCATGATCCTTAAGAGCTAGATCCAGAACTGGCCAAAAACCTACTTCCAGTAACAGCTGAGCTGACCCTGAGTTTTTCAGTGCCTGAGGAACCTTCCAGCAGCGTTGTGTACAAGTGTGAGTTCCCTGCACTGTGAATGCCTGCACAACTTATTATCTTTCTGAACATTTTTCAAGTATGTAAGCATTTGTCTGAACTAGTGAGCTTACCCAGTCATCCACGCACTCGACCATGTCCCCTTCACAGCACTCTTTGTAGACATCCTTCACATCGTGGACCATCTTGACGAGATCTGCAAATGAAGCCTTGGGGTATTTCTGGCTCAAGCGAGCAAGTTTGCTGGGAAGAAAAGGAGAAAAATGCCCTTGTTTTAAAGCAGTGTGGAGAACAGAAACCTTGCAAGTCACCAACACATGATATGGAGGGTCAGGATTGTTCCTATGAAATATTCATTCTTCTTATCTAATTTCTGGTGGCTAAAAAAAAGGGCATTGACAGCTGCACCAGTAAACCAGAGCTCCTTTAAAGTAGCCAGAAAGAAATAGGTTTCTGGTGGTTTTTGCCTATGTAAGAATCACAGCCTAGAATTCCCCACCACTCTTGAGTGATTGGAAAGCACTCCAGATTACTTGGCATGGATGGATATAGTCCTGATTAAACCTTTATATCAAAGCTGACTACATCTGTAAGGTAATCCTAGTCAATGTTAGTGTATCAGGCTGGTCACAGAAGTAGTTCTCTGTGCTCAGACAGGGGGTCCACTTATTAATTGTAAAAGCTTTTCTTAATCTTTTAACAACTGTGAATCTGCCAAATTTGACTTTTTCATTGCTTTAAGATTCAAACTAGCAACCTACTTTGCTGATTAGTGATGTGCCCATCACTAAAAGCTGTGGGCATTGGATTGGGGCATACCTTTGGAACAAATCTGGATTAAACACACTGGAATCTCTGGTTCAGAGTGCCATTCCATCGTTCAACACTGCATCTCCTGGATTTGTTCCAGAGACAATTTCACTGCTCTGCAACTCGCACAGCTGAGCTTTTTACTAGTTCTCACTCTCAGGCTGACAGGCTCACTCTTCACAAAGAGGTGAAAAGTGACTTGAACTTACTTTGCCTGGAAGGTTCTCTCGCCGTACTTCTCGAGGATGCGGCACCCGTGCTGCTGCTGCACCCCTATCAGCTTGGCTCTCTCCTTGATGACAGACGCCTGTGGTGACAGGGGCACATTGTCACATTCAACTGATCGCATCCATCGCACAGGATCACTCCTGACCTGCCTCTGCAAGTTCTTCATGCCAAGATGTGCATGAACTGCAAAATCCTGCCTGTCTCTCACTCAGTTGCTTAGAGTTCATCCACAGAGACAAATTTGCCGTACCTTTTCATCCAAGCAAGCACCAACATTGTTCTCTGGGCAACAGCTTTTAAGGGCATTTTCATACTCAGCAGCCAGACCCAGGATTGCTGGGGCATGCAGGAAGGGGTTTCTCCTTGCAACAGTGTAGACGAAACTAGAAGGAAAAGGAAAACCTAAGTTCCATGTTCCAATGACAACAGCAAACAGCCTTACATCTCATGCAGCTTCTCTAACTTTTTTTTCCAGTTTAGAAATGCAATCTACTTTCCTGACATAAAACCTACAGAAATGCTCTGCTAAACCCCACAGGACTCAGTAACAGTGAGGGAAGGGTGAACTCTTGATGTTGTCTGCCGCCCGGCTTGATGTACGTCTGCTTTTTAAAAATGCATTGTCAAATATTTGAAAATTCCGATTTTCACTGTGAAAAATTAATCTATGGCCCTTTCACCAAGATTTTACTGCCAATTTTTATTCTTTGTACTGTTATCTTTCTTCATTCTTGCCAATTACAACAAAGGTATTGGGAAGCTGGAGCAACTAAGTTAGTAAATTAATGTTGAAAGGTTGTGGGCTTTCAAGGGTTTTGGGGAAGAAAAGTCACCCAAGATGTATAAAATGTGATCCCTTAACCCTCATTGTGAATGGAAAAGCTTGCATGCAATGAGAAAATGTGGTAAGTGTAAGGAAGCAGAAGTGGCCATTTTCCTTACTTTCCCAGCAGTGCCACCCGGTTGTCCTGGTACTGGGTGCAAATCACATCGGCAGCAGGTCTCTCGTATGGAGGAATGAAGTCTGGCTGGTGAACTTTGAAGGACAGGAAGCACTGGTTTCTCTCGGGATCAGCTTTCCCACAGCAGTCAGCCATGTTACCGTAGGAGTCACGGAGCTGGTCAACTTGGCAGATTCTGTCCAGGAAAATGGTGGGCTGTAAGGGAGATGGCAAGGGTCAGAATTAGTGTTTACAGACAGGGGGTTGCATTTTCTATTTATCTGCAAAAGAAAACCCAGGCTGAATAGCAAATATGTTTTTACTGTTTATGATTTAGACCATAAATCAAAATAATCTAGTTTTTCACATAATCTTATAAAGCTTTATTTTATGTGATCAGATATCAAAACCGTTCCAAGGCTTTATTGAAAAAACATTAATTATAATTTAAAATACTCTGTGCAAGATGATGGTCTCCTTTTACTCATAATCCAACTAAAAGGAATTTTCAGATTAATCAATGAAAGATTTGGTATTCTACATAATGAGCAGCTTGGGAAGCCTTTAGGGAGAACCAATGTCTAGGTGACCCACACACTTGGGTCACTTTAATACCTAGAATTAGGCCTGTACTTTACAGCTGGGATTTTCTACTTACTGCCAACACTTCCTTCCAGGCAATGCTAAAGTTAATGTGCCAAAGTGTGGTGTTTGGTCTCCAATATAAGGTCCCACAGACCATTTAGGCACTTCTGAGAGGCAGAGTTTTAGAACCCGACAAAACCAAGTTCTCTGTTTGAGCACTAAAAGCTGAGCATTGGCTGATGACAGCAGCCACACCTGGAAGGTTCAGGTGTAAATCCTCAGCAAGGGTGATTCTGGCAGCTGCACAGAGCGAGGAGAAACAGAGTATCAAAGGATTCAGTGCCTACCAGTGGCTTTGTGCACTCGGGAGCATCCTCGTTGGCCACACACTTGTGTGCCAAATCAACAATATCCTTCACCAGCTTAGACAGTCCATCGTAGGAACACTTCTGCAGGTACTGGGCGAATGTGATCATGGCACTGAAATACAAAATACAGTTGTGAATACGAAGCTGAGAAACATCTCAGTCAGTATTTTCAAAGGTGCTTCGATTTAAACTTGTTTTTTGAATGACATGCACAAAGGTTAACCAGGGTACCAGGAAGAGCACCCTGCCAGATCCCACATCCTTCCTCTTCTCACCTCCCTTCTGAACATTTTTTTAACCTTACTTCCCAAAACCAGAATCCTGAATAACAGACTAGGAATAAACCAGAAAAGACAGTTGATCAGAGTTTTCTGCCACTTTTACCAGCATACTCATAAAAAACATCACATGAACTGGATTTGGCCACTGTTACAAATTATGATCCTCAGGTTGCCTTCTCTCACTACTTTTATGTTCCTGTCAGAGCCCTCTGCCTTTCCCAAATCCAGTTTGAAACAAAAATCACAGAATTGTCTCAGAAAACCCATTGCAGGTTTGGTTTTTGAGGCTGGTGATTTGTTTGTGGTCTTTCTGGCAATGTCTTGATCCAGCATAATTTCTCCTCATTCTAAGGATATGAAACCTGTATTCCTCATGCCTACTTTATTTTCACATAAGGAACAGAGGTTTTTCCCAAGGTTTGCAGGGAGTTCTTTTCCCAGAGAGCAAGAAAGTCATTATGACTTTTGCAGGTCTTAGAATATTCGCAGACTTTGCACAGTAACAGTAAGAGGCTAACTCAGTGTTTCAGTGAGACATCCACACTCCTCATGAGCTCATACTGTGTCTTAGTTTGCCTTTTCAGTACAATATCAAAAGAGACAAAAAACCAAGCAGAAAATGGAAGCTGAACATTCACTTACACTGCCTTAAATGTCTCTTCCTTCAGGTCATTGTAGCGATGGGCAATCTGACTCTTGTGGTCTAGGAAGGAAAGCAAAGAGAACAGTGATGCTCTGCCACTCCGGCTGTGCTGCACATTCTGGGCACCACGGGCCAGACTTTCACAACAGTTCAGCATTCACCCAACTTTTACACTTAAGGGCAAAAGAACTTCCACTCTGAGGTGACCTTTCTTGTCCATTTGTCTGCAGACACCCAACTCTTACTTGTGAAACTACATCAAAGGCATTAAATTGATAGAACAAAGACTCCCAAGACAACTAATTAGACTTTTCTTACCTGCATCTCGTGCAGCTCTGTGCAGATTCCTGGATCTGGCAGAATTTAGGAGGAAAATAAATGAAATTAACGTTAACCACTTCATGGTTACAGATTATGATGTGAGCAAAATTGCTCAAAACTGCTAGGAAGATTGAAAGGAGAGCATGTGCTTATATACCCTTTACTAGCTGTGCCTGTAAAATATTAACCCTCAAGCTGGCATTTGTACATTTCCATTTGGCCTGAAGAAGATTACAAAACCTGGGCTGCCCTTGCCAAAAATGAATTTGATATTAGTTATTTATTATGTGTTGTTACTCTGGGCCTTTTCGTCCTGAAGAGGTCGAACCTTCCAGCACCCAAAAAGATAAAGTTTTGCGTAAATTTCCTTATCAAATGACAAACAAGGAGTTCAAGGCATCAGACAAAAAAGTCATCAGGGCTAATCCTATAGCTGTTTTTTTTTTTGCTGGTATTTGTTCAGAAGCAAAGCAGGTTGGTATTGTACAGTAACAACTCACCCAGATAGGACTTTGTCCATTTGAAATTAGAGAATTTTAATTTTAAATCACTTTACAAAGAGGAGATGGCTCATCTAGACATCTAGGGCTGATCTGAGCCCGATTTGTTAGGTCATGTTCTGGTTTTCTGTGGGTACTGCTGCTCACCTGGGTCCATGAAAATAGCCAAACACATGGGTAAACATGTGCAAGGGCTATCATTTCAGAATCTGCAATTCCTCATTTGCACTGACATCCTCCCGAGAGTAATCTCTTAACTAAGCCCCACTGTCCTCTCTGAAGATGTCCTATTGATCAGTCAGTAACTTAGATCAGACACAGGAAGAACTGTGCTGTTTGCACAGAGCCCCAGAATGTGGAATAAAACTGAAATGATTTTTCTAGAACACACAGTGAGAGGCTTGAAAAAAAACCCAACAGGTATAAGGTTGGATCCTCACTGACTGTGAAGTGATGTAGATCTACAGTGGGGAATACTAGGATTTATTTTAATGAATTGAGCTCCCCAGAGTCTGGATGTCAACCCACACAACTGGAGGTTGTGTTCTGTCTTGCAGCTCCTTGCTTTGACAACTGGAGGTTGTGTTCTGTCTTGCAGCTCCTTGCTTTGTCCTTAAGGTTCCCTTTTCTACTCTGTTTCTCTCCTCAGATGGGCATTTTTGCTGTAACCCTGTTTTATTCCCAATGGAAGTAGCAAGAACAAATCGATTTTCAGTTTTCAGGAAATTTGAAAAAGTTAATTAAGAAAATACTTCACTTTGTTCCTGAGAGCAAGCTTTTAAACATGCCTGAAATAAATCAGTTGACATGTCTAAGCAGAAAATACCTGAAGGCAACTTTCACTGAGGAAAATGCCAGGGCAATGCATCTTGTGTTTCAGAAAGGCCGTTCTGTTCTCCAGGAATAACCGCATGAACCTTAGATGAGTTCATGGAACAGCCTGATTCGATGAAATTTCTACTGGCTGCTGCTGTTCCAAAAGAGGTTTGTATTTTCCCAAGTCTGCTCCTGAGATTTTTGTAGGTAAAGAACAGCATTCCTGTTAGTGGTTTAAAGGAACAAGGCTCTGTTTTGGGAATTAAAGGTTATGTGGATACCTCTTTCATGAAGGAGGTGAAGGGAAAGCCAGGTTGGCAGAAAAGCAATGTTAGAAATGTCATAAGACATTGGGATTACTTTCAGGTAGTTGTAGCAAAATCCCACATTTCTGCAGAATGATGGGAATTACGATGAACAATTTGGACTTTTCAGGCCTGTGCTGGTTTAACCTAACAAAAACCCATGAAAGAGCTGGTTAAATGATTCAGTCTGTAATTATTTTATTGGTCATATGTCAAAGAACCATCTCCTTTCATATCTTAACAGAGCATTCAGTGGGGCAGAAACACACATTTAGGAGTCTTTTGGATACCCGTGAAGTGACAAAAAACTGTGGCAGTGGCAAGTGATTACTTAGAACAGCTCTTGAGATACTCTCAGGCTGCACCAAAGCACTCTCCAGAAAACTGCAGTCAAGGGCTGGAGGGGAAAGCTGAAATTCAGGACAAGAAAAAGCCTCAATATGAAATGTTGCATCTTGAAAGCTCTCTGGAATTTTCCCCTCCAGCATTATGCAGTGTTAGCAAGAACACTCCCGGTCCCCTAGAGTTAATATGTAAGTTTGGAATACAGGGTCCATGTTTATTTCTAGATATCTTCTGTTGTCTGTCCTGTACTTCATGCCAATGGTTCATATAACTGCTGAGAGGGAGCTGAACTCCACTGCTCATGTTTGTTTAACAATATTAAATATTCTACTGAGCTTCCTGTTACACAATTTTTCCATACTGTGTGGTGTACACTCCACCAAAGCTGTCTCGATAGTAGAGAAAGGAATATATCAATGGCATTTTAAGATGACTCAATTTTCACGCACATTTATGTCTAAAGTTACAGGTGGCAGCTAGTGTTATTCCAGGTGTGGGGGATCAAAGAACAGTAATTCCAAGAGTAAGTGATCTGGGACAAAAAGGATGCACAATTTTTAAACGTTCCATCATACCAGACTGTGCTAACTGAATGAGCAGATAAGAAGTGGACCAAAATGTACTAAAATGGCTTGAGTTACAAATGCGATATATCGTCATAAGAACAACTGCCAGAGCCCTTTTGAAAACTAAGTCCTTTTTAAAGTGATGTCTCAAAACCAAAAGAACGTCAAGTGACCCCCCTGATTTTATTTACTGCTGTTTCTTCTTTGTTTTCAAGCCCAAAGTTATGTTTGTGTGAGTGGACCACGAGACACACACCAAACCCAGAGACACTCCAGGACGTACTGTGCCAGTAACCACAGCTCTGTTTTGGAGGGGGTTTTGTTCCTTGCTTTGGCTTTTTACATATCTCATAAGAAGGAGGGCAGCCAGCTAGTGATCTTTTTTCTTCCTCAAAATGTAAAACTTTCTTCTGCCAAAGCAGAAGGAACCAGCAAAAAGAATGTTCCTTTTCACCTGTCTGCAGGTGGAGGTGAGGGAATGCTGAAAAACGTGTTGCCAGCTCACATCTCCAGCTCTGTGCCTACAGACATGTGGCTTGCCTGTCTTCTTTTTTCCACTGGACAGTAGCTCATTTTTTAATAACTGTAATGATCAGCATTTTCTAAAGAAATGTCTGTAGCTCTGGACACCTGGACAGGTATCAGGTATCATGTTTTCTCCCTGCTCTGGTGCATGATGTCTGCTATTCTTATCACCGATGTGGGACTCCCACGCAGAATGAGTCAGAGATCTCAGATATATGGCTTTTATTTGACCAGAGATGGATTCATCAGTGTAAAACAAGCAAACATAAAGATGGAAAGGGTTTGATCACTGTTGCAGAACACGAAGAGCCCTGCTCAGGTGTAGCTAACAGCTCTCCAGGACAGGTGTATGTGCTGGGCACATCCTCAGTTCTGATGCTAAACTGTTCATCTTGGGGCATCAGCCACTCATCTGCAGTTTTACAGAGCTCTTGGTCATTAAAATAAGGATTTTTGAATCAAGCAGAATGACTGTTCTCGCTAATCCTATACATTTGATCCCTAGGGAATTCTACCATCCCTACCCATTTGTCTCACAAGTCAACAGTGTGGTGATGTGGCTTTTTCCTTACCAAGCACCAGTGGCCAACATCATCCTTTGGCAGCAGGTACAAGTACTAATTTGCTTTGCCTATTAAGCGCCTGGTTGCTTGAATCTACCCAAATTTAGAGCCTTTGGTGCTTTGGGAGGATGTCAGCTGGCATGTTCTGGGACTTGTCAGAATATCTCTCTTCTTTCCATGTCCCCATGACTCTTTTTTCTGTCAGTACAAGTAGGTAATCTGCAAAGTAGGTGAGTACTGACTTGATCTTTTTATCCATCTCTAGTTACAAAGCCCCTCAAACAAAACTAGTGTGATGTTTTGATATGGGTGTATCCAAATATTGCATCTAAACACAAAGCAGGAGAGGCAAAGAAACCCCCAAGGTGCAGCTTTGCTCAGTTCAGCAGGTCCTTCTCAGGGAGGCCTTCTGCTCCAGAGTTCCTCCTGAAGCCTTTGATCTGCTCTCTGGAACAGAAATGGCTGTGGTGGTGTGACTGATGTTTGGTTCATGATACCACTGGCACTGGGGATCTTTTTTCTTCTTCTTACATAATTGCCCAGAGGCCTTTGGAGTCCAGTGCATTCACTTGTGCCCTAGAAACTTTTTGGCACTCAATTTTCAATTTCTTTGCTGCTCTGCTATGCTGCTTGATGGCCTTTGGCAGGAGAGAAGAGCCACGGGATGTGGTTCAGTCAAGAGCCAAGGCTGAAAGCTTTTGTTTGGCAGGAGATTGTTAATATTTCTTCCCTAGGTCTGATGCACTTCAGGTTTAACCATAAAGGAGATACTGAAAATTTCTGAGGAACAGCAGGAAATGTTAGGAGGTTTGGGGTTTTTCTGGAATTCCTTTAAGTCATTTATCCAGAATCTCCAATCTATTAAAAAACATGGCTACAAACTTTTCTTCTAAGTGTGGGTATTTGCTAAAATCAGAAGCAAAGCAGGTTGAAAATGAACCAGTGGTTTTGGGAGCCCCACTGGGTTTGCTCCCAACTTGAAACACTTGAAGAGTTGAAAACATTGCTGTATGCCTAGAGGGGCTGTAGGACTTGTGGAAAAATTGTGCTGCTGTGCAGCTGACCCCCTGGTGTTACTGCATCACTGACAGTGCTGACACTCTTATTTTGTCCTATTTTTCACTTACTTTCATTGTAAACTCTCAGTTTTCCCACCCTGGACTAAAAACGGCCAAGCTAAATAAATACTTTCTCTTTCATGTCCATCTCCATAGAAACAGAATCCGTGTTACTGCTGTAATTGTTCTCTTGTGCTGTTTTTTTCTGTTATGGGCTTGGGTTTTTTAATGTTGCTTTCTTTCTTGGGAAGAGACCAGTTCATCTATTTAAGACAACTTGTAAATGCTCAAGAATTAAGGAGAAAAGAAAGGGCTTCTTTTCTTATTCTTTCCTCTCTTCCTGAGCAAACAATTCCTGAAGATAAAGCCCTCACAACTTTGAAAAATGGAAAGATAGTTATTTTAAATGAAGTCCTGGAGCAAGAATAGCATTTTCTACCTCAAATATTCCCTAATGCCTTCAGTATTTCTTTAGCTGAGAGTCATGGACTCAAGTGGCACCTTAGCAGGAGAATAGAAGTTTGTAAAGCCACTTTAAGTCTTGTAACTGGAGCAGGAGATTAAGACATTTTAAAATTGGCACTGTCATTCACTCACACTGAGATAGAAAGATAATTAGAAGAGAACTGGGTTTGCAGCAGCAGCAAAATGTCTTTCTTCTGGTTGCTGTTTTCCTTCCTATGTTCTCCTTCACCTGGATTTGTTACACTATGACATGTAACACAGGAAGCCTGGGATTCCCAGAGTTAGGGAAACAACTAAAAATAGCACAATACAGGGGAAATGTTGCTCAGTTAGTTAGCGCTTGCAAACTCTGGTTCTCAAAGGAGACAAGTGATCAGGATTTGAAATTCAATCTCTCTGAATTTGAAAGCCTCCAGAAAGACCTGATTTTAAAAGAGAGGTTCCTCAGTACGTTCCCAGAATCGGGACTCATCCGAGACCAAAAGCTGTGACTGAGGTTAGCAATGATCTGTACGGTCCCCGTGGTTCTTTTAAATAAGCAATAAAGACATGGGCCCACACATGCAGGGAACTATGAAGAGGCAGCGGGCACAGTGGCTGTGCAGAGCCTGGCCAGCTGTGATGTTTGGGTTTCAAAATTTGAACACTAACCCGAGAATCCTTCTCAAGAAGAAATATTAACAAGCTCTTTGCCCACGAAGCTTTCAGTGTTGTCTCTTGGATCAATTAGGCCGAGGCTGTTCCTCTGTGGTGACCTCCAGCCCCAGTGACAGTCCTTGACATCTGCTCTCTGCCCAAAGGCCTTTCCTGCTCATACCAGCTGCACTGCAATACCACCAGCCAGGCAAATCCATAACATGTCCACAGGCCTCAGAAACAACTCAGGAAATTCAACTGCATCAATTAATTTGGAATTGCCCTTATCTGGTACCTTCACTTTTGAGTGAACTCAGGTTTCTGACTTTTCTCCTTGACTCTGAGTGCAGGAAACACAGAGTGGGGGTCTACAGTACAGGCACAGGAGCTATTCCATGAAAACAGGATTGAGACTTCCCTTAAAATCTAGGTAGGTTGTCTAGGACTGTCAGATTCCCAGTTCCTTGGGCAGGGAAGTTGGAAGCTGTGTGAATTATGCACTGAACCAAATTTCTCACTGGCAGAGGGGAGAGCCCAGCACTGAGCTAAGAGTCAGGACTCCGTTCCTGGTAAATCCAGCAAGACTGAAGATGCTGAAAGCCTGACCTGAACACAAGTCTCAGTCACCAAGGCCCTGCTGCACAGTTGGGCACTGCAACCTCATTGCTGTTAGCACTGAGAGAGTTTTGGGATGGATCCTTTGACATTCCAGAACACAGATGTTCCAGGATCATTTGACAGAAATCCCTCAAGCAGAGGGCCTGTTTCCCTGGGGGTTTGTCAGTGTCAATATGGAAATATAACCATGGATTTCATGAAAGTTTATCAGAACTCCACTGTTTTCAGTGAAACATTTTGGATACAGCTAACTGATATGGTCTATCGGTGCAACTGCCAATGGGTTAATGGTTGGACTTGATTTTAAAGACACCAGACTAGTCAGGCACGATTTGCCCTTAGCGAAGCCATGCTGGCTGTCCCAGATCACCTCCTTGTCTCACATATGCCTTAACATTGCTTCCATGAGGATCCACTCCATGATCTTCCCTGGCACAGAGGAGAGGCTCACTGGTCTGTAGTTCCCTGGCTCTTCCTTTATTTCTTTTTTATAAACTAGAGTGATGTTTCCCTTTTTCCAGTCACTGGGGCTTTCCCCTCATGGCTGTGACTTTTCCAGTATGATGGAGAGTGGTTCAGAGACCACATCAGCCAGTTCCCTCAGAACCTTGGGATGCATGTCGTCAGGCCCCAGAGACTCGTGGCTGTAGAATGTTCCACACCATTCCCAGTATCACAAAACAGAACCTCCACTGACACAGGCTTAGGTTATTTTATCTGGCCACCCACCACATGAAAACTTCATGTTCAAGCTGGTCACAAATTTCAATGCAGAACGATGCAACACCAGAACTAAAAATTAAGGTATGGAGGTGGTGAAATTGAGACTCAGCTTCAGGTCCTCGGTGTAGGATTTTGAAATACACTCAGCATTGGCCTAATTCTGTTCACGTCAAAGTCAGTGCCAAAACTCACCTGATGTCAGTGGAAAGCGAGCTCAGTAAAAGGAGGTTGGATTTTGGGTTTTTTCATAAAGATTTTCAACCCTCTCTACAGTATTTTAAGGAAGTTATTTCTCACCAAATCACACCAATCTTTTTAGACTGGTGAGTGGAAGAATAGGAAATGTACCTGCTAAAAGCAGGTCTAGCTCAGGTTATGTTGAGATGACTCTAAAACTGATGTTCAAGCCTAATCCTTTCGTAAAAGAGAGCTCTGTCAGGGAAAGCTGTGGCCTGTCCTGAGTAAACAGGTACCAGCATTCCACAAGAACTAGCCTGATGAAGCCTTTTCCAAGCTCTCACATGGGATATGTCTGCCACCTACTGTTGACAAAACTATTTGCACAGGGAGGCCGTGGACCTCGAAATTGAAAAAAATTTCATGTTCCTGTGGGCAAAGAAAGAGCCAGTTTTAGAGAATTTGCCATAATGATGTGTCTAAAAACGAGACCAGCTCTTGCTGGGGTTTGATTAATGATGGGAGAGAAAACTTGACTTGTTGATTAATAATAATTAATGTGTGATTTATTTGATGCTCCTATTGCAAAGTATTTGTGTAAGGCTTTTAGAAGTAGTTTTGTTGAGAAACATTTTCATTGTCCCTACGTGGATCTTTTTAAATTAACGAAAGTTATTTGAAATAGAGAAGGTGAGAAGTTCCTTAAGATACTAGGTAATGCTGGTAAAGAATTCCAAAAATTCTCAACAGCTTTTCTGGCTAATGACTGTCACTATTTAACAAAGAGGTCTGCAGGATTTGGAATTAAGGTGCCTAAAGGCTACATGTGAAGTGCTTTGCTGAATCCAAGGTGTTTTAAAACACTGAAGTTAAGTGGCATTTAAGAGCTTTGGTGAACATGGAGAGACTGTAGCAATGTCTGAAGATAAACTTGGGAATTTGTGTTTAAACTGAGCTCTGGAACACAATGTTAAGTACTGGAAATTAATACCTTGTCTATAATTGCAAATGACACACTTGAGAAAACAAATCAGATGTTTCAGGCTGAGTTTGTGCATCAGAATTTGTGAATGAGAATAAAAGATCCAGATCTACCTTTCAACACACTCACAGGCTCACTCACCAGACAGCTACAGGTAAATGTCTGGTTGACTTTTGAGGTACTTCCTCTTTTAGAAATATAAATTAATTCATATTCATGAAGGAGAAGACAAGTGACAAAAAGGAAAATTCACCCCATCAGCATTTTTTCTCGTTATTGAAAAGGTCACTCATTCAGGAACACAAAGCTATTCAAGGCAGCTCCTAACTTTGTAATTATCTTGCATTAAAGTCAATGGCATTGTAAATGTCACACAAGAAAAAATATCTGTGTATAGCCTGCTGAAATAAATCACACAAAAAGAATCACTTTATTTTTACTGTAGAATGAAAAAATCCATATCTATTTTAGGACACACATGTTTAAGACTCAAATGCTTTAGTAAAATTTCTTTTCTGTAGTGGTGGGAAGGGAGACTAGTTTTAGCTACGGGTGGATTGCAGGCTCCTAGCTCCATCTACTGAGTCCAACTCAAATAACAGAAACATAGAGCTTTCATCTTTTTCTGCAAAAATGTATCCCAGCTGCCCCCTAACAAAGATCAGGAACCAGCAATATGGAGCATGAGCCAATAAGTAGCACAGCACACGGTAAACAAGGCAGGGCAGGCTCTGTTTGAAAACCAGAGGCTCCGTGGGACCCTGGGGGTTATGGAATTATAGACCACTGAAAGCTTGTAGACAGTTTTTCCTAGTTCTAATTTGAACTCTGCAAAAAAAATGTTCTTATTCCACTTGATGTGCCTTTTTGAGATACCACAGGCATTTCTTACGTTGCTTTCCCTGAATTCAAGGTCTTACCAACTTTTACATGAAGATTCTCACTCCCTGCCTTGTCCGGAGATAAACTACTCTGGGAGGATAAATATTTTCAAGGCACACTTTATATGAAGATAGAAAAAAAACAGCTTGAACCTCATTGTTCTGCATGTCAGCAGAAGGCTGCTTGCACTGAGATCTCCCAGGCTGCTCCAAGAGAAGCCATTTCAAGGACTAATTTCAGAACTAATCAATTGTTTACTTAAAAAGTGGTTACTATAGAAATTATCATTATGGACTGGTAGAACTCAGGCAAAACACGAAGTGTAAGAAATGTTTAACTTCCTAGCTGACTCCTGTGCAGTCCACAGTTGATGCTGCCTCAAATGCCAGTAATAAAGCAAACCTCAAAGAGCAAAACATTAATTTGACACATAAACTTTGATATTCAAATACAGGCAAGGTGGCTTTGGCTTGAGAGGTCTCATTTACAGTTCTGGATTACAGATCCATTATGCATAAAATGCACCAAAATAATCACTTTATCTTATGATTTGTCTTGTCTTTACCTCTGGCAGCATTTGGAGAGAATGAGAAAGAATCCAGAAGCTCACCCACATGCCCTTTGCCTCAATTTGACATGATGTTTTTCAATTTTATACTCACAAAGGATAAACATTTTGAAACCTGTGTAGCAAATTAGGAGCCTGAAGTACACTTTGAAAAATCATTTGTGCACGTTAAAATATAAGTCTCACAGAGCACTAACGCATTTTAGGATTTCAAGTGCTCAAGCCCTTTCTTAACTAAGACTCCCAAAGAACTAAATATATTACAGAACAAATGTTTTATTTTTTAACTGAGCACTTGCAAATTTCTTCAGCGAATCAATTGTTAAAAGTGTTGATTTCTGGACTTGTTTTTGCTATCCCAGTTCTCCCTGTGAGGAAGTGGTCAAAGGTGGCATGATGTTTTAAGGGCAACTATCAGAACATGTACATCTGGTGTCTGAGATGGAATACAAATGGTTCTCAAGACACTGGAGCAGGACATATACGGCTATTTCCAAGTGGCATTTATGATGAATAAGCGTAACAAAAGGCAGTTCACCTGGCTTACACCACCAAACTGCAGGCAGAGGCGATCCAGAAGTGGCTTTCGGACTGGGAGTGTTTGAGCATTAACTGGAACGTAAATGCACAGTTTGAGTGGTAACAGTGATGTAAATTTACCTGTAACTCCAGGCACTTCTCCCCAGCCAGCACCACTGTTCTTAAATTCTCAGTCTGTCTGGATTGTCTTCATTTTCTTTACTCTCAAGGCCACACCACTTGAAACGTTCACAGGAACCTTGCTGTAATGCAGAATTAGAGATGGTTAAAAAATGGAATTTAAAGCAAACGCCATGGCTACATAAAATCAGCTTTTAATCATTCTTTTCAACATGTAATTTACAGGTATTAGAACAGTGTTTTAGACAAATCTTAAAACGTACATCACGGAAAACAGCACTTTTCTGAAGTAGAGACATTCGTGCTTTTTTCCTTCTTTCTCCCTTTGCCTTGGACAGCAGTCCATCATTGCTGAACAACTTTGATTTTATTATGTCCATTCAAAATAATTCATGATGGTCTAACTTTAGCTTATTTTGCCTCCTATTTCAGATGGATCTTCCTTTTTTTTTTTTTTTTTGGAGACAATGCTATGCACCAAGGAGGTGCAGTGAGCCTGTTGCTTTGGTATGTGTGTTTAAACAATACAGTCTGGGCTTCACAATTCCCAGAATGAGATGAACAAAAACAACAGCTGCAAAACAGTATGTATCAAAGATAACCAACGCATTCACTCATTCCATCACTAGGGGGAATGGCAGGCTTTAGGTCTTGGATTAATTTTATAGTTAATTTGATTAATCATCTTGGTAGCCTAGTGGCAGATGTAGCAGCCATGAGTTTGGGTTAAAAATGCTAGAAGTTACAAACTTTTTTCAGTTCCCTTATTAATTGCAAATAAATTCACTCCCCCTGCTTCCTGACCTTGATGATGACACTGCTTCCAGCAGCTATAAACGAAAATGAAAGCAGATCCATAGGGATAATTACACCACAGAGGAGGTTTTCAATGTGTCGCCTGTTCCACAGAGCCTCTTTTTTTCCAGGCTGAGCTCCTCCAGCTCCCTCAGCCACTCCTCATGACTTCTGTTCTAGATCCTTCCTCAAGCCCCTCTCTGGACACATTCCAGCACAGAAGGCTCAAAGCAGGGTGGCAAGGAGAGCAGGGATAAACCGGATCTTACAAAAATGGAGGAAAAGGCCTTGCTCTGCAGTGCAGGGTGAGGAGGTGCCACTCTTTGAACAGGACAGAGGTCACCCCATAAAAGAAACTGAACAAACAGCCTCCGACGGGTCACGCTGCCTGTGCCAACACAAGTGGTGCTGGTAATAACTCCTCCCTCTCACCTGGGGCTTGGGAATACCCCGCAGAGAGATAAAATACTACAGTTGCTTTCATTAGAAAGAAATTAGACCCTTTCCAAGCCTAACACCTTGAATGGATACCTGGAATTAGGCGCAAACGTCCCCAGTATGAAAGGCAGATTTGTGATACAATGTAACAGAGATTAACGCGGCACACGGACCCTTCAGCCATTTCCACCTTACACTACACCCTGCAAACACACACAGAGGGCAACTAACAGCTCAAAGGGTAAAACCCAGCCCGGCAACCGCCCTCCCCAAATCCAGCTGGGTCAAGTTGGTGCATTTGGACAACCTGTTTGGCTGCTTGTACAGCCAAAGGAATCCAATATGTGTGATCTGCTCAGAGAAGTGAGTCACCTTTGGGACTAAACAATGAGGACGAGGTCACTTTTCCAGGCTCATCCTTGTCACACCACACGGTGAATCTCAGGTGCTAGGGCTGAGGTTACCTATACTCACTCACTCACAGTTCTTTTTTCTGCCTCTTGTGATGACAATATAGCAATATAGCAAATAATGTACAACATAAATGCTAAATAACATATAATATCTTATATATTATATATAATAATACCAAATCTGTGCTTGTACCTCAATAGAAGCCAGTAAAAATCAACGCATTTACATTATTTTTAATGAAAAGAAAAAAAAAGTGGTGCTCTCCAACACCAGCCAAATAAAAAAGGTAACAAATAATCAAAAAACTACAATCTCTTTGCATTTCTGTAAATTAGAACTGGAATAGTTATAACTGGAATTGGTGTTTCTGGCTTGAAACACCGATTCCAAACCATCTGTAGTGTACCACTGCATTAGAGCTATGACTGACCTTTCCAACATGTTTCTGTGCTTAGTATAATTTTTATTTCCAATAGGTCTAAAAAAAGATAAATTGGAAAAAAGCTCATTTCTCCAATGAGCATGCATCAACTGTCCAAATTTAAATATTTGATGTATTTAAATTAACTATATATTATATATATATAATATATATATTTAACTTACATTTATACTTAACACATTTAACTTTTGATACTGCAGAACTTGATATGCCCCAGTGGAGGTGATGGTATTACCATTCCGAGGACATCTTAGGGATGAAAAGTCTGGGTTTGGGGGCATGAGGGAGGAAATGGGATGCAGTGATACAGTTAACAGGTGTCATTAAAGGAACACGGTCTAATTGACACAGAAATGCACAGTCTCCAGTGAGAACGAACTGTATGGAAGAGCACAGAACCTCAGAGTTCTTTAGGTTGGAAAAGACCTCTGAGACCATCAAATCCAACCTTTGACCGACCACCACCTTGTCAGCTACAGCAGGGCACGAAGTGCCACGTTCGGTCATGTCCCTGAACATCACCTTTAATTGGAATTCCGTGCGTTGCTCTTTCAGCACCGCACTTGGACTAATTTATTTTACGACATTTTCAGCGACGCCCCAACAGTTTCCTTTTTTTAAAAAGGGGTTGGGAGTTTATCTTTTAATGCGTACTGGCCGCGCGGTGTGAGGGGACGCCGCTTTTAACCGGACTTGTGCGTGCTGTGGGGTGTCCCTGCCGACCGCCCCCTCAGGAGGGTTTCCCGCCCTGGGCGCGCGCTCCCTCCCTCACGCCCGGGGGGCAGCGCTGCCCCCACACACCGCTCCGACCGGGCGGCTCGGCACCGCCGCACCCGCGGAAACCTCCCGGCGGACACTCCCGGGAGACGTTCCCGGGCCGGGCGGCTTGGCCGGGGGTCCCGTTCCCCTCACCGAGGCGTGGCAGGCTGAAGGCTGAAGGGTGAGGGCTGAGGGTGATGACGCGCGCGGCGGTTCCGGCGCCGGGGCGGTGACCGAGGCGGCGGCGCGGGCGGAAGGAAAGGAAGGAAGCGGGGGGTGGTCTCGCCGCCGCCGCCGCGCTCCGGTTGCCTGGGAGGGGAGAGGGCCGTGAGGGCCGTGAGGGGCGCGGGCGCGCGGCCGGGCGGCGCGAGGGCAGAGCGGGAGCGCGAGCGCGCGGCGAGCGGGAGCGGCGCGAGCGGCCGCCTCAGGAAGTATCGCGAGAGTTGGCGCGGCGGCGGCGCCGGCGCTAGAGGTGACCGAGGCAGCGGCGGCCGCGGGCGCCTCCTCCTCCTCCCCCTTCCTCTCCGGCCATGGAGAAGGCGGTCGGCGCGGCGGTAGCGGCGGCGGTGACGGCGGAGGAGGGAGGCGGTGAGGGCGGCGGCGGCGAGGCCGGCAGCGCCACGGCGGGGCCCGGTCCCCCGGAGGGGCCGAGCGGCCCCGCCGCGCCCCCCTCGCCGTGCGGGCCCGGGGCGGCGGGGCTGGTGCGGGTGTGCGACCTGCTGCTGAAGAAGAAGGCGGCGCCGGGCAAGGCGAAGCGCGGCGGGCGGGCGGCCCGGCCGGCCAGCAGCAGCGAGAGCAGCAACAACGGCAGCGACGACGACGACGACGACGACGAGGAGGAGGAAGACGAGGAGGAGGAGGAGGAGGAGGAAGAGGAGGTCTCCGAGGTACAGCGGGGGGGAGGCCCCGGGGGTTTCCCCGACGATCCGGTTTCATAATTCCAGCCCGCAGCCCTGCGGCACCGCCGGGGGGAAGGGGCAGCACCTCGTGGCGAGGGCACGGCCGATGCCGGCCTTCGGGCACCCCCGCCGCGGGGGGCGGCCCCCGCTGTCCCCCACGGTTTTCCCCGGGGGTTGGAGGCTCCCTGGGAGCGGCAGCCAGCGGCCGCCTTCCAGCCTGGTGTGGCTTTACCCCGAAGGGAAAGGCCCCGGAGCTGCAGCAGGTGCCCTCTGCCGCCGTGCTGCGTGCCATGTGCCATATCGCGACGGGTATGGGAGCCCGGAGAGCGAGGGCTGGGCGGTGGAAATGCTGCTGGCACGCCCGGAATGGGGCTCCGGGGATAGGCCGGAGCACTGGGTGCGTGTCTGGGAAGGTGTGGGTGCTCCCGGCCGTGGGAATAGGTCGTCTTGGAGAGAGCGTGCAGGGAAAGCAGGTGAAGGTGCAGCCAAGGCGAAGGCTGTTGGACAGCCCGGGGTGTCCCGCTGTCGTTCAACGCCCTCTCCAAAGCTGCCAGCAGCCCTGATTCCATGTAAAGCAGAGCCGAGCCCAGAGAAACATTAATAACTGGGTTTTGTCTAATGCTCGGTTTTTCGGGTAGGTATCTCCGGGAAAGGCCAGGTGAGGCTGGAAGGTCCTGATTTACATCCGTGCTCACACACAGCTCTTTGCTGAGTGGTTTTAATTCTGTAACCCCCTCAGCTGGACGTGAACTTCCGCTTTTTTTTTTTTTTTTTTTTTTTAGTAGTGTCCTCAAAAAACGTCCACTTGAAGTTTGTTGGCTTTTCTTTGAACTCTGTTTCGGAGCGGTTTGACTTTCAAGTGGTACATCTGCATTTCTGTTAGAAATAGAGCAGGAAGGAAGAGTCTGATAGGTTCGAGGAAGGGCTGGGTCAAGATGCTGATAGTTTTTTCCCTGGTCAAGCAGCACTCTGCATTTTATCCCTGCTAAAGTTGATACAAGAAGCATTTTATCCACGTGCTCCGAGATAAATTGCACACAAGAAACGCGTCACAACAAGTCCTCACACCCGGCATTTTGTTTCTGTAGTGCTGGGTTTCAGCAAAGTGAACATCATTGCATAGGTAGAAGTTTTTGAGGTGTAAAACTTGTAGGATAACTGTTTTGGTGCCAAACTGTGGTGTCCAGCATCCTACAGATGCTTGGAGAGCTCTCTGTTGAGCAGAATCCTTTGAGCTTTGCTGTGGTGGTGCGTGGCCCTTCAGTGACTTTGATGTATCAGTTGACGAGCCCTGAGATTAGCTGTGTGTGATGGAAACAGAATTTGTGTCGAGTGAGACTTACTGGCAAAATCACAGGTTTGTGTAGTGGTCTGTGGCCATTCTTCCCAATGGCTCCTTCTCCTTATACTGGGAGCTTCCAGGTGGAATCGTGTGTGCAGCGTGACAAGGGCAGGGACAGCCAAGGGGTACAGGTAGTTGCTGAGGAATTCCCTACATGAGGTGAGCCTTTGTCTGCCTTACGGAACCTTAGGCACCTACTTCACGTGCTTTGAGACCTGCAGAGAGACGAAAAAAAGCAAGTTATTAAATATCATGAGGCAGAATGCTTGGCTCTATTTTTATTTCATTTTGACAGTATGACATGTGCTATAGATGCTGATAGCTGGGAAGGCAGTTGGGGGCCTCTGGAAGCTTCCCTGATGGTTTCATCATACAGTAAGTGGAGGCTCTGCCAGACTGGGTGGTCTGGGATGAAATATTAAGCAGTGCTAAGCAAGCAAGTGGATAATACTGAGTTTATGAAGTTCAGGATTCATGGCAAAATGTATGCCATCGGCGTCATTTGTAATCATTCTTTTTCTTGATCGTGCAGGTTGCTTGCAAAAATTTGTTCTAGTCTTTCTCCCACTGACTTCAGGATAAAACGGTGCAGCTTGTAGAACACGCACAGCTGGAGTCACAGTTTTTGGGAATGTGGACGTGGGGATGGCCTGATTAATGGAGCAGAGCGTCCAACTTCAAAGTCGTTCCCAGCAGCTCCTCGGGAGGAAATGTGTTTGGAGTGTTCTAAGCAAAAGGGAGGTTTCCTCGTCTGAAAGCAACCTCGTGTTTGGTTTTGGCTTTTGGGAGCCTAAAAAAAAAAAAATCCCACAGTAGAAACAAAGGGTTTTTCAGTTGTTTGGGGGTTAATTTTTTTCTTAATTTCAGATTTACTTGAGTTGTGCCCAGCTCTGCAGTTGGATTGTGGTCTTCTGACCACTGTCCATCTGGAAGGCACATAGAATGAAAAACACAAAAGAAATAGAAGTTTCTGGTTTTGCTGTAAATGGAAAGTACTGTGGGAACACTGCAGACGCCGGTGTTCCCTCCCAGCCATTCCCTTCATTATCTCTGTAAACTTAAGACAGTTTGTCTTAGGCTATTTTTTGCCCTTCCCATGCCTAATACATTAAGACTTCTCTAATCTCTGAAGCAAAGTGCTTCTAGATTTGACTGCTAGCGAGGCAGCTTTGAAAAATCAGGAGTAGCAACAAGTCCAAGGTTTTCTGAGGGGAAACCTGGCAGATCTGAAGTCACAGAAACCCCGGGAGTGGGAAGACATTGTTTGGCTCATGTGTTGCTGGGCTGATGGAACGGAATAAAGAGTTGTAATCGGATGTTTTCATCTCTGTGTCTGAACTCTGTCGGATCTCCGTGTGGAAGCACAGGCACTGGAGAGAGCTTTGGCAGAAGTTAAATGGAAATTCCGAACCAGCAACTTAATGAGCTCCTACGACACTGTTCACGGCCACCCTCAAGGTTGATTTTTCTTTTTAAACTGCAGCAAATTACTGCAAAACCCCAAGATCTTAGGTAGCGTGGTCTGGTGCTGTCTGCAAATGGCAAATTGCCTTTTCCCTAAAAATGAGTTAGTAAAAAATGGCAGCTTTTCTCAGTACCCAGGGGAAGGAATCTTTAGGGACGAGAAAAATGGCAGTAGGAGTTACACAGCAGGGGAGGTCAGGGTGCAGGTTCCTTGAAGGTGTTCTTGTGTGTAGTGATTTTGTTCCATATTTGTCTTCAACAAATAGCGAAAAATATTAATAATTTCTGGTAGCAAGTTGCTACTTGAAAATCTGATGTCCAGAGTGCATTAGGGCTTCTCTTGTTTAACACAGAAAGGTTCGGTTGTATAATAAAAACTGTTCCCAAGCTGATTTCTAGTCTTTGAACTTAAAGGAGTTTTGCTGCTGGTGGTCAGGTTTCTAATTGCTCTTCCCAATATTTTATCCATCTCAAGAGTTTGTAAGTTCAGTTTTCTCTCTGAGTTTCATGATGATCCAAGGTGTAGATCCATCTTGGATTTGTGTTTGTTTCTGTACTCTCTTCCATTTTTTTCTGCCACTGGATTCTTACATGATGTGCAAATTAGCTTCCCAGGACACAATCCTCCATTAACTGTACCTCAAAGTGCTGTTCTAGGCAAAGGATGCTTTCTGAGATGCTTTGGCAGTTTTTTAAGCATCTTGATTTCACTTGGGCCTGCTGTAAATACGAGTTCATTTTTGTCTTTTCAGCTGCAATTGAATTAGTAATTGAACTGAGCTAGTAAGATGAAGTGAGTAGAACAGCAAAACAGCCCAGGCCCTCTAAAATTTCTTCATACAGAAGAAACTACTCTTAATCCTTTGGGTTCAGATGTCAGGTGTTAATCTGAAAACTCGGGCTTCCTGGAGTGGTTTGAGGAGCGTTACCGGCACAGGGGTGTCATACTTACATTGGAAAAGGCTCGCAGAGCTGAAGTGTTCAAGTGAGCTGGTTGGAAACACAGAACTCATTTCACAAATGTGGTTTTTTTAGCCCCGGCTGTCTAAATTAGAGTCCTGGAATAAGGCCTTTGGGCGGTGCAGGGCATGGCTGAGCGCTGGGCCCTGCGCTCGCTCTGCTGCTGTTACTTTGGTGTCCTTGGGTGTCAGGGACGTGACTGAGCGTGCGGCTCGTTGGGCCCTGGCCTTGGGAGTGGGTGACACCCCGAGCTGCGCTTCAGTCTCAGCTCTGCCACGCTGTTTACATTGCAATTCTCTTTTTTTCCTCTCTGTTTTGGCTGGGTTTGCCGGCACCGCTTTGTTTCCTCCCTTCAAAAGAGGAAATAATATTGAAATCCCTTAGGATGGTTCTTAAAAATCCCTGAAGTACCAGGGCTGATCCCAGGGCTGTTGAAAGGTGAATGCCACTGACCCCAGGAAGCATTAGGCAAAAATGGTTATCGTGCCTTCCTGTTCAGGCTGCAGCCAAATCAGTGTGATTACACCTAGCACATAAGTTTTTTAAGAAATCATAAATATTATTAATTTTCTCTTGTCTGCTCTACTTAATTGAAGTAATTAACTGAATATCTGGGTTGAAAGAGACGCCCCTGTGTAAAGTGACCACTTCAGAAGGTGGAGTTCAGTATTGGTGGCACCATGTGAATTTGTTTACTTCCTTGGATATTTCTTCAGGAAATGTCCCTATAAACATAATTCTTCTGTGCAGGCTGGAGCTAAACACCCCATATTTTAAGCCAGTAATTCAGTTCTTTAAAGAGAATAGTTTCTCTGGAAGAGATTTAGCTGAGAGAATTTCCTCATCTGTCAAGGTTGAAAGCAAATGGGATTATGTGTGTTTGGTATTTTCCCCCTCTGTCTGTGTTTTAAAACCAAAACTGTTGGTGCTTATTTAGGATATAGCTGATTTGGCAGTTGGATTTGGGAATTGAAAAATCAGTGCTGCAGATCTAAGACAAGTAAGAAGCCTTTGTTTCTGGGGTTAAAGGGAACAAGCCCTTTTAACTTGGTGTCAAATAAAAATTGCCCAAACTTGATATTAGTGGTTTTAGGCCATTTGAGCAGAATCCTTGCTGGGTTCTGCCTTGTTTTTTTGTTTTTTCTGAAATGGTGTTCTCCTGGTTTGGCGATGGGGTGTCTTTGTAGGTGACTAAACTGAAAGTGCTGTGTCTGTAGAACTTCTGCACCAATGTGCAGCTCTGTCGTGTCCATAATCTTTGATCTGTTAAGAAAAAAAACTCTCTTAACAGAAGAAATCCTGGGGAAGGATTAATGCTGGCAAATGTTTTGGGCAAGGGCATTTAGTTAACATGTGTACTTAGGGAAAAAGGCTTCCTTAACGTGAGGTTACCTTTGCTAGAGAATATCAGTATGTCTTGGTGTTTGTGTGGGAATTCTGGTGACCTCCATCCAGTCATTGTGCAGCATCCACAGGAATTCTGGGAAAAAAAAAATCCCTTCTTGACCAATGAAGGGCAGCATTTCCTCTGTTTTCACCAAGCAGTGCTTTGTGTAAATCAGTGCTTAAAGAGGTTATCTCCGTATTCCAGATGTTTGTCAACCACATTTGCCCCGCTATGCCATCCAAAGCCTCGTGAAGGTGTTACTTAGGCGTTGTGTCACCTCATTTTCACGTGAGGTAATAGTTGGACACCAGGCTAAAAATCAGCCATGAAGCCAGGCATGCCTTTAATACATCTTTGTGTGTGCTTGTTGTGTTTTCTTCGAGGCTGCACGTTGTCATTAGGGTGATTTTGTTGGCGTTGCCCAAAGCAGCTTTTGACAAATTCACATTACTGGTGTTTGATGTACAGCTGGTTTTCCTCTGCTCTACTTCAGCTGCATCCTCAAGTCTTAGGAGTATAATGGTGTATTCTAGGAAATGAGCAGAAATGAACCTTGATTTTATGTCTTCCCTGCCCCACCCCAATAGTTTACGTGGTGTTAATCATCAAGAATGGTAATGTGTCCAAATAGCTGCTCAGATGTTAGAAAAAATGTTGGAATATTAAAAATATTAAAAAATATGATGAAATATTGCTATTTAGAATATCAGTTTGGAGTTTTGGCCTCCATTCTCCTCAAGTGCAAGTTGAAACAGTCAAAAAGTTAAGTGTCTAGATTTTTTTTTTTTACTTCATTTTTAAGTAAAAAATGAAGGCACCCTGCACACAGTGATATGAGTTCTTACTGCTGCTAGGGGGGCTGCCTTGTGTTTGGGCTCAGGTTGGATTCCCCTTGCCCTGATGAACAAGGCATGCTTATTTCTAAGCCTGCACATCTGTCCAGCTGTGCAGGAGCAGTCGTGGGGGTTGCAGCCCCAGCAGACAGGGAATATCTGAAAGCTCTCTCGAGGGCAGGGAGTGATTCAGAGATAACAGGAGGAAGGTCGTTGTTATCCTCCCAGTTCTTCCCACACGCGGGAGCAGAACTTAACACTTTAAGGAGAAGCTCCCTCGTGCATCTGTCTGGCAGGTGACTCACGTGCTTTCCTGTCCCGGAGCTTTACTGTTCCCAAACTTCAGCTGTTTCTTGCCTTTGGTTCAGTCTTGTCCTGAAGTGCTTTGCCAGCGGAATTTTCCTCTGGATGCTGCTCTGCAGGTGTGAATTGTTCTCCTCCACAGAACGGGGAACAATACTTTAATGAAGTTGAACATTTCAGGTCATGATGTGACTTAGTGGGGTTTTTTCCCTCAAGTGCTCAGTGTTGTTCAGCCCCTGTGTCAGTGTGGGTACTAATCCCACTGAAGTTGGGGGAGTTGGTCTTGAAGGAAGGGAGGAAAAAAAAAAGGCATTCATTGCTCCTCCCAGGCCCTTGGGAAATGATCTCGTTAAAAAAAAAACCCTCAGCAACAGAAAAACCACGTTTCCAGTTGAACAGTTCCTGGATCCAGTTTGTCAGGCACAAGAGCTTGTGCTGACACAGCGAAGAGCCAGGAACAGGCAGGGAGGAGGATGAGCACAGCCTCTTTCGGGGGCATAATTCATTTAAAGGCCTGTCAGAGAAACACTTGCATTGTCTCCGAGGGCTCCAGTTGGTAAGAATGGTACGGATCAGGGAGAATTTTTGTCTTCAAGGGCAAACTAGTCCTCTTGACACTTCCTCTGGATCTTCTGTTTGGAAGTGGCTGGCACAGATAAATCACACAGAATTCTTTTATTGCATGTAGCTCAAAAACTTAAAGCTTCATGAGATAAAATCAACACTGACTTTTTGTCTCTGGTATTTGTTCAAGTTCTTGAAAGCAGTGTATTAAGAACAGGGAGAAAGGGAAGAACAAAGCAGGATTTTATTCAAATATTGCAGCATTTTGGTTTATGGCTGTCACTTTTGCGTGGCTTAGTGCAGTGCAGCAAAGGAGTCACTTTGGACACTGACTGAAAAAGTCACAAAGCACAATTGTGATGATAACCATAAGACAAGAAACGAGCTGGTTTAGAGGAAAAAAGCACTTTGAACATAGCAGTCTGCTCCATGGATGAACATATGCCTTCTGTCCATCTCCGCCACTAACAGAAGTGAAAGTTGGCATAACAGCGCTCTGGTATTTTTGTGAAGCATCAGCTTGATCCAGGATCTCCTCAGGGATAAATATAGTGGCCAACTTTCTGTGCTGAACTCGGGAAGAGGGCTTTTCTGGGGCTTGTATGCAGGAGAAATGCCTACAGTTCTGTGGAAAATCACTCTGTAAATGCACTTGTGTCTTGGAGTTGAGAAACTTGTGTCTGAGTTGGGGTGGGTTTTAGAAACATTCCAGTCCCTGCACCACCGTTGGGTTCTGCAGAATTACTGAGGATAGGGGGATGGCACGATGCGACGAGTCGATGGAACAGCTTCCCTGTGCGTCTTCAGCCAAGCGCTGGCGGAACAGCTGCGCCAAGTGTGGCGTTTGTTATGAAAGCTGATATGGATGCTAATTCCTGCCGTGCTTTGGAACACTTGTGTTGAGTCCCAGCGCTGCTTACTTATGTCAGAGTATGGCCAAGACCTCCGTTAGGCCTCCAGTGATTTTACTGTTACTGGTTTTGGAGAGGCGTGTGAAGCGGTGACACCCAGTGACACGCACTCACTCAGCTCTTCCTTGAGTGAGAACTGGACTTGAAGGTTACTAGTAGAACTCGAAATGAATTTAAAGTATGTATTTTACATTGAAAGAACCTCCCCTGAACATGTTTTCAAGAAAGGCCTATGTCTTCGGTGGTGGTTTTTGTTGTAATCCAGCGTTGCCTGTTATGGATTATGCAGCCTTCACAAACCACTGGAATACTTGTCAATGGAAGTAACTGAAGCAATTGATTTGTAACAAAAGTATTGTGCACCCAGTGTCACTTTTCTTTACTTTTTGTGAACTTCCGAAGCATTTCTTAAGTTTTGTCATAGTGTAATAGTTGTTTGGGCTCTGTGTGTATGATGTGATTTAAATGTGGTGGAGGGGAAGAGGTGCTGCTGTGGGAAGGGGGTGAACGTGTTGGGTTGACAGGGGACCTCAGCCCCACCTGTCAGGGCACTGAAGGGGTTAGTTATGCCTTTGAAGACTCCTGGAGATTTTTTGGGTTCGGACTCTGGAAAGTCTTTAGGGTTAGTCTTGGACTAAAACCAGGCTCTTGCTGCAAGCACATCTTGGATCGAGGGCAAACTTTTGCAGGGTAATCGTCGTATCTGCTGGTAATCTGAGATAAACCAAACCTGTGATTTTTATTTCTGAGGAGCCAACACAGAAGAGATGGGGGAACAGGAGGTGTTGAACTCCAGTGTTCAGCTGGGAGTGTTTCCATCTGGCAGCTGGTGCAGCTACACTGACAGGAAATGCTGGGAGTTGTGCTGTGGTCCCCAGGTAACCTCAGATGAAACCAAAGTGAAGAACTGTATTAAAAGAAAATAAAGATCACGGTAGTATCTCATTTTTTTTAATTCAGTGAACGTATTTTTCCTTCTTTAGCCTTATCTAACAGCATGCTCTCTGTTAAAGTCCAGGCTTGATATTACTGCCAGTGAATGGAGTAGGGTTTCCAGCCATTTTAGTCAGTGAAGTTGAAGATGCCAGCTAAGTAACTCTGATTATTGAGTGCTTTATAAAGGAAGGAAGCATAAAGTACGTTGTTAGGGGTCCTGCCTTTGGGACAGGTTTCAAAATCTGGTATTAACCAAGTGTGAATTCATTGCAAACAGCTTATCTGAATGTAGAGCTGCTGAAACAACCACCTGGTTCACAGCCAGGAGAAGGAAGGCAGGGACATCCCGATCCGGCAGATCTTGCATTACAATTTGACGTGGAAATACTTGATATAATGTTCACTTAGTTGGAATTTATGCATAGAAGTAAATTATGGATGAGGCCACTCGAAGAGGAGGAGGAGAGTTTGTTCTAAAAAGTGGCTTTTTCTGATTGAAGGTTTTTTTAACTCTTAGCAAGGAATGTGTCTGCACTTAAAGTACTCGAGAGCTTGCACTCAAATTTCCACGTGCTAATGTGGAGATCTCTTGGGTTGGTACCTGCCTTAGGATTTCAGAGGTGTTACTGTGAATGTTTCTGAGCTGTACATGGTGCTTACATTATACACAGCTTTTCTGTCACCAGTATTTCATGTGTGGAATGAGAAAGGAATATATATTCATTTGTTTGAAGAAGGATTTTCCCTGTCCCAGGTTGGCTTTTCTGAACGTGTTTCCAGTCTTACTTGTGTTTTTCCCAAGCCCAGAGTTCTTTAGTGTGTTCAAAGTCCTTGGACTAAAAACTTGAGCATTGTATTAGCCAGTGAAAACATGGATTACTTAAAGGAAGATCTCTTACAGAAACCTCCCCTTAGACAAAACTTAGTGGCAGTCATCTCCCACTTCTGAAAATGCTTATGTAATTTTGTCTCCCTTTTTCACCTTTGTGCCAGGTACGTTTGGATTTGCACTGGGCAGTTGCTCTGTACAGCAAAATTGTAGGGGCCCCTTGAAGAGGAGAGAAAAGCCACTGGACAGATGGGAACCACAGGAATGTATCATCTTCACACACTTGCTTTTTCATGATGTTCTAGTCCAGTTCGTCTTCAGGGCAGCACAATGGATGAGTAGAGATCTTTTGTTTCCTCCTTTTTCCATGCTTTGATTTTCCTTTGGGAATTGAAATCTAAAAGAGTAGGGCTGATGTAAGCACTGACCGGGCTGGAAGGCTCTGGCTGATGAGCACGGCCTGTTTCTCTCTGGGCCAGGGTACTGCTTGCCTGCTGGGCTATAAAACTGCTCAGGTGTCAGCTCCATTTAGGCACAGGTAAACACTTATTTCAGCAGTGGGTTTGTGTTGTGCATCCAGCCTCTGTTTGGAGATGGATGGTGTAAGAATAAGAGGCTGCTGATAGAATTGAAGATGATTAGCTTATGACTCTTGACTGGAGTGTTGCAATCTCACTCCAGACAGAGCTTGCTTTTGACATTCCTAGTCTTCCAGTTCTTGGGAAAAGTGCTGTAAGCTGAGTGCTTTTGGTCTGAGCTTGTATAATCTGTTGGTGAATCCCTGTATTTCCCTTAACTTCCTGGCGTGATGGTGCTGACTCTTAATTCAGTTGTGGAATGGGTCACCTTTTTTTACTGAAACTTGAATGAGAAATCTTCTGTGAAATGGTAATGCAGTTTGGATGCTGAAATTCCCAGTTCCCCAGCTATTACTGGAAGGACGTAACAGCTATCTGAGAAGGCGTCTCTGAACATGAAGTCCTCACCTTCCCCAGTCCCACCACAACCAGGTAGTTCGTGTCAGCTTTGCTAGTGTAGTGCTTTGTCAGGGGAGAACAGATCTGTGGGGGGGTTTATGAAGGGAATTGGGCAGGTTGTTCATCGGACAGGTCATGATCATACAAGTGTCTTGTAAACAGTTAGTGTGAAACCTTTGTAGTGCTTTGCAGTCTTTCAAATGGACATAAAAACCCCAGGATGTGTTAATCATGGCACTTACAAAGGCAGTTAAGTCAGACACATTTCAAAGATCCTACTTTCCCTGGAGCTGTGGAAAACCTAGATCTCAAGGATACCATAAGGAATAGAATTCCATCCTCTCCAGCTTTGTCTCCTTCCTGAAATGAGTAACAGCAGCTGAACAGAAAACACTGAATGTGTCGGAAGGGTCTGGAATGCCTTGCTGCTGCCCTAGGCCAAGGGAAGAATAGACTGGAGAGAAATGAAAGATCTGTCTTGGCAGAGAAATGTGGTTTTCAGTGGGAAATCATCTTGGATGGTCAAAAAAGTTGTTACATGGTTGTTAGAGAAGGAAAAATACATGAATTTGTTATCGGAGTTTCCTTGTCTGTGGGAGGTAACGGAGCTGAAGCAAGGGTGGTGTGATAGTGAGAATGGGCAGCAGGGATCATCTTGTGACTGGAAAACTCACGTGAAAGCTCCACTGCAGCTTCTGGCAGGGAAGTCAGAAAGGCTCAGAAAGAGTTACAAGGATAAGGGAATAAAAGAAAACAGAATAAAAGTATGTGTTCAAGGGGGTAAATTTTTATCTGGTTAAAGCCCATCATCCCTGCACACCCCCACCCCAATAATGAAAATAAAGGAAAAAAGTAGGTTTCTTTTATTTGAAATTCACTGAAGTGCCTGCCTGAAGGATGTTAGAAATTCAGTCGGGCTGACAATTGTGGAGCTGTGATTGCTGCAAGAAGTGAAGAAAAAGAACCCAATATTCAGTATGGAAATAGAAAAAGCAGATGAGGGTCGTGACTTCAGGCTTGAACTGACTGGTTTTTATATAGTCACTAAGCACTGAGGATCTAGAGGAAGGAGCTGGGTGAATCTCTGCAGAGAGGAGCTGGAACAGTAGGTTTAAAGCTCTTCTTGGTTTGTGTTGACATAGAACTAAGCGACCTTACAAATTGCACTAGTGGAGACTGATGCAAACTTCTACAAAGCAGAGGTCATACTTTTGGGGTATCACCTGATTTTTCTACTTAAAAAAGAAAAGATAATCCGAGAAGTAGGAGAGAAGAACATTTGTAGTGTCTTAGTGGTTACAGTGATATGATGGCGTGATGAAAGCTCTAGGCTGTAGTTCCTAATGAAGGCTGATAAATCCTAGTGCGTTTATCTGGAGCAGTGAGTACCCTTAGGGGTGTGTGTTTGGGAAAACATTCAGTTCTGACTTAGTTGCAGAGGGTTTTGAAAACCTGTTTTTATTCTAGGAGCAGATAGGAAGAACTGGTCTTGGTCCAGCAAAATGAGCGTGGGTGGGAGTATCATCACTCTAAAAAGGGAAGAACTGGGCCCAGCACAAGTTTGAAGCAGCCTTTGAAAAACCTATCTGGATATTCCTTGCACCATCGAGCCTTTTCTTGCATATAAACAACTGTTCCTGTATCTTATCATGGGTTTTTATTTCATTTTAGAAGAGGAAATTCGGTCATTTGAACGTTTTAATGATGGAAATGTCCCCTTTAGAGATTAATAATTTCAAGGGTATTTCTAATCAATGTGAAATGTCAGTCTTCTCTTTGCAAGTGTTTCCTGCCTGGGGTTTTTATGGTGATAGGTACCTGAGTTCTCAAGGTATTCCATATGACAGTGGTGGGAAGTTTGCCTCTTTGTGCTCTGCGCTTAGCAGATAAACAGAATGTCACAAAACTGGGGCTGGAAACCCACCCTGATTTTTGGTCTTAACTGCCTTAGGAACTTTTGGATACTATGTGGACTGCCTGCCTACTGCTGGAAAGGGAAATACTTGGAAAAGCCATGCTGGAGGGGATAACTGAGTGATAATTTGTCCTATATTGAAGGGCTGTTTCCAACTCTTTATGTTTTCCATCTGAAAAGGATTTGGTTTTTTAGTAATTAATGCACTTCATGATTTTGCTGAATAAGGTGTTACCAGCTGCGTGGGACAGGGTTTAAACATCCCAACCTTGACACTGTGCTCTGTGGCTCTGAAAACACACAAAAAAGTGTGTTTATATGCTTTGGGACAGTTGGTGACCAGTACTGCTCGATCAGCTGGAAATAGATAACAATGTGCTTTTGTGATATAAGAGTGGGAATTGTCTGATCAATTGTTCAATGCTCACATTTCTGGGTGCCAGAATCTGTCTCGGATCAATGGTTGAAATGCTTGTGCTTCAGGGTGACGTGATGCCAGTTCAGAATTCCTGGTGGCCTGTGTGGTACTGGAAGATGGAATGAAGATTCTGTTTACAAACTGTCTGAGCTGTTGAGCACTTACAGCTCCACTCTGCATGAACAACTGTGTCCTTGTGGAGGTTTTTATTCTCCCTTTGGTCAAATACTGTGCTTTTAATTTCATTTTAGTTACCAGTGCTGTTTGGGTAGTTCAGAGTAAACCCACCTTAGTTTGTACCCATCCTCGGCTTTGCCTTTCCCAGAACACTCTCAGGATTCCCTCTGGTCCAGCACGTTTCAGTGTAGCTTGAAATGGGACTTCCTTCCCTCTCTTTTTAAGGCTAAGATGGTCTCCTCAAGCTGCCCTTCAGATGTTGCCTCTCGCACCTTCTGTGAGGGGAACAGAAGGCGTTTGTGGTTTTAGGCTCACAGGCTGTAAGGGACATGATGGATGGGCGCAGCTCAGACAGCTGTGTGGGTTTGAGGTACCTCTTGGTCAGGAGAAAAGGCTGATTTTTGGTAGTGGATGGTAATAAATGAGGGCACAGACTGGATCGTGCCTTTCAGAGTAAAGCTGAGATGGTTCAGACAGATAGTGTGTTTTATCTTTTCTAATCAAACACTTCAAGTAATTCCTAGAGCTGGACTTGTGAGTGAGGAAGAAATGGGTTTGTGTTTACCTGTGCAGAACTTGAAGATGTATTTCCTGGCCTGTGTGTAAAACCCAGAAGCACACAATAGATATACGAAAGAACTTAATCACAGACATCTAAACATGTTTTGGTTTTTCCCCTAGAACGTTCTTTTTTTTGTTTCACTTCTTTATTTTTCAGGAGCAGAATGGAAGCCTGCATTAAAGGCTTTACTTTGCACCACTGTGAGTTGCTCAGTAAAACACAGAGTTTGGAATGGACTTTTTTAGGAATTCGGTATTCCATACTGTAAATATTTTTCTTGAAGCACAGAGGGAAGTACGAGGAGACATTTGACAAACAAATGCTGCTTCTCTAAGGCAGGACCAGAGAGCTGCGGGTTAAGGTGGGCCAGGAGAGGGGAGGAGGTGAGGGAACAGCAGGGTCACAGAGGGGGTTGGGGGGAGTTTGAGTGTGAAATGTGGAGTGCTTTGTTTGCTGCCCTCAAACAGACGTTTAAGGTGACGTGCCCTCATGGCTCGCGTGTAGAACCTGAGTCCCCGTGGTGTTTCTCACGGTGTGAGACAAGGTCTGAACTCTTCCCTGGGGTAGGGGCTCGTAGGTGAGGTGATGCTGTTGCAGACAGGACTCTAGTTTTCAACGTGGGACGGGAAATGGCTCGGCTCTCGAGGGGAGCTTGTTCTTCCTCCTCCTCCTCCTGAAAGTCTTGGGTTGTTTTGTGGAGCTGAAGGAGCCCGTGCCATCAGCTGGCCCTGTGTGGAGCAGACAGCTGCTTTTGTTCCTGTCTTACGCTGTCTTTCCATCTGAAAGTGTTTTCAGTGGTGTCCTGTGAAGTGTCTCGATTTCAGCACTAAGTTGTGTGTTTTATGCTTTTTTTGGGTGTGATATAAGGTATCTGTTAATTCTTTCTGAGGCTCAGAAGACTGAATAACTAGTGTTTTGAGACATGAGTGTTATGTGGGAGGCGGTGGCTGGTTTTCTCTTTTCTTTTTTTTATATATATACAAAGAAATCCTTCAAGCTGGCAGGGACAGCTTTGTGCTTGGTGTGTAATTGCTGGGTTTTGTGTACACAGGAGCCGTTGCAAGGGGCTGCTGAGGATGTTGGAAATGCTGCCCTAAAAGCAGGACTCCAAGAGGAACCACAAAATATTATCCTGTGATTCTTCCTTGAATTAATTCTAGTAAACACTATAAAATCTGGAGTGTTCTTTAAAGTGGAAAAATAGTATGGGCAGCCTGAGCAGGTGTTGAATTTGTATAAAATGAGGTACTTTGTGATGGGTGAGTAGGATGTAATTCCCATTTTAGGTGATTAAATAACATTTTTTAACAGAAGAACGTATCTATGCCTAAAATTTAGGCTGATAACTAGAATTTCGCTTTAGGATGTTAGTAGCCAATCTGGTCAGCTTTCTAGGAATTAGGACAATATTCTTCTTTTTCAGTGAGTGTTTGTTGAAATTAGAATGTTTTTTGGGAAAAGATTATGTTGATTAAACCAAGTGATTACTATGAGCATTTCTTCAAGTCAGAATGTGAATTTAATTCCTTTGGCCGTTAGACCCCTTTGTGCTCTGCTAAAATGAGATATTTTCGTGGGGTTGACGAGATTTTTTGTGCTGCATGTTTTGAACTGGAAAATGAATTATTTTGACAGCCACAAATCTGATTGCTCGGTGATTTTGACCTGCTGTGTGCAGAATGGGTATCACTGTCACCTCTGTTGATGGAACATGTAAAATTTCATTTTTTTGGTCCAGTTGATGTTTTGGGTGAAGCAGAGACATGTGTCGCTAAGAAGTGGATGCTCATCGTGCTGGATAGATGATGGTCCTCAAAGCTACCCTGTGGAGATGGGGTCAGTACCTTTAATATTGGTGTCACAGCCTACTTCTGGAATTCCTGCCACCCTGGAGCAGCAAAGGAGGAAAGCATGGGGCGGCTGGAAACGCGGCACTTGGTGGAGCAGCATGTAAAAGCAGGTTAGTTAGATTAGGCGTTGCTGTATTGGGAAGCCGGGTCGTAGCACAGAAATAGATGTGCCACGGCACGGACCTGCTTCATCCGAGGGCTGGTGTTTCTGCGAGTTCGCGGCGGGGAAGGAGGTGAGATGATCCGTGCGCAGCGCGAAGGGCGCGGGTGCCGGGCGGGTGCCTTTGCCCGTGCCCGGGGCGGCCGTTGTGGAGCGCGGCGCGGGCCCCCCCCGCGCGCGGGTGGTATGCGCCGGGCGCGCACGGGGTGGAACGGTCCATTTCCTGTTCCCGTGCCGCCGGCGGGGGGGGGCCGGCCGTGAGGGAGGGGGCGGCGGGGCATGGCGGCGGCGCGCTGAGGCGGGGCGGCCGCGATGGAGGCGTACGTGCTGGAGGACATCCTGGAGGTACGGCCGGGCCGCGAACAAAGGGGCGCGGAGGGCCCGGGGCCGCCCCCCGGCCGTTGGGGCTGCGGCGCTCGCCGGGGCCCGGGCGGGAGCGCGGCCGAACGGGGCCGAGCACCGGCGCTGCCCCCGGGAGGGCTCCGGGGCGCGCACCCCCGGCGGTGACATTGTGGGCACGGTACCGGGGATTTCAGCCACTGCCTGCCGTAACTCGCGCTTTTTAATCTTCGTTTGTGCCAGCGTTTCATTTTCATGCACTCACAGAGTCAGGGAATGGTTTGGGTGGGAAGGGACCTTCCAGATCATCTAGTTCCAGCTCCCTGCCGTGGGCAGGGACAGCTTCCACTAGCCCAGGTTGCTCCAAGCCCCGTCCAACCTGGCCTTGGAGACTTCCAGGGATGGGGCAGCCACAGCTTCTCTGGGCAGCCTGTGCCAGGGCATCACCACCCTCACAGGGAAGGTGATGCCCTTCCTTCCTGATATTCAATCTAAACCTCCCCTCTTTCAATTTAAAGCTTTTCCCCCTTGTCCTGTCACTCCAGGTCCTTGTAAATAGTCTTGCCCCATCATTCCTGTAAATTTCCTTCAGGGACTGGAAGGCTGCAGTTACGTCACGCTGAAGTCTTTTCTTTTCCAGGCTGAACAATCTCAATTCTCTCAGCTTTTCCTCACAGCTGAGCTGCTCAGTTCCTCTGATCATCTAGGTGGCCTTCTCTGGACTCACTCCAACAGGTCCATGTCCTTTCTATGCTGGGACCCCAGAGCTGGATGTAGCACTGCAGGTGGGGTCTCACCAGAGCAGAGGGGCACGTTTTTGCACCGTGTAATTTCTCTTACTGTGTTTCCAGTTGTCTAAAGCATAGTCTGCTCTTGCTTCCTCTGCAGAAGCAGATCTCCCACTGCAGCAATGATGTATTATGAAATAAATGACATTATCCCTTCCTGTGAGGCTGAGTTGGAAATGCCCTTTCAGCCAAATAGAGAGGCCAGCCTAGAAATCATGAAGTAAAGCTCGTGTTCCAGGTGACACAAGTCTCTATTCCAGGTTATATTCACTGTAGTAGTTGAAATAAGCGTTCACTGGCACAGGCTGAAGAGAGAAGCTGTGGCTGCCCCATCCCTGGCAGTGTCCGAGGCCAGGTTGGACAGGGCTTGGAGCAACCTGGGCTAGTGGGAGGTGTCCCTGCCCATGGGAGTTGTAACTAAAATGAGCTTTAAGGTCCCTTCCAACCCAAACCATTCTATGACTCTATGAAATACCTTTTTCTTGTTCCTGTGGTTTTTCAGGTTTTGCAAGCAAAAACATGATTTCATTGCCAGGTGACTTGTCAAAATATTTGCATGTATTCTGTATTGTAACGAGAAGCTGCTACCTTATTAACTGCTGTCAGAATTTACACAAAGCAGTTCTTCCAGTGATGCTTAGCTTGTAGGCTTTTTCTCTTAGTGGCCACACTTAGATTTCTCTAAAATTTTAAATCAGTAGGAATACTTGGTGTTAACTTCCGTGTGACCCTTGGAACTGTTTGACATAATTGCATCCAGAATATTAACTCAGCTGTTCACTTTGTGCTGAGGAAACCAGCGCAGATGTGCGAGCAAGGCATTTCCACCAGTGTCTGTTTGTGTGGCTGGGCTCGTGTGGGGAGGTAGGAAGAGCAAGAGCGAACTGGGCTTTGTGCCACCAAACAAATATTTCAGTACTTCACTTGTCTCATTGCATGCTGAAAGCTTTTTTTTTTTTTGTTCTTTGTTTTAACCACAATTGTCATGTGCAGCTTCATTGTATGTCAGATTAATAAGGTACGTGGTGCTTATTAATAGTCCTGTTTGGAAAGGCAGTTGGGAAGTTAATTTTGTCAGTGTAGCAGAATTTTGGGGTTGCTGTGTGACTCGCGCAATTACGTCTTGCTTCTCAGAGTGGATGTGATGGCGCTTCTTTTGATAATTTTGTCACATTCTCTTTCTGGTCACAAGACCAACCGGATCCAGGTAAAACATCCTCAGGAATCAAGCACGGCTTGTCTGGCCTTGGTTGTGTGGGAATGAATGGTTGAATCAGTCCATGAATCCCTGGTAGCAGTGGAAGCTGTTCGTAATTTCTTAGCACATCAGTGGAGGAAAAGTAATTGTCCTTCATTCCAAGAGGTGTCCAGAAGTACAACTGCATTCCTTCAGATCTTGTTTCTGTTGTAACTTAGAGCAATGTGTTTAAGGTGTATGTCTTATTTTCCCATATCAGGGCTTTTTATCTCCCGTGGAGCAGTTTTTGGTGCTCATTCCAAGACAGCAGCGTGAAGGTTGAGAGAACTGCTCTTGCTTATGCAGCAGGATCTGTCACCTCTGTTGCATTGAACATAGCAGGAATTACGTAGTATGTGTTTAAATTTGGAGTGATCAGACCTTGCCTCTGCACAAAATCTTCAAGAATGGTTTCCCTCTAAGTTGGTTCTAATTTAAAAAAAGGAAAGAAGATGTTTTCTGTAGAGCGCTAGTTCTGTTGAGTTAGTGCAGAGACTGAGGTTCGAATGTTGTTGAGCTCCTTACTGCAAGAGGGGTGTGAGTGCTTCTGGGGCCAAAATCCCTTCTGAGTGATGAAACAGAACTAAGTCTTCAGCAAATTTAATGCAGCTGCAGGCAGGCATGGCTGTCAGCCCAGAGGATTTCGTGCGGCGTCCTGGCCACCCTGTGCTTAGGCCACCTTCAGAGAAGGTGCACTTGGTACAGAACTGGAGCTGGCTTTGCTGCTCTCAGCTGAAGGTGAACGCTGTCTTGGCTCTGGCACTTGAATCTGGCATTGAAAGCTTTGTGTGGGAATACAGTTGAGTAAAACTACAGCACCGTGCGGTTAATGTGCACTCAGCTTCTGTTCACTTGGTTCTTCTGCTCCTGTATCTTGGCCACACTTGTTTGTTGGTGTGTGACCTTACTGACACGAGGCTTTTTTTGTTACTGTAACCTTTCAGGTTTTGACTTTTGTGTGCCAGTGAAGGAATAATTACCTTACTGGAGACCTCAGTATGGTATGCAGAGTAGGTGTAAACCCGTAGTTGTGCTTTTGGTGCTTGAGTTAGTAAGCAGAAACATTTTCTGGGCTGGGAGAATAGGTTCTGTCCTGACAGATGAAGATGTGGTCTGCATTGTTGTGTGCTGAACTTGGGCTGCCAACTCAGAAACCCCCTTAGGAAGCTTAGGATGGTGGAGGGGTAAATTTCTATTTGCTGTGTTGATTTGAGACTTTTCAAGAGATAAAGTGCTCTGACCTTCATGTTCTTTGAAAGCTTGTTTGTGCTCGGCTTTAGGGAGGCAGACTGGAGTCCAGCGCAAGCCCATATGTGGCACTTCCTTTGTGTCCTTACTAACTGCTTTTATGTCCTTCAGCTTTGTAGTGTAAGGTTAATATCTTCCACCTGCCTTGAACTGAAACAAAATCAGAGCAAAAAAATCTTCATTTGTTACTGTCATATTGGGAGTATTTCCTGACTGCTCCATGGAACTGCTCCATCTCCTGATGGAAGGGAGAGCAAACATGGAATAGCAGAGTCATGACTACAGTGCACATTCAGAGATCAGGGAGGCCTCTGCAATGCAATTTTTCTTTTCTTTAACAGGCCAAGGCTTTTAATATTTATAAACATTGTAGTCTCTTAGTCTGAAGATTAAAATCAGCATTATATTGCAGTATTTGGGCATTAGTAGCTTTCCCACGTTCCAGCTCTTAAACAGGCTAATCCTTTCCCTGTTTTCTTTCTCACAGTTTCTCATGGTAATCTTGTCTGGTTTACTTTTTACCTGTTTTGCTGTCTTGTTAAAGAGTTTGCCTATATGAGGTTGGTATCAGCCACTAATGTGCTCCAGCGTTCCGCGATGATCTCAGTCATAGAATATCCTGAGTGATTCCCTGTCCCCTGGAGCTGCTGTCCTCCTCACACTGCCTCATCTGCCCATTTCTGCTGGGATGTCAGGCAAAGGGCTCGGCACAAGCATGTGAATCTTCAGGAAAACCAAATCCTCTCTTGGATTTCTGTGACTTGCCCCCTCCCAGCTGATCTGATCGGGCTGTTGTGCAGGGCAGGGAGTGGGAGCTGGGTTCCCTTGTGGGGTAAATGGGAAGTGAAATCTGGGAGATGCAATTTCTCTGGGTCTTAAGCTGTTTCCCCTTGACTTGCAGGAAAAGGACACAAGCTTGATGGTATAATTTGGAACCATTCTTGTTATTTATGCTTTATTGCTTTATCTTTTTCAGTAATGGTTTGTTCTTGGTGCAGTAATGTGAAAAGGCAATTATTGTGTGAGAAACCTCTAAGGCAGTAAAGCAACTTCATACTTGGTAACTGCTGTTGAAAGGTCAGTGTTATTCAGGGGTTGTGTCTGCCAGGGAGGGCCTTGCTAATTGGGAAAGCTTAACCAAGGCCTAGACAAGTGGGTGGGTCTACGTGATTTGCAAAGGTCTTTTTGGACCCAGGCTCTTCATCTTTTAAGCTATTTGTTCAGATTGAGTCCTTAATGCAAAACGTGAAGAGAATTGAGAGAGGTGTTTCAGGCAGGTGGATTTATTTAGAGTTTTTTCCCCTTTTTTACACCCTCCATACATCCTGTCTTTAAACTTCCATGGAAATGTGTAAAAAGGTTATTTTCAAGGCTAAGGTACTCATTCTTTTTTTTCCTGCATGTGCCTGAAATCTCTTCAGATCTTTGCCTTGCTGGAATTTGCTGGCTGTGTTGACTGATAGGAAGTCACATGCTCTAAAGCTGTAACCCACACTCAAAACAACCTGTTGCACTGCCTCAGCATCAAAATCCTGTGGGAAGGAAACCCAGGGAACTGCCTGGTGTAAATAGTGCTTCTCTGTCGCTTTATGGCCGTGTAAACATGGAGTAAATATGGGAAAATACCTTTGTGGAACAGATGCGATTGGGAGCATTAAGAGGAGCGTAGAAATCAAAACTGTGGTGATTTGAAGGAACTTGGCACATGATGTTTATATGTAACATGCGAAGCCAACAGTGAAAAGGAAGGACTCCACTTAAATTGCTATCTTTGCCCTAAACCTTAACTTACTTTTTTTAATAGAGCCTAGTTTTGATATGATGGGAAAAATAGATACATTTGGACTTAGTCGTACTTGTGGCTTGCTTTAGCTACCTTCACAAGTCTGTTCATTTGCCATATGTAAAAACTGTTCAAATCTGTTCAATATGCAGCAGCTTTCAGTTGGGTGTGCCAAATAGAGCAAAAAAAAAAAAATTGTAATTCATTTATTAGGTATGCCTAACAGTAGTTTGTATTGGTGGAAGAATTCAGTGACTGTCAGGCTTGTCAGAATTTTAACCAAATGAGTCGAAATTATTAGAAATAATTCCTTCTGTGCTCGGTTCCCCGGGCGGTAACAATAGGAATTCTAATCAGATACTGAATCCAACTGTCTCCTGCTGTAACTTTATCCTCTTACTTCTCTTCGGAAGAGAAGGCTGGTGAACTAGGCCAAACTGGTTCCTTCATTGAAAAAAATCCTTCCTTTGTAAATGCCAAAAAAGGGAAGGAAATCCGCGTTCCGTTTCAGCTGGTTCATTGCACTGCTTTGCTGGGCTCAGTTTTGGGCAGTGTAAGTGTGGTCTGTGGTTTGGGACAGTGGCACAGCTGTTTATCCAGTGAACTTTATAGGGCAGGAAGAAATACCAGTGAATTAAACAGGAATTACTTGAGCTAATGTCAAAGCTCTTGGCCTAACGAGCCATATCTTCCCAAACTGCTTTTGGTTAACTTTATAAATATCTCTGCATAATACTTTGACTTGGTTATGCTGCATGAGGAGAGATACCAGCAATTATTACTAACAGTAATTATTTCAGCAGGAGAATTATATGGAGAATGTAGATGTCCTCTAAGGACCTCTGGTTTCTACTGTCCCCTCCATGGTCCTGGTGGATTAAATGGAATGTGGGCTGCAGATCTTCTGGAGGCAGGATATAAGCAAATTCTTGTCATCTGCACAGGGGGGAAAAAAGGGATTTCTACAGCTTGCTCTGCCGTTGGCACTTGACATTTGGTTTTCTTAGGATGAACCTTTTTCCTGATCTTCATTTAAAACACTTTCCTTACGGAACCATTCTTGAATCTCCAGGCTCCACTGGATGGTGAATTTTGGGCAGTAGCAGCTTTGCAGGGGTCTTTGCTGTTTCCTGCCTTGGGAAGTTAAGGTGAGGGCAATGGGATCTAAACCTGCATGAACTAAACAGTATGGCCATTTCACTTACACTTTGGGCAGGCTGGAAGCAAAATGCGCATCTGTTGAGTCTCCATCTTTTTTTTATCAGTAGAGAAATGTTTGATATCTCTGTCCTTCCAGGAACAATAATTTCCTCGGCATTGTGTAGTTTTTCTGGTTTCTAATGTGCTTTAGTGTCCACATCTCCTGTCCATCGGTCACTTAGTGTAGCATGGCTTGGGTACAGGAGGTACCACCTGCCATCAAGAAAGATGAGTTGTGGGACAAAGAAACCTCATTTTTTTGGTTCTTCAGGACCCTGGAATAGTGTTTTGCATTGGGATTCTGAGGAGAGGGGTGGAGTTGTCTCGTGGGGTGCTGTGTCAGTGGACTGATGCTCTAATTGCTCTGGTGGTGGGAAGGCAAAGCTGTGACTAAGCCAAGCTACTCATGGCATTGCTTGAAGGAAAAAATTTGCTCTCACATTGCTGCTTTTTGCTTTACATGTCTGCTCCCCAGTAGATCCTGTATTGCTGTGAAGAAGCCCGTGCACATGTCAGTGTTCCATTCATGCCAGAGGGAATTCTGAGTTGGACTGGAACAGAGTAGCTGTTTGTGTGTTCATCCTGTCCCTCCTCCACATGTCCTCCTTCCCTTCTGCTGCCTCATCCTTCAGTGCAGAGCACTTGCTGTTGTGAAGAGCAGCCGACCAAAACTACTTACAGAAGGGAAAGATTTCCTGCCAAATTTGTGTAAGAAAACATGTGGGCAGCTTAAAACTATTTCTGTTTCAAGCCCAACTGCTGGTGTGCAGTTCAGGCCACTCGCTCACTGCGTTTTCTGCTCAGTAGCCACAGTGAGTGAATGAGTAAATTTGTGTGTCCTTTGGGTGACTGCTGCCTGAAATGCACATGGCAGAACATGGGCAAGAGTGGTCAGAACTGAGAGTCTGAGAGGATTTCCTTTTAGCAGGAACACTGAGGAAGAAATCGGCAGCTTAGGTGCATTTGCAGTCATTTTTTTCAAGACTTTTATTCCGCAGTGTTGTCTTGGAGGAGAGAAATGGTTCTGGAGGGAGATTGGGTTATACATAGTGGGCAAAACAGGCAGACTGGAGTGGGAGGAGAACAGCTTTTCTTCCTTGCAGTGGTGGGAGAGATGGATGTCTGTCAGGGACGTGTCTTTCCCTCCAGAGTAGATCTCCACTTTGCTGAGCACAGGCAAAGCGACAGTGTGCTGCCATGGAGGGGACAGGGAGGGCTGGGGAGGGGTTGTGTGCCAGCGCTTTTCGTAGAGCACGACAAGGTTGCTTCAATCCCTGCTGCTATTTTGGACTCTTTTGACTTGTACCCTTCCCAACAAGGTGCTGGAGAGGGCCGGGAGGTGCAGTGGTGTGCATATGTTGCACCACAGCTGGGTTATTCCCTCAGTATTCTGAGGAAGACTCTCCAGGTGGTTTTTGGACGTGAGAAGGTGTTTGAGGTGCTGCTGCAGCAGTAAAGGTGGAGTTGTTTGTGCAGCAGGGAAACTGGTTTCCCTTAGTTTTGCTGGTAACTGAAGAGCTTTGTGGTTGGGAAGGGGAAGTCTCCTAAGCATCAGGTTTGTGTGCAGCCCAGATCCAACTGAGCAGTAAATTGGTTTGATGCACAGAGCCTTTCAAGCGTCTGTTGGATTCACAAAGGTTGATCATGTTTTCACGGAATGGTGGCATTGTGGGCTCCTTTTCCCACGACAGGAATGTGTGGGAGCCGTCATCGCTGTGGAGCCAAGGACAGCTGGTCCTGCTGGGTGGGTGGCTGTGGGTGTTTCTGGTGGGTTCCGGTTCCTACAGACACTGTCGTGGGGGCTGCACTCCAGGAAAAAAACAGAGCGATTATCTGGAAGGCTTTGGGTAAGGCGAGGAGTTTCCTAGAGACAGGGGACATGGTGTTTGAGTCAAAGGAGAGCATTAGGAATTAGAGTAACGTGTGACATAATACAAGGTTTTTAATCCTTTATTTCTGTTCCCATTATTTCTCCTGTCCTGTGATCTTACCCAGTCTGTATATCTCGGCATCTGTGTTTGGGGATGAAAATATGTGGACAAACGTGGATCACGTACCTTCTGATATTGCTGAAGGAAATTACTGTTGGCTTGGTAGCTTGTCTGCATGCCAAAACTTCCATGGAATAGAGGTCTGTCTTCTGCTGGGAAGCTCTGGGATGTAAATGAGCACGTGAGCTGCCCTCTGTTTTGGAGGCAAATTTGGCTTTTATATCAGAGTTGGGAAACAGAGAGAAATAAGTCATTTGACAACAGTTAGGGCCAAGGAGTATGCTCCTGGTGGGAATCGTAGCTGCTGTCCCACTGCTGTAGTCATTGCAGCCACAGGAGGAACGTGGCCAAGCTGACTAGGCTGATTGCTGAAAGTGTGCTGGCTGAGAAATGCTTTCTGGCACATTTAGTGTAAAAATCTAAAGCATCTCTTGGTGGAGACTGGGAAAATCCGTGGTTTGTCTCTGCTTAACCTTAGAAATGGAGCGTACTCTGTCAGGGAAAATGCACCGTGTGGAGGCTTCCTTTGGGGAAGTGTATTCGGGATGGACAGAGGTGATTCTGACTGAAGGGTAGGGGGTGGTCTTGCCTGTGACTGACACAGTGAGCTATAAATCCTCTGGATCTGCGTGGTTTGCAGAGTTCAGCAGCTTCCTTGGCATGGAGTCCCAGGCAGAGGGGCTGCTCTGGGTCATCTGAGGGCTGGCTGCACCGCGAGGAGCGAGCGTGCCGTCGGGTGGGAGCTGCTCCTGCACGGACACACTGCAGCTCGCTGTTAGGCAGTCTGGGGGAGGGCAAGGCCCCGCAGCTCTGTCTGCCCGGGGCTTTATTGCTGCTGGCTTTGTCCACAGACAAGTTCGGATGCCGTGTTCCCATTGTTCAGCTGGGCTGAGCTACAATCCTTAGAAAAACAACTTGTTTCAACTGGAAATGGGTGGGTGTGCACAGTTCTGAGCTGAAACTTCAGCACAGTGTGTCGGGCCAGGGAAAGGGAAGAAGAGAAAAATACTCCAGAAAAAAGCATGTGTGAGAAGTTGGGCCACCTTTAGTTGTGCAGAGCTGCTGTAAACTCCCTTCTCGAAGGATTAGTGAAGGGTCTTGGTGTGTTACAACAAAGCCCGAGAGTGACAGAGAAATGACTGCTTATTGAGCTGTGAAAAGAAAGCTCAAGGTACTTCTCCTTGAAGATTCCACAGGCAACCAATGTGTAGACAAGCTCCCTGAAGTTAACCAGTGATAAAGACAATAGATTATCATTGAGATTTCACCCTTGGCTCCTGTAGAGATAGCACTGAAACAATGCATTTGTGCTTTTAACAGCACAGGGGTTTGGGGGTTTTTCTTAGGTCTTCACCCGTGGCTTAGTTGTCACTTTAAAGGAAGATGCTCCAAGGATCCAAGTCAGTTGCTGGGGATCTGTCAGTGCAGCAAGGTGCTTCACTGAAGGCTTAGAAGTGCTTGTATTGAGAATTAGTTAAATCTATCCTTGGAATATACAGTCAAGGCAAAAGGTGAGTCCGGTGGAAAAGGAACGTGACCAACTGTTAGAGAAGGATTTTTTCTTTCTTGGGAGCTCACCTTCCTTAAACAAGGCTTAAGAGAATAATTAGTCCCTTGAAAGTAGGGCAGTGAGGAATAGGATGTAACAGTGCACAGCAGGACTCCTCAGTCCCTTTTTAGCAGTGCACTCGCCATGTGGAGATGCTGTGAACCAGGTGTGCTCCAGGTGGAGGCCCAAAATCTTCTGTTAGGAGCAGAGTCACGCTTAGTGTACTTCTCAGTTTTTACATGTTGAATGACAAAACTGAAACAACTTTGTACGGCAACGCTGTTCTGTACTCCTTGTGTTATTTACGGTCCTTAGTTCTTACTGCTGGATCCATCAGAGCTGGCTGTGTCATGATTAAGGATCTGTCTGAGTTTGTGGTGGTGGGTCCTCAGGATGTGCTTATCCAGGGAGGTTGAGAGTCCTTGAGCTGTCCTTCAGGAAAACTCTAAAATGCCATTTCTGTAGCTCTTGTTACCAAGCCCATGGCACAGCCTGGGGGGTCAGAGGGAGTGTAACCCCCCTAAGCTTTTCACACCTGTGGTGAGGAGACTGGTTTGAGTGGCCCTATAAGTAACTTGGTAAGTAGCTTAAGTGATGCTTAACTCAGGTACCTGAGACAGAGTCTTAGGGGGCCGCAGTTGCTGTTCAGGTGTGACATTGGAGGATTTTGGCATGGACGGGAGGGGGAGACTCTGGGAAGCTCGGTTGGACCATCTCCTTCGTGGTTCTGTGCTCCCTTTGCTTTGTCTCTGCTAAAGAGACTTAGCAGTGGGGAAGATGTGACAGGTGACTTGCTAAGGGTGGCAAAAACTGCCTGCATAGGCTCAAGCTGTCCTTTTAGTATCCCTCAGTTGTCGGGGTACTTTGCAGACAGCAGTTTTCATTTTGGTTCTGCACCAGCATGGGAAGAGCCTTTGTTAAAGGTGTTACCTGTTTGTCTGAGGCACAGCACCACATCTCAGCTGATATATATAGTTGTGTAGGAGTTATTTATACACTGTCAGAGCTTTGCTTCTCTGGTCACTTCTTTCCAAGCCCCCTCCAGAAGAGATGGTTTCTCTCAAAAGTTCAGCTTTCGTGGGGTTTGGAGGGAAAGGGAAGGTGCAAACCTGTGTTCGTGGGGTTGGATCGGTAGTGTGGCAGCTTCTTTATTTTTGATGTAACAGTGTTGCCTGAAGCTGAGCTTTCAGAAGCACGAGTACGTGTTTCAATGGGTTTTTTAATTGTGATTTTTATATCTCTTTATTCATGTCAGAGACTAAAATGTGTATATTCCCCTCCCCATCAATGTGAAATTGGGGCAGGGAACTTGAAACCATGGTGAGACGAGGTGTTGTTATTTTTACATTGGCATGAAATTTTTCTCGCACGAATGATTGCAGCTGAATACCAGCTAATGCATGAATTTGCTTGATGTGGAAGTGTGCCAAGTGCTTGGAATTGGGATTTGAGACGGAAAAAAGAATATTATTCCTTGTAGTTTCACAGCCTTCTCACAGCCACAGCTTTCAGCCTGCCTGCCTCTGTTTTCCTCGCTGTGTGTGCTGCTGGGGATGCAGTGTGCAGAGGAGAGAGGGAATTTTCCTGTGAATACCTCAGCACCTGTCTCGTCATCAGAAGCACACTGCAGTCCTAATGCAGGTGTCCCTGCAGCAGAGACTCCGCTGGTGCCAGTCTGGGGACTCTGTTATGCCATTTCAGCATCAAGGACTGTTACTCCTCTCACCTCCCTCCTCCTTGGTATTTTTTTGGCAGCAGCGAGAGAAATGGAGTGTATAGTTGAAGGAATAAAATGAAAGAAGATACTGTTGAGATGTTCCAGCTGCCAGACTTCAGATTTCTGCTGAACGAGGCGTTTTGGTTTGGGGAGGGTCAGTCCACGTTGGGAAGACAAGAGATGTGATTGTGCATCCCACATAAATGGGAGTGATCCTCATTGTGCAGGGAAGACATGGTGCTGTCAGACGGAGTCTGTGGTGATAGTGCTGCCGTAGTAGCAGGGTAGGGCAAGTGAGAACCACACAGCTTGTTCCTCATGGAAAATAGATTGGAGGAAGACCCACAAAATCTGCAAAGCTGAAAGAGAGTCGGCAGAATGATCTGCTGCACTTGGCTTCTGTGTCTGCTTTCCCTTGCAGTGACCAGGGAGCTGGTCTTTAGATAAAGAAAATGGTGTCTTAAGGAGCCAGGAAACAGTCACTTTCACTTCAGAGCTATGTCATCTAAATTGGCTGGTGGTGATGCTCTGGTTTGATCCATAGAAATAGCAGGCACTGCCAGAGCCTTGGCTTCAATAAAGCTTGGATGGAATTTTTTCTATAATACATTATTAATGCTGTGAAGATCTGCGTCTTAAAATGCCTTGAAACCTGTGTAGTGGTAATTTCACCTGGAAACATGTAGGTGAAAAGGCACAGCCATAGACTTTGCCCTAATATTTAGTTTGAGAAGGCCCAAATGCATCCCTACTGTTTTATTTGAAGACATGTTGATTTCTCTGTCTTGATGTTTCAAATCAAGAGCATTTTTTCTGCTGAGTTGTGTTGAGACTGAGATGGGTTCATGTATTTTGAAAGCATCAGAGGTGATATTCTGAGGGCTTGAAGGTAGCAGGCTGAGGGAGAGCAGGCATGAGGTTCTTGCTTTAGTATGGTGTATTACACATCACAATTTGCAGGTTTTGGGTTGCCTATTTGCCTGTTGGGTTTTGGATCCTGAGGTGAAAAATACTTGGCCCGGTTTGCCATGTTCCAAATATATCATAGCTCTGTTTTAATCCACTCTTGCCTCAGGAATCCCTTGATGTGCATCAAATGGTTAGATATAAGACATTAAAAATACTTACCAGTGTTGTGCAAGAGGAGTTTAGTTATCAGTCAGAGCTGGACTTTGTTCTTGCACTGGGAAGGGGTTTATTTCCTCCTGTGTGTTCTCGTTGCAGGGTAATAGTATAAACGTTGCTGTTTCTGGGGGAAACAGTCATAGGGTGCATTCGTGGAGTGAACAGCGAAAAATATGTTGTTGTAAAGAAATGCTCATCAAATGCTCTCTCAAAGACTGAGATAGATAGATAGATAGATAGATAGATTAAATAGATAGATAGATAGATAGATTAAATAGATAGATAGATGTACTTTTTTTGGTGCAGTGTTTTGGAGGTGTGAGTGCTAAAACTGTTCCGGAGTGCAAGCTGAGAATATCTTGGCCAAGAGCTGCTGGAGCACCAGGGAAAGCAGTGTGGCTGGGGGTCAGGCATGAGGAGCTCCTCATGGAAATCAGGATTAAAGCTGCTCACCATAAGGGAGTCACTATTAGCTGAGTAAGGGAAGAATCCGGAGTGGGACTAAAGTTGGTGTAGTAGGGCTAAAGTTGATTAACTGACATGGCAGTGGTGGTGGTTTTGGTCTGAGGTGGCTTTGCAACACCTGCCAGACTCAAAAATACTTGTTGAATTTCATGTTGTCTTTAAAAACCTTTTGCTGCTCTACAAAAATTTGGGAGCTGGGAAAAATCGACTGTTACAGCCCTTGCTAACTGTCAGTAAGTACCTCATGAAGAACTAATCCAAAAGCAGTGTCAAGTAAGGTGTATTTGGGGGGGTGCAGTTTGCTACCTGGCAGTAACCACTGGCTGTTCCTTGTCCACAAGGTTGTTTGGAGAGGCTTTGTACTGGTGCTTATAGGATCCATTTGGCACCCTGTGGGTGTCAAACACCAAAGGCCCGAGTGCCAAGGTAAAAATTTAGCAAATTCTACATTGTATTCATTGTCTAATATAAGGCAGAAGTTATGGGAGTCATCTGAGAAAAGCTGTGTTGGATTGTAAACCTGGAAAATAGGGACCAGCCCCAGGAATAAGGATAAAACCTGCAGAGAAAAAAAATGTTCATGAAAGCTGGGGTTTTTTTGTCTTTTAAAATACATTGTCTGGGCTAGTGTGGTTCATCCAAATCGGGTTTCAGATGCTGTCGTTGTATGTTACGGTGCTTAAAAACACTGAAGGTTAAAAAATAAATCCTGTTGTGTTAATGAGCCCAAGTTGCTATTTCACAGCCTGTGGAGAGCTGTTGTGAGCCTGACTGCCAGACACCTCACTGCAGTGCTCTGCTGCTGTGGTGCTGCCTCAAGAACTGCTTAGTGCTGCTTTGGAGCATATCTTCAAGACAGAAAAATATTACGTTGTCTGTTTTCTTACTACAAATGGCCAAAATCCAGGAAGATGTCACTGGACGTTTGGCCAGGGGTGCCTTTCAGGTTCTTCTGAGGAAGTGTTTGGGCTGGCTCATGACGCTGTGTGCCCAAATGTACCCTTTAAGCAACTCTTTGCTGCTCTGCACGTGTTACAGCAATGTTATTTTAGGGTTTGTCGTTTGTATGTGATGTGGGGTCTTGAAGGATTGTTCTGTGTTCATCTCTGACTAAATGCTGGAGAGCAGGAGCACAGCAGTACTGGGTGCCTGCAGGATGGACTGAAGGAGAAGGAGCAGGGAATGGGATTGGCAAAACGGGCACTTGGAATCAGGCAGGGAACCTGAGATGGGAAGCAGAAAATTACTTTTTACAGCCTTGTCTTGATGCCTCTGGGTTGTCCCTACAGCACTGCTGTGATGGAGCAAAGCTATAAATCGGTGATAACCTGATGCCAGAGATGCTCCGTAAATTAATGAGCAGAGCCATGTGTTTATTAGACGGATAAATAATAAGCTTGTGGCATTTGAAGTGAGGGTGGTGGGTGCTGGAAACCAAGTGTTTTCTGCCATTAGTCATAAAGGACATTTGAAAGAGTTGATTTTATTGTTCTCTCCTATCGATAAAGTTCAGCTCCTCATAAAGCTCTGTGCTAATGGTGGCAGGTTCTTCTCCTCATAATAAGATTTAGAGTTGCTGTCATTTTAAGCTTGTGAAGTTAATTTAGGCATTGTATACCCATTTTGGTATTTAGGGGACTTGCCTAGCTTGATAGCTTAGTTGGTGTGGTTCTGGAGGAGCTGCTTGGTGTTGGGTACTGGGTTTCTATCTCCAATGTGAAGAGAGAGTTGTTGGAATGTTTCTTCCCTCCTCCCTCCCTGGCGTGATATAAAATTAGAAAAATGCTAATCCATGTTTAGCCTTATAAGTAATAAATTTGGAATCAATAGGTAACTCAAAGCTTTTCTTCAAGTCCTGAGTGCATGGGTGTTCCTGTTGTTGTGTTTGTTTCTGTTTGGGGGGGACGTGCTGTGTGTGTAGTTATTTGGGGTTTTGTTGGCTTTTCTACTGTGAGGGAAACTACGGGAGGAAGATTCTTGTTTGACCTTAGTTCACATCACTGTGAGATGATGTGGAAGCTTCTATATGGACTTGTGTCCATGGTGGGATCTGTGCTGATGGCACTTTTCTCTAACTGGCTTGACGGAGGGAGATGGCTGAGGGTGGAGTTACCATCAGGAACTCAGTTCTGTCTGTTGGATTGAGCATCGCGTGGTGGCAAGAGCCATGTCAGAGCAGCTCAGGAGTGCTTTGTCTCTGTTCCCTAACCTGGCATTTCTTAAAAGGCGTGTTCAGGATTTTGTGTTTGGCAGTTTAAAAAAATAAAAGATTACTGACATCTTACAGGGCTGTCTTCAGGGTGTACAGACACGAGTCCTGTTTGAGAGCAGCCAGAACTTGAGAATTTTGTTCTGCTTGATTGTGGAAGCATCAAGTACACTAGAAATGATTATGAGCCAAGTAAACTTATGCAAGTACAGAACACAAGATCTTTATTGCAGGATGAGAGAGGAGGAGAAGTCTTGTAAGAGGGCTTGTGTTGGGCCTGTCTGAACAATTGGGTTATGTCAGAGTGTTGTTGGATTGGAGCAATACTGATGGAGAACACAGATGAAACATTCTGATATGTGAGGTGGAGCATTTGTGTGCTATTCTACGCTTTTTTTTTTAGTCAGGGGAAATAAAATACATCCGAAGCCCTTTAAGGGAAATGTCTGTTTACTTGGCTTGGTACATGGAAATGCTTTGTCTTCAGTCTGTAGCTTCTGTGGAGAAGGCAGGATTTTCTGAGAAACCAAAGAGGAGTTTTCTACCAAAACACAGTTGCGTTCCCCCACTGTTAGACACTGTCTTTTATCTCTATCCCCTCTATGGTATTTGGTGTCATGTCAAAAAGGTGAAAAGGCAAAGCTGTAAATGTAATGAAACTCTGCATCTAAATGGCAGTTTTGAGACTGCAGGGGAGTGTAACTGAACACCGGGTGAGAAGTCTGCAAACTGCAGGTTGAAGGTGGATCTCTTCTACCTTGGAAAAGGAAAGATTTTTAATCTATATTTAATATTATAAAACAGTTTACCCTTTTTTTCAGTAAATAATGTCTCAGTGTTGTTCTGAAATGGTTTACATGGCAGCACATAGTACAGACATTCTCAAAACTTTTCTCCTGGTCCCTCGTGGGTGTCTCGGTGCTGTGTTGTTCGTGGGTGGATTGCTGCTTCTCCCCGTTCTCCTTGGGTTGTTTATTTTTAATCACACCACGCTCACATTCTTAGCTAGAAGGAGGATTGGAAGATTTTTCCATTCAAAACTTAAACTGCATAAAAGACCTAATTTTGGGGAGAGGATGTGAGTGGGGGAGAGACATTTTCCTATTTTGACTTTGTTCCTAGCAAATATTTCATAGTGTTAGGAAGAACCACGACCAGCTGTTCACTATCTCGCTGGGAGGAGATTTTTTTCAGTTAGTGTGAGCAGTTGGGATGTTGCACGAGTTGGGAGAGCCAAGAATCCTTCCGACGGCTCTGCATTTGCCTTTCCAGCGGTGAAATCTGTCGCTTGGCTCCCGAGCAGCACAGCGGTTCCTCTCCCTTGCTGCAGCAGCCTGTCCTCTGGAAGGACACAAATGGCAAGTCCTCAGATGAACCAACACAGGCCTAAAATTGGTGGTATGGGTGCAGGGAGCAGTGATGGGAGAAGGACCCTGGTGAGGCAGCAATGGGAGGTTCTTAGGACTGGGCAGGAAACTAAGAGTTGCCTTCACCAGTTTGCCAAACTGGAAAGAGCAGCCTGTGTGGGTATGACTTGGAAAAAGTAGTGCTGAGGAGCGACATGGAATGCTGCAGGACTGTCCCACTGGCATCGGAGCCACTTGGATCTGAAGCTGCAACTCCTCCCCTTCAGCTCCGTGTTCCCAGGTTTGGAGGAGGAGGAGGGCAGAGAGGCTGCAGAGCAGCAGAGGGAGGTTTCAGAGGTGCCCTTGAGATGAGTATTTGTGTATTGCCAAGAGCTGACCAGAGGTTTTGTTTCTTAGTGATGCTGTTGAAGGGATAAAGAAAAGAAATTTGGGAAGTAGTTCTCAGCCTGCCTTCTTTAATGAAAAAGGTTGAAGCTGAACATATCCTAGGAAGTGTTGAGCAGGAGGCAGAAGGCAAAGTTGTGTGAGCTCTGCCCTTGTGACAAGAGAATGGATGTGAGGTTGGAGAGACCTTCCGGGAGGCCTGAGATGAACTAGTCGCTTCTCTGGTTCCTCTGCCCACACAGATGGATTCTTGGGGCATTTATCTGCAGGAATCTCAACTTGTGATGCTCATGGGACTGCTTTGAAACTTTAGAGACACTCATGAAGCTGAAGAAATCAAACAAATTGTATTTCTGTCTCGATGAGCAATATTCCATGTGGAAATAGATGGCTGCTGTACAACAGACAGTGCAGCTTTTATCCAGAGGTACTGAAGTGTAATCACTTGTAGGGGTGGCTGGCACATGTGGTTTGTCTGTCAGGCAGAGTGGCGTTTGGATTGATTGTGATTTTGGATTGAGATTGGTTTTCATTTTTTAATTCCTTTGGGGTTTGAAACTGGGAATTTTGGAAGCTGTTGAACTTTGTTAGAGGGGTGATTACAATTGGTCTTTATAATTTAATAAATGTTACAATGACTACCTCAGAGACTTTGGAGTGTGTTCGTGGAACTCTTAGAGAAGAGTCTTCTCTACACTGCTTGCCCCCTCTGACAGGCAGGGTAGCACAACTGGATATTAGGGGCTTTCCTTTCTAATATACCTCTCCCTTCCTTAATTTCTACATGTTTCACAACTAAAACAAATAGAGGGCACAACAAAGTAGAATCTTGAGAAGAACTTGGAGCACTCAGTGTCTGTTTTCTGACAAAGGCAGATAATAATGGGTTGCATGTTCTGTAGGCAAAATTCCAAATAAAGGTTTTCTTGAGCGAGAATCTGTGAAGCTCTTGTGTGTTGTGTTGGAGCTGATGGTATGTGCAAAGTGCTGCTGGTCCTTTTGGCTGTTTTCTTTGGATGTTGCATTAGGAGACATCAGACTTGAAGTCAGATAGCTAAGGCCAACAGAGTACTTAAAAAGCAAATGCTTAAATGATAATTAAGTCTATTTTGGTCAGTTACATCATTCTTAAACCAAATCTGTTATTCTCCAGGTGGAATCGTTTATCTTGGATCAGGATGACCTCGAAAACCCCATGTTGGAAACAGCTTCCAAATTGCTGTTGTCGAGTACTGCTGATGGTGCTGACCTGAGAACAGTAGATCCCGAAACCCAGGCAAGATTAGAAGCTTTACTTGAAGCTGCGGGTAAGTCCTCGTGTCCCGTACAGGTTTAACCCCGGAGGCCTTACACGAGTCCATCCTGGAATCACTTGCATAAGGCTAATCCATGGGAGCATGATACAGCTGCAGCTGTGCTGCGGGGGGGACTCGGCAAGGGTGGCAGAGAGGGGAAAGGACTTGATTTGGAGCATTTCAAGATTTGGAAAATCACGTGGAGATGCTTGGGGTCGGATTGCTCCAATGTCAGATTGCTAAAAGCCGGTGTCAAAATGAACAGCTGACCTCTGCTTGCACCGTTTTCTCAAACCCTAAATTGCTGAGTGAGGTTTTATTTTGTAACACTTGCTGTATGAAAAGTTTTAGTAATTGCTTATATTAAGTAGTTGTCAGTAGTTGAAAAGTGTTGCCTTCTGTGGGTTGGAGGGCTTTAATCTCGTGCAGCTTTTAAACTAGTGTTGTAAACAGTTTATCCTGTCGTGGTGGAGGCTGGAGTTGAGCGTGCTCGGAATGTTTCTGCCGACGGATCTCACAGGCTCAATCTGAACTTGTCTGTTCTCTCCCTCTGCCTGCCTGGCACGCGGCCCCGTCGGTTGGGAATTGCAATGGAAGGAATCGGGAAGCTGTCGACAGCGGACGGCAAGGCCTTCGCGGACCCCGAGGTGCTGCGCAGGCTGACCTCGTCGGTGAGCTGTGCGCTGGACGAAGCCGCCGCGGCGCTGACCCGCATGAGGGCAGAGAGCACGGCCAGCGCCGGCCAGACGGACAAGTAAGGCAGCCCCGGGCCGGGAAGTGCGCGGACCCGCACCGCCCTGCGGAGCGGCCCGACGGCTTGTGTCGCTGCTGCTCACAGGGGGATGAAACCCCTGCTCGAGCGGAATTGGTGCCAGCTTATCACCTGGGGTTCTCCTGGTAAACATTTCTGCACTGGCAGGTCTGGCAGTGCAGAGTGAAGCAATTAATGCTGCTTCGAATTCAGGAATCACACTCCGAGGAATTTATTGTGACCAACTATAAAAGCATTTCTAAGCTCTTCAATAGTACGAGCCTTAGAACTGTACCAAAAAGTTGCAAATCCTAGAATGGGTCATTCAGTGGCAGCATGAAACTAGGATCAAAAAACACTTTTTAGGGAACTTCAAGAAAATGCCTTTTTAATTGAGGAGGGAAAACAGTCTTGAGGGACTGGCCTTCTTGGTGATCAGCATCACTTAGGACCCTGGACAGAGCCTCAGACAGGGAGTTGCTGCTCTTACGCTGGACTTTTTGGCTCTACTAGTTGGATTTTGTCTTAATGGGTTGTTTAGGAGGGAAATTAAAAGGTGGTTTCCTTCTGGGCTCTCATTAAGCTTCAATGAAGTGGAAACAGAGTTAGTAGGAAGAACAAGTGCGTTGGCAGTTTGTTCCTTCTACACCGAGTAATTCCACAGGAACATTCCTTGGTGAGGGGACAGGACACACGAAAAGCAGAATAATTTTGGGCTGTGGCTGCCTCTGTTCTGTGTGCATCCCTCCTTCTCCCCAGCCTCCTCTGTCTTGGGAGCAGTGGCTGTTGCCAAAATTTTTCCTGGGACAGAGAATCTGAGAAATAAAAATAAGCATCGACTCGCTGTGAACAGACATATTTGAGAACTAGTTCTCCGTATATTAAAGTTGTGTCTGGTTACAAGATTCTGGTGTATTCAGCACAGGACATAGGGGGAGTGGTTTATTTTGTTCCAAGAGAAGAGTGATGTGGATGATTTGGCTTAGTTTCATTACCCGTTACAATGCCGAACAAATCAAGTTTTCCTAAGATGGATAGGTGATTACCATGTCCCCTGGTCCTGAAGTATACTGCAAATGTTTCTCCTGGAAACTTCTCTTAAAAATTAATAACAGGAGTGGATGTGGACATGACTTAGTTCTCAGCCGAGTTAGCTGGGAAACCTCAAGTGTAAAACTGGCACCTCTTTAATTAGCAGTTGGCAGGTTTTTAGCTCGTGTTTCCTTTTTTGCTGACTGCGTCCTCATGGCACGTTGGATTCCAGGCATTTCAAGCCCAGGCCGTTCTCACTGCTGAATGCTCTCTGTCTTTAGCCGCAGCTTGGCCGAGGCTTGTTCCGAAGGAGATGTAAATGCTGTGCGGAAGCTGCTCATTGAGGGCCGGAGTGTGAATGAGCACACGGAAGAAGGGGAAAGCCTCCTTTGTCTGGCCTGCTCAGCAGGATATTATGAGCTTGCGCAGGTTAGTTTCCAGGCTCTTTGTAGCACGTGTGTGTCGTACAAGAAGAAGTGTGAAATGAATATATTTCGGTTTTGTGCACCTGGAAGGGGGTGTTAACGGAACGGGAAATGCCGGTTCACTGGAGTCTCACACACAGACTGAACGTTGCTGATGCACTGGGGGTGCTTACTTTCTGTAGGGGTTTCTCGCAGAACGCTGTGCCGAAGGTGGGGCCCAGGGTGGTGTTTGAGGCAGCCTGCTTTGTGCCTCGCGTGTTGCTGATCCCTGTGCGTTGGCAGGTTCTCCTGGCAATGCATGCCAATGTGGAGGACCGGGGCATCAAAGGAGACATCACGCCTCTCATGGCCGCTGCCAACGGTGGGCACGTCAAAATTGTCAAGCTGCTGCTAGCTCATGGTGCTGATGTGAACGCACAGTCATCCACAGGTGAGCAGCAAGCGGGGAACCACTGGAAAGCTGGGATTTGCGGTGGGTGGGGAGCTTGGCCTGGAAATTTGGGAGGAGTGGCTCTCAGCCAAGCAAGGCAGAATGCTTCCTTGTGGTTTTACTGTTTAAATTCTTTTTGGTTTTTAAATGAAATCCTTAAATGTTGCTGGGTGCAGAAAAAATACTACTGGATGTAGACCTACAAAGGTGGATTAGGCCAGTTAGTAACTGACAAGTGTTTGAATACATAGGATTTGTTGTCACAATTTAAGCACACTTTGGTAAGTTTGGTAAGTTTGTGTATACATGTAAAAGTTATTTGGTGGCAGGTCTGGGAAACCAAGGGAAAAATAGGAAATGTGACAAAATGGCCCCCTTCTCCCTCTTCCCTTGAGAATTTGGTAGGCATTTGTATTGCAGTGACCAGAGTGGGAAATCGTCTAAGTTTCTGCAGCCTGGAAGTGGAGAGCTGGTATGGAGTCACCAGTGACTGACAAAGAGAGAGATGGCCCTGAGTGAGGAGTAGAGAGGGGTACCAGAAGACACACCTTATTTACTTTTGTTATATTTTTTTCAGTGAAGTAGTCTAAATAACAATACTGCCTTGACCTTTAACTTTTTTCAAGGTATCTTTCTTAAAGGCACATTCTTGGACTGTTGTGTTCAGATTGACTTTTTTTGTGGTTTGCCTAGGGAGACATGAAGATGATGGGCATTTTGGAACCAGCCCTTTGGAGGTGTTTAAAACTTGATTTAGAAGCAGCAGTTCATTCTGCTCCCTGTTTTGAGCTTGGATTCTTACAGCATAGTGTGTCCCTGCTGATTAAAAGGAAAAAGGATGGGGTTTTGTGATGGAAGCTGGGCTGGCAATGCAAAGAGAGGTGCATCAGCAGAGGCACAAAGAGATCCTCAGTCTGTCGGCACTGAGCTGCTTGGTGCCATTATTTATTTTCCCCTCCCTGTATCCTGAAAAACCCTGCTCTGTCAGGTATCTGGGTAGAAACAGAATGGAGCATCAGGTGAAGTTCCCACTGCAAGAGCACCGTGAAACTGTTTCCAACCCTCCTCCTGTCCGGCTTTAGGCAACACGGCCCTGACCTACGCCTGTGCCGGGGGCTACGTGGATGTCGTGAAGGTGCTGCTGGAGTCGGGCGCGAGCATCGAGGACCACAACGAGAACGGCCACACGCCGCTGATGGAGGCCGGCAGCGCCGGGCACGTGGAGGTGGCCAGGGTGCTGCTGGAGAACGGCGCGGGCATCAACACGCATTCCAACGAGTTCAAGGAGAGCGCGCTCACCCTGGCCTGCTACAAAGGTACGGGGCACGGCGCGGAAAGGTCGGCTCCAACGCGGGGTTGGTCAGCCCTGCTGGCGGGGGCCAAGTGCATTTAAAGGCTGCGAACAGACGCTTTGTGGGGCTTTTACCCTGGCTGGGATATCCCACAGCGTGTGTGTGCCACGTATGAAATGATCTGTGTGGAGCGTTTAAGTGTCTAGATACAAACCTTTGGTCTGAGTTACGGTGCTTAAAGGTGCTCTGTGAAATGAATTAGGAGACAAAGAACTGATATCGTAGAATAAGCATGCTAGACCTTCCATGTGGTACCTGTATTACAAAGAAAGCTCTGCTTAGATACAGAAATCATTTTTAATTTTATAGGACTTAGGACTTGAAAAACATGCAGAATCAAAGACCTTGCCTTCTAGGTGTCAATGCTTAGGCAACAGCCCTTTATGGCCTCCCTTAGAGCATTAGGCAGCATCTTGCATCACCCAGTGAAGGCATGAAGATGTTTAATTAAGAGGCCGAATACATTCCCTCAGCTCAGCAGTTGCTGTTATAGTCACTTAGGACATGTTTTATTAGAGCTATTGGAGTGGCCCTTGGCATCACAGAGTAGTTGGTGTTCGTAGCAGAGGCACTTGTGCGGCACCTGTGTAAAAGTTGGGTCTTAGCATTTCATTCATGTTTTTTATCTGCCTTAATAAATTCTTGGTTCACTGTTGCAGAAGGCTGTCATAAATTGTGGGGATTTTTTGTGGTGACTGTCAGAGAAAAGGCTGTGTTTGAAAGAGAAGTGAGACCCCAAAACCCTTGCTCTCTGAGGAATTGTTCTTGGCCTCTGAAGCCTGAAGTGAGGCTGGAAAGCAGAGATGAAAAGTTAAGACTGGATGTGGTCAGTGAATTGGATTGTATTTATAGTAACTACACTGTTAAACCCCTGTGCATATTGATTGCAGAGATACAAACACACCTTTCCAGAGAAAGTGGGGGGTTTGTGTCATAGTATGGCCATCCATTACCTTCGTTACGTACTTTAGACCCTTTCTGTGAGTTGTGAAATGCACTTTCTCAAGCAGTTTCCCTCTGTGAACTATGTTCTCCACACAGGCCACCTGGAAATGGTGAGGTTTCTGCTGGAAGCTGGTGCAGACCAGGAGCACAAGACAGACGAGATGCACACTGCTCTCATGGAGGCTTGCATGGTAAGAGACCGTGGGATTTACAAATGACAGAACTTCAAGTGGGAATTTTCTCAGAATTTGTTGAAATACTTTTAAGAATTCTAATGTGTTAAACATTATGTGCTGCTGAATGTTGAACATTATTTCACATACCTAGATGATGTGGAAGGAGTTTGTAAGCTGAGGAATTTGTAAGTCTCTCAGTGTAGGTGCCTGGTTACCTGTGTAACATGTTTCAGTGTGGTTCACATAGCCACGTGCTCCTTGAAAACACCCAGTCAGAATCTGATTGGGAAGCAACTGGGAGATGGAAGCGGAAATTCTTAATTTCTTACTAATCAGTGCTTTGATGTTGCTGCTTTGTCCATCTGAGGCGGTTGTATTCATCTGAATACATAACTTCACTGTTAAACTGAGAATTCGTCTCTTAAACTTCCTTTTTCTCCTTCTCTCCAAACAGATTCCTCGTGGGTTGGGTTTTTCATGCCATTAGCCTTGTGCGGTGTCACATTGTGAACCCATGGCCATGGAAGAGGGCAGTAAATCCCTGTTTAGCCTGCCCTTCCCTGAAACAACTGCAGTGGTTTTAAAATCAGCCAGTTATGTCTGTTCAGGGAAGTTAATGGCTTTGGATGGGGGAATCATTAACAGAAACCATTATACTTCTCAAAAGTTGTTGGAAAGAAAGTCACGTAGATAAACAGGACTCCAGCTGTCCTTTATCTCACCCTGAAATCTTACTAGAGCAGCCACATAAATATCCTGGGTGCTGGCCTGGCAGGTGATGATAAAATTACCTTGTTTGATGTGTCAGTCAGATTCTCATCAGGACATCTTTTTGGTGCAGCTATGGATCAAGCCTTCCCTTCCTTGTCACTCTTTTCTCCCCTTTTACCTCCATCAACAGCCCAAGAAAAGGCCATAAGACTCACAAAAAGGTTGAGACCTAATTTTTACTAAGAATTACTGAGCAATAGGAAAAAATTGTTCTCTCATTTCTGCAGGAAGCTGTTCCTATCTGTGGAGGTATTTCCACACTGCTGCTCAGAGCTGGCAGATAGTTGAGAGTCTCATACCTTCAGCCCTGCTGCAGAGAGGAGGCAGTTTTCTCCAGCAGTATTTAAAGAGCTTGCAGTGTGAAATGAAGCAGAGCAGGGACTTCCATCTCCATATGTTTTTTATGCAGAAACAGTTACTGCTCTCGAACAGCACAAGGAAACCTCCTTCTCCGGAACAGCGTTGGACTGGGCTGTGCGTTACAGAACTGTTTATCTGTGGCGTAGCAAGGGAGGGTTTAAACCTTGTCCTACAAGGCATTCAGGAACAGAGTTTTTATAGACTGCAGCTAATATTGATTTAATGCAAATGAGGTGTTGGGCAATGGCACTTGCCTTGTGGGAGCCAAAAGCAGGTTGGTCCAGTTTGCGTTTCCTCTCGCTGAAGGACCGATGCCCACAGAGCTTCGTCTTTGAAATCCAGCTGGTGCTCTTGTGCGGCTCGCTCAGGGACTTCTTCTGCTCTTTTAGCAGTTGGGAGGCTTTTCCTGGCTGTTGTAGGAGAGCTGGGCAGCCCCACCGCGTTGCAAGGTTTGTGAAAGCATGGATCCAATTCCCTTGTGCGCTGAAGCACCAGCAGTTCTGCTCCAGGCTGCTTGGCCCACATAGGAAGCTTTGAAGCCAGCCTTGGTGCTGCTGTGTGCCATCCTCCTCGTGGGTCGGGGTGAGCACTGAGCTGTCTTGCCAGAGCCTGATGGCTGAGGCGCCGTCTCTGCAATTCCCCGAGGAAAGATTCTTTATGGAGTCTTGGAGTTTCTCCCTAAAATAGTACTGTCATTTCATGTAAAAGGTGAATATGTCCTAGTTAATGTCCTAGATATTTTTCCGAGAGGAAGTCGTGTTTTGCTCCCTGGATATCAGAAGAAGGTATAAAACACTTGGGAAAATGAAGCGGAAAAATGTCAGATGCAGTTTGGTATTTTGTCTGGAAAAGAGCTTTTTGGAGTTGTGGTTTCCAGCTTGGCAAAGACAGCAGTGGCTGCGATTTGCTGCCTCTTAGGACTTAATCTGAGATCAAGGTGTACTTACCTTGTTCAGAGACAACCTTGGGATAGCCTTGTGTTCCTGGGAAGCAGCTGTTTATTCTCTGCAGCCCTCCCCTGTTTGGTGTGTCAGGTTGTGGTTACTCCAAGTTGGAATGGTGGCAGTTTCCTCGTGGAGAAAAGCAGCTTGGAGGGTTTGCGCTGTTGTTGGAGCACAGCAACCAGGCCGGTCTCCGCTTCTGTCTGAACAGAAGCAGAATGGAATGGCAGTTGGATGTGTCACTGTCAGGCCTCCAGTGTAAACACGGAGCCGAAAAGCCACTTCAAATAGCTCCTGAATTTATGGCATACTGAAAACATGACTGAGATCCTCTGCTCAAAATATTTCTGAAGGAAGAAAAGACTTAGGAGCTGCCTTTTGGTAGAACGAGTTCAACAGCATGGTCATGGTACCTGGATACCCTGCCAGGATCCTGCCAAGGGAAGGCTGTTGCTCTGGTGGCTCCTGGGATGTGTGAGAAACCCCTGACAAATGGTTTTGGTTGAGCTTTTCTCTGGGAGGGAGAAAGTAGGCCCTGACTCTGCTGTTAAATTGAGTAGTGAAATAGTTTTGCAGGAACCAAGAGACAAGCCAGGTCAGTGTGCACTGCTGCTGCCTGAGAAAGGAGGGAAGCAGAAAGATTTTAGTGTTGTTCTTGTGGAGGAGGCCAGCTTCTAAAATAGTGGTGAGCTCCCTTGCAACTTTCTGGGCTTTATTTTGGGGTCACCCCCCTCAAGTAAGTTGATCCCAAACACTTGAGCTTGAGTCTGATATGAAGAAGTTGCATAAAACTTGCACCATTGACAGGCAGTTTTGAAATGAGGTTCATGGCATTTTAGTTTTGAATTGAACCATATTCAGTAAAACATCCTTGAGGTTTCCTCAGGTGCCTGTTTACTGGGAGATCTTTAGCCTTTATCCAAATGCTTAGAGAAAATAGGAAAACTATTAAGCAGGTTTAATTATGTTTTCGGACTCGCTTTACTCACTTCTTGCTTTCTGTGTCTGCGGAGGGAAGCTGAGTCTGTGACAAAGCTGTAGGAAACCAGTTGCTGTGTTGGCCAGTGTGTTGACCTTGGTTTCTGGCTCTCCAGGATGGCCACGTGGAAGTGGCGAGGTTGCTGCTAGACAGCGGTGCGCAGGTGAACATGCCCGCGGACTCGTTCGAGTCCCCGCTCACTCTGGCAGCCTGCGGCGGGCACGTCGAGCTGGCGGCTCTGTTAATCGAGCGGGGGGCCAACCTGGAGGAGGTCAACGACGAGGGATACACACCACTCATGGAGGCAGCTCGAGAAGGCCACGAGGAGATGGTGGCACTGTTACTGGGGCAAGGTAACTACTGGGGGGCCTTCCGTGGGTTGGAATCGACCGGGCTGCTGTACAGATCCTGGGGGGGTGGGAGCACTAAGTGATGTGATTTTTGTTTGCTTTGGTGATAAGGTGCCTCGTGCACCAGGAAATGGTTTGTCTGCTGATCCTGCTTATTCTAACTGGGGTTTTTTGTTGTTTTAAGGAGCAAACATCAATGCTCAGACAGAGGAGACTCAAGAAACTGCCTTAACTCTGGCTTGCTGCGGAGGGTTTTTAGAAGTGGCAGATTTCCTCATTAAAGCAGGAGCTGACATAGAACTTGGGTGTTCCACACCTTTGATGGAGGCTGCTCAAGAGGGGCATTTGGAGCTGGTTAAATATTTATTAGCTGCAGGTATGGAGTCAATTTGTTAACAGTTTTGTAAAGGCTTAATCTGACTCTAAGAGATAAGTACCTTGTTCGATATTCATTACATTTTCATTGGCATCTTCTTGAAGTTGACTGCAAAGGTCTGTGGATCCCTAAATAATTTACTGGATGGACTCTTAATTTAGCTTTTGAAGATTGATGTAAACTTGCTTGGAACTGGACTTACAGTTTATTTCTTTATTCTTATAGAGTATGATCAGGTTAACAGTTTAATAGGTGTTGGGTTGGAAGGGGAAAGTTTAATTAGCTGTCTGAACTTGTAAAGATTACGCAAACTTGCTTATTTTCTGTACTGAACTTCATAAAGCTTACATGCTTTTGCCACTACTTTTTCAGGGGCTAACGTGCATGCAACGACAGCGACGGGTGACACGGCACTGACATATGCCTGTGAAAATGGCCACACTGATGTAGCAGATGTCTTACTTCAGGCAGGTGCAGATCTGGTAAGTCATTACCTTCTTTAAAAAAATCTAATTAGGAAATAAAATTATCAACATCTAATGATTTGTTAATTTTTTGTTGGGTTTGTGTTCATTGCTGAAGATTTACACGTTTGCTGTTAATTTGAATACAGCTATAGCAATTATCTTTCAGCCTTTTCTTCTAACTAACTGAGAGTTGGTGATGGTTCTCAAATCTATTTTTAGGCTGTTTAATTACCTGAAAGTGCTGAGGTCACTTACACTAACCAGTTACTCTGGTGATTGATGTCTAAAGCATTTCCAAGCCATTCAAGGTTGCCTAGACAGGAAAATAGGGGGTTTCGTTCTTTTGTCGTGGTATTCAGCTTCAAATTGTTGAGCTGATTCTGGGTTAGTCCTTGTACCTGCACTTTTGTTCTATTCCTTGTGCAACAGGCAGTGCTGTTTGGATATGATCTATTTGGTGTACTGTAACAGAAGTAAGATGGTGGAGATAAATTGATTTATACATTTCAGTAGGCTTGTACATCAGTGTGTTCCCAAAAAGCGAAGTTAAGCATGGCAGAAGACATCCCTTTTAACTAAAATCCCCACCGTGTGCCTGAGTGCTTCTTGTCCAAGAGTCTCACACCTGTACAGAGACAGGTGGTAGACAGCTCATCTGCCTTCAAGATACCCTCAGTTCAAATGTTAGCTGGTTATTTATATCTGACTTTGTGAAACACTAAAAAATGATGTTCCATGTCTAAGAGCTTTCCATTCAAAAAACCCCAGGGCTCACTGGCCTCCTTTCACATGCAGTACTTTGGATTTTGAAGCCTTTCTTTATCTGCTCTAGGAGCATGAATCGGAAGGTGGAAGAACCCCTCTCATGAAAGCTGCCAGGGCAGGTCATGTTTGCACTGTTCAGTTCTTGATTAGCAAAGGTAAGAGCACGGAAAGGTTTGGGTTCCCCTGACGTTAGAAATACTCTGAGTAAAGAACATGTCAGAACTAGTGTAACTTCCTTGGATTTGTTTCAAATGTCTTCACTCAAGTAGGTCATTGATTCTCAAATGAGGCATGTAATGATCACCTCTGTTTCTGCTGAGATTAGTGGGAATGCAACTAGTAATAAAAACAGTGTATTGCAGTCTTTAATTCCTAGTAAAAGCATCAGTACTAGAGGTTACTGGGGTCTCCACGCCCCGGGTGCAGCCTTGGAGCGCTGTTTTCAGGAGTTTTAACTTCAGGTGCTTGTAGGTTTCCAGGTTTTGACTATAACTTGTTTGATGCTTTGATACAGAGCCTGGAATTCTTATTTTCTCTCACTTGAGCTGATTCTAATGTTTTTTCCTTGTCCCTACCCTGTATGGAGCAGGACAATCAGCAAGATGGAATTTTCCCTGTGTAGGTTGCAGAGTAGTTAAATCCTGTTGCTTTTGGTAGAGATGTTTTGATAGAGCTGTTGAAGTCTTTTTTACGTGATCTTTTCCCCCTGTGTTTTTGCAGGAGCAAATGTGAACAGGACCACAGCTAACAATGATCACACAGTGTTGTCACTGGCCTGTGCTGGAGGTCACTTGGCAGTTGTGGAGTTACTGCTGGCCCATGGTGCTGATCCCACACACAGACTGAAGGTTTGTCCCTCAGCTCCCTCGTTCATCAGTCTTAAAACTAAGGATACCCAAGCAAATTCTCTCCTTTTGTATTCTCTGCAACTGATGCAGCATGTCATGATTTAAATGGAAATAAGATGCAAGAGCCGGTGTTTCCACAGGCAGGTGTAGTGCTCATGAATGTATTTACAGAAGTCGGGGTTAGGAGGAGTGCAGGTCCATTGATCACCATAAATGTAAAGGTTGATCTCCAGTTGCAAGGTCATAATTGTGGAAGAGGAAGGAACATTTTTTAAAGTAATAATTTTTTTTAAAAATAGTTCATCGAGGCCTTAGGTTTAGGTGTGAACTTGCTGCAGATGGAGTGAACATTTATTAAGGCAGAAAGCAGGTAGTGGGTTGTGTCTCCCGGAGTGTTGCAGTGTTCTTTTGGTGATGTCAGTGTTGTTTTGCTGAAGCTCTTCTCTAACTCTGTGATCTTTCCCTCTCCAGGACGGATCCACTATGCTCATCGAGGCAGCCAAAGGTGGTCACACCAGCGTGGTTTGTTACCTTCTAGATTACCCAAACAACTTGCTTTCTGCTCCTCCACCCGATGCCACTCAGCTGACCCCACCATCCCATGATCTAAATAGGGTAAGATTTCAGGGCTGGTGCTCTCTGGGGCTTTCTCGCAGCAATTTTTGCAGTTTAAAGATGAGAGAAGAGTCAGTCATGTCATTTCATGAACTGTAGGTGAACACACTGAAAATTATTTTGAGCTGTGATGAAAATGAGGAAGTCTTTTGAACACTGTCGTATAGTGCTTTCATAATTCTTATTGTTCTCTAAAGATTATTAGAAAAAATGCTGAGAGGGGGAAAAACCAGCAAGAGTAAAGGTCTGCTTTAATGAGGCTCTTCCGAATTTAATTTGCGGCCCGTTGCTGCTCGTACTTGCTGTACCGCAGTATAGCACTGTGCCGTGCTGAGTATGGTTTGGCAAGGAACTTCCTAGTTAAAAATGCAAAGTGTATCGAGGTCAGATGATCTCCAGTTGTTAATTACTGAACTCAGCATATTAAAAACCGTGTTAACTGTTCTTAGTGACCATTCAAGTCTGCTCTTCTAACAGGTTTTACTTACCTTCTATTGAATTATAACTAGCATAGAGTATGAGAAAAGTAATCTGTTAGTCTCCGACGTTTTAGGCTCCTCGAGTACCAGTGCAGGCGCTGCCCATGGTCGTCCCACCCCAGGAGCCTGACAAACCCCCTGCCAATGTCGCCACCACCCTTCCCATCAGAAATAAAGGTCAGTCGTAGTTCTGCAGCTTATTTTCTACATATCCTTCCGAGGCAGAAGGTAGAGACTTGCACTTGTAGCAGAGTAGTTCCTGTGAAGAGTGTTTATGCATTCAGTCAAGGAAACTGCAATTTTGAAAAATTTTTTTATTTATTTTTTTAAGGATTTGCATATCCACCAGCTGTCAGTCATTTAACCCTGTAATCACAAAGCGTCAAGAAATCTGCCTCAGTAAATATGTTAAAATCTCTATTAGTCTGGCGTCCTGGACTAATGCAAAATCTCACCCAGAAGCCTATAGAAATTGGATAATGGAAGTTGCAAAAATCATGTTAATCTCCATATTGTAGTTGATTTGATAACTTGTGTTTCCTTAGGATAGTAGTCTCGGAGTGGGTTTGACTAATTGGATTGAAGGCGGAATTTCTTGGGCTATAAAATCTTTAGTCTGATGTGGCTCAGGGTCCTCCCAGGACTAAATTTGCATCTATTTTGCTATCGCCATTTTGACACTTAACGCTTTCTGTACTTAAGAATTCTCTTTCAAAACCAATTTTTATCAAGGATCAGCAGTAGGAAATACAGGCGTGCATGTCCTAAAATTAATCCTGTGTGTGCACTTGTATTGTTCTGGAGATACAGCGAGGATGGCTGGAAGAAGCCGGGCACCTCCACTGCCTCAGATCCTGAGTTTTGATTTGCCTTTCGCCCTTCAAAATTAACCGATTGTTGCTTCTCCACCTGGTATGGCAGAGCATGTCAGCTGTGTTACTGGGGACTTCTGCATAAAAGACCAGTTGGATTAGTCCATCGCTCGTTCTTGCAGGAAGGCTGAAATATTTGCCTTGCTCGGGCAGAGAGCTGAGTTTTGACACAGGCAAAACCGTGTGTGCTATGGATAAAATGTAGTGGCTAAACACTCCCTGTTAGATCCTGCTAAATCTAAATGACTGTCCTGGGTTCTGGCGCTGTTTGTCACCTGAGTAAAGCTGGATACCTGGAGCAAAAGGATTCCTAGTCCTAGAGAGTGTAGCGCTTCCTAAAATGTACCGAGTCAGTCGCAAAACCGGTGGCTTAGACCAGTCCCCAAGATGTTTTTGCATCCCTTGGGCTGTGTTCATCCCTAAGCGTATGTTCATGACCTAACAGCACACCAGACACAGAACACCAAGTAAAGAAACAGCATGCCCTTGCTTTTTGCTGCCCATTTTCTTGTAACACCAGTCGGTAACAGCAGCTCGAGACAATCGCTTCCTTTGGCAAAAGCATAACGATTGTTGGAGTAGACCTGTCAGCGTAGCGCAGGGGTGCCTGGGCTGTATGTGCAGAAATGTGTCCTGTTAAATTGCAATCCCACTGCTGGGTTCCAGTGGGTAGGTGTTCCTGGAGGGCCTTCAGTGCACGCTGGCCTCCTGTGGGTGCTGTGCCTTGGTGCGGACCCGGCCGGGCAGGGCCCAGCAGTAGCTCTGTAATGAGGATGCCATTCCTATGCACTTCCATTGGTTCTGAGGGGGTTTCTTTTTCACACAGCTGCTTCTAAACAAAAGTCCAGCAGTCATTTGCCAGCAAACAACCAGGATGTACAGGGTTACATCACCAATCAGTCTCCAGAGAGCATTGTAGAAGAGGCTCAGGGCAAGTTGACAGAGCTGGAGCAGAGGATAAAAGAAGCCATAGAGAAGAACGCTCAGCTGCAGTCCCTGGAATTGGCACACGCTGACCAGCTCACCAAAGAGAAGATTGAGGAGCTGAACAAAACGAGAGAGGAACAAATTCAGAAGAAACAAAAGATTTTGGAGGAACTGCAGAAAGTGGAGCGAGAGCTACAGCTGAAAACTCAGCAGCAGCTAAAAAAGCAATATCTAGAGGTAAAAGCGCAAAGAATTCAGCTCCAGCAGCAGCAGCAGCAGCAGCAGTCTTGCCAGCATCTGGGACTACTGACTCCCGTTGGGGTAGGAGAACAACTCTCAGAGGGAGACTATGCACGATTGCAGCAAGTGGACCCCATCTTGCTTAAAGATGACCCCCAGCAAGCTGCTGCGCAGACGGGTTTTGCACCAATTCAGCCTCTGGCCATGCCACAAGCTTTGCCGCTGGCAGCAGGTTCCTTACCTCCAGGGTCCATCGCAAACCTTACAGAACTGCAAGGTGTTATAGTTGGACAGCCAGTGCTGGGCCAAGCACAACTAGCAGGGCTGGGGCAAGGAATACTCACAGAAACACAGCAAGGGTTAATGGTAGCCAGCCCTGCTCAGACGCTCAATGACACGCTGGATGACATCATGGCAGGTGGGTTTGCATTGTTACGAGCAGGTATAATATTTGCTTGACCAGTTGAGGGTATGTCCACTTCTTTATATGTGTGTGTGTGTGTGTGTTTATGTATTCCCACAAGCTCTACAGCAAGTGCCACTCGCCCTGTGATCCCTGTCTTGAGGAGTGGGGAAAACTAGCTTTAACCTTTCAATTTGCAGGGCTGAGCTAATGGTGCCAGTTGGTCAGGTTGGTATGATGGAGGTGGTAATTTTAAGTCTTAATTTCTGGGGGCCAGTGCTAGGTACAAACAGTTGTACTTTAGTGTGATTGTAGCTCAGGAACAACACCGTGACAATGCTGGGTGGTACCTTGGACTAGGGGAGAGCTGACTGGGAGGAGGCTGTGAGCAACTGCAGCGCCACATCAAGGCTAGAATGTGTGAGGAGCTTGTCATCTGAATAAGAGTTGCTCTAGTTGGCCTTAAATAGTCTATCTAGGGAAAGTTTTTACTCCTGTTTGGAAAAAAAGATGATAATCCTATGACTTGTAAAAATATCTACTCATAAAAATGGCTGCTTTGCAGCCAGAAACATGTTTAGCCAGACCAGAGGCTTGTCATCACTTCCGAGAATTCTTTACCCAGTGACATCAGGGGTTTAAGGCCTTGAGTAGTAAAATAAAAGAATGAAGCAGGTTTTTATGTGAGTTGTTAGTGTTGCTTTACTTCACACCTTCAGTTGTGTTGCACTTAATCCCCTTTCCATGCTACAGTAGTGGCTGCAGTGCTCACTGTGACTCCTCAGATGAAGTGGCAGGACATGGCCTTGAAAAGTGATGTCACTTGATGAAAATGTACCCAGGTGCTCCTGGTTAAGCTGATGCACTTCTGTTTTCCCAAGTGCTGTCTAATTAAACTAAGTGTGCTTTGCAAAGCATGTCAGGATGAGGGATGTGTGCCAGAGGGCAGCAGGTCTCCAAGGTTTTAGCCCAGACCTGGTCCTGCGTGTGCTGCAAGAGTTGGAGTATAATGGAGCAGAGTGAATGGAAGGTATGGTAAATGGTTAAACTGCCAGGTGGGAATTGTTTAAAACATTTGGAACAACACTTTTGAAATTAGGCACCTCATGAGTGACCTGGTATCCAGGCAAAGCCTCATTACAGATGACAGGAGGTGAGAGGAGCTGTGGAGATTCTTCAGTGGAATCCTCATGTTAGAATTGAAGCCTAGACATAGGCTGAAAGCGAGTAAAAATAAATGAATGCATGAAAAAGTGTATAAAACTACATTTATCGTGCTCTGATAGTGAAAATTCCTTTCCTGTGGAGATGCTGGGATACAGGACAACAGCAGTTTAAGAGTTGGGATAATTACAGTTCCTGGTAACTTATAAAGAATCTTTGCAATGCTCTTCAGTTATGCCTAAACATAACTTAAACGTGGAGTTAGGACATTTGCCATGTGTTTAACTGCATGTCATGTTGAGAAGGTGTGATTTTGGGTCACCTGCCACGTACCCAAATTCCTGTGTGTGCCTTTTGGAGCATCGCAGGTATTTGCAGTGTGAATTGGAGTCAATGCTTTCGGACTGCTCAGCCCCACTCGTTAGTACGTGTGTGCACACGCGCACCTGGGAATGAGGGCTCTCATTCTGGGAAGGGGCTGATTTTAGGGGAGTTTTAAGTGAGAGCAGACACAGACCTGAGTGCAGAACTTCAGTGCCAGCCTAGTACACACATCAGAATTCAGTGTGGAGCTGAAATGGGCCCAGTGTAACACAGAAGATTTAAACAGCAGCCAAGTGTTTCGTTGGTAGCTCTGGGTATGGCTTTAATAGAAGCTTCTAGAGTATTCCCATGGATTTAAATTCCTGTTTCTGAGATGCCTTGAGTTTAGTTCCATGGCAGAGCTGTGGTTACAGCACCAGGTACAGAAACAAAGCTTCACCTTGCCTGTGCAAACTTGATTTAATGTGCATCTCTGTGCCTAATTAGTTGCAAACAGTGAGTAAGTAGTAAATAATCTCTCATTTTTACTTTTCTGATCCTGCTGGAATTGAGGACAAGCAAAAGGTTTACTCTTGAGCCTCAGGTGTTTTTGTTTGCTGTGAGGCTTGTAAGAAGTAGTATTTTTTAGTATTAGTTATGTAAGTCTTGAATGAAAACATTTAATCTGTTGAGTGGTATTGTAAAGATACAGAAGAAAAAAAAAAGGCCCTATTTTTAAGTGAACTTTTTTCCAGGTAAAAACTACTGAAAGGGTTATGTTAAGCCCCAGAGCCTCACAAAGAACTTCAGGAATCTTGAAGCACTTGCTGAGATGAATTCCTGGAATTGACCTTGTGGGATGAGTCAATTCTAAATGCAACTGTCTAAATACATGACAAAGAGTCTGCATTGACTGTAGGTCCTTATAACTGTAGAGTGCCAGCATGCCAGGAGAATCAGGCTGTGTGCCAGCTGGGAGCCGAGCAGGAGCTGGTTTGGTGTGGGACTGACCTGCCACAGGGCACCTTCACACTGTAACTAAAATCCAGCCCGGCTGCCCTCGCTGAGGAGGGGTTTGCAGGCGTCATCCCTGCAGCCCTCGGTCACAGGAGCAATGCCGGCTTGGCGCTGGAACTCAGAGCACAGCTCGGGCTGTTGGAAGCCGAGGCACGTTGTGCATCTCAAGTGCTCTGTGGTGATGGTCAGCCTGTGTGACGGGAACGCGGCTCGGAACAACTGAGGGCACCCGGGCACACTGGGGGCATGGAAGGAGCTGATGGAACAGGCCTGGAGAGGTGGCCTGAAACCAGCTGGCAAAAGCTGAGGGGTGCAGTGCATTGCTTGTAACATATTGTTGTATTCAGTTCCTCAGCTGGGCTTGCTGCAGTGCAGTGTGGACCAGCTTTTATCCATCCACTGCTGACCCTACAGGAGATAAGGAGTACGGGCAGAAGGACAGCGCTGTGCCCACAGTCAGACAGCACTAGTGAGACATGGAGAGGAAAGGGGAGTGTGAAGGTGTAAGACAGATGCTTCTCGGGAGGGGGAGAAGGGAGCTGCTGTGAGGGGGCCTTCTCGCATTTAAGTTATGAGAAAGTTGAGATGTGCCCAGAAAGAAATCAAGATAAAGAGCAGCTCTAGTGTCAGTTAGCACAAAACTGATAGTCTGAAATACTGTGCTGGTGAACTAGCTCTGAAGGCTTGGTTAGCCCGGGCATGAAGTAATGATGTTTTCATGGTGGAGTACGGGCTTTGAGTTCAGTTTTGCCACCAGTCCATTAGAGTAGGTGGAGGAGCAGCAGGAAAACTGGACTATCACCGTATTTAGATTTGATGATCAGACTAGTGGGCTACTCTTCCCAGTGCTCAGGGATGTTGTGAAAATCTGGCTTATTGAAAACTTTGAGTTTGGGCACTGTAAAGATTCTGTTCTTTGCCCTTGGCATGATCATTATAAATTGGAACTCCGTACAGGTAATGTTGAAATAAATATATTCAAATCACTACCCAAAAAATAAATGTTGTTTCCTAGTGAAATGTGCTGCAGGATATAAACTATATTTGTGAATTATTGATGAATCACACATGTCTCTCTTTTGGGGGGGGTAGGAGGGGTTGGGTCTTTTTCTCCCCCTCACTGCAAAAGTGAAAAATAGACTTTACCTGAATGAAGGTCTTCCTAACTAACTTTTTTTTTTCTTTTTTTAAGTCTAAGAACTTTATTAGTGTCTCTTGAAACAAAGCAGATGTTCCTCAGTCCCCATACTGGGACAGGAACAGGAATTCTTAGCAACTCTTTAAAACACGTGCTGTTTTTGACCTTACACCAAAATATTTTGGCATAGCTTCTGTATGTCTCTTTTAATCCATAGCAGTGGGATTTCTAAGTGAGATAAGTTTTCAAAAGGCACTTGAACATAAAGATCAAAGGAGTTTGAATCCTGAATTCTAATTTACCCTTAAATATAAGGTTTATGATACTTTTTGCCTTAGAAGTTGGGGGTTCTTTGTTTCTCACAGTGACATTTACTAGTTCTTTTGCTGGGATTTTGTGTAGGAAGCACAGAAATTAATAGTAATGTAAAACACAGGTGCCTTGCAGAGATGGGAGCACACAACTTGATATATTAGGGTGCAGGCTTTGGGACATCTGTTGGAAAACTTAGTTTGATTTTGCACTTCAAGGTGCTTTTGTCAACTGGACAGAAGCGAGCAGTGCTTCACTTGCTCCTTTGCTGTCACATCTGAGAAACACCTGGAGAAATGATGGGAAGAAAACCCTTGAGTTCTTCTGAGGAAAAGTAGGAAAATGGGAGTTTTTCCCCAAAGGCTGTTTTAGATTCAAGTTCGCTCTGTACTTGGAAACCTCCTGTGTATGGAATGAGTTTCAGGGATTGTGGCGGTCGGTGCTCTCTGTGTCATGTCCATACACTGTCATCCCTGTAAATGGTGTTACCTTTGCTTACCTAACACCTTGGCCAAAGCCTCTGCAAACTGGCTGTTCCGAAGCTTCCACTTCTCTGCTTTCAGCAGATTCTGCCCTGTGAGCATCCTGACCCTGTTGCTTTTCCTTTGTGTTTATGGGGGGTTGGGGGTGAAGGTTGGACAGACCTTTATGTGAAAATAATTCAAATGTTTTAAGAAAACTGTGTAGATACCCGTTGATTGGAGTTGTTCTGCAGCCCTGCTTCTAAAGGTATGGAACTGTGGTCCAAGTGATGGCTGATTTGTTGTAGGAAAGATCATCGGGTTAAAAAAAAAAAAAAAAAATTTCTTGTGGTGGGCTTCTAGAAAACATATCAAGCTGAGACTTAACTCTTTCTTTGATTGAATACAGTAAACCTTTTCCGTAGTTAAATTCAAAGAGGTAAATGTTCAAAGACTGGGTTAAATGTGTGGAATATATACTGGTGGAAAATAGAGTTTTCAGGGAGCTCTGTCTGTCGGTGGGAGTTCCCTTTATTGTCACGTCAAACTTGGAAGTGGTTTGCTTTGACTAAGTGTGGTTCTTCTGTCCAACAGCAGTGAGTGGAAGAGCATCTGCAATGTCAAACACTCCTACCCACAGCATTGCAACCTCAGTGTCCCAACCTCAGACGCCGACTCCGAGTCCCATCATTTCTCCTTCAGCCATGCTGCCCATCTACCCTGCTATAGATATCGATGCCCAGGTGAGCCTGCTGCTCGCACAGAGCCACAGAGCTGCTTGTCTCTGCACCCTGAATGATTCAGCAGTGCTAAACAGCTCTCTTGCATGATGGTTTGGGGTCTGGGGACTGGATTTGCTGCTTTTAGAAAGCCCGAACAACTCCCTGGAGAGTTGCAACCCACTTTCCTCTGTGCTCTCCCCAAACAAAAGAGAAGGTCTCTGAATGACTGAACACTTGTATTTCTTATTCCTTTGTTGTCAGGCTTATGAGAAACAGCAAAGCTGTCTACTGACAAATTAAATATGTTTCTGGCCTGATAGGCTAAGACAAAAATACGCCTTAGAGTGTTGCACGCTGATTTTTCTGGTTGTGCTTCAAGTTGTTGGCCAGCGATCACAGACCTTTGGAAGTCTTGAAACTAATCATTTCTGTGATTTTTTTTTTTTGTTTTGTTTTGTTTTGTTTTTTGTGGCAAGAGGAAATAATTCAAGCTCTCATTTCCACTAAAGAAAGGGCTGTTTTGCATTGAAAATAATTGTTAAAAGGGCAACTTTGTGTTGACTTATAGCTAGCTGGCCATCACCAGAAAGCATGCACATGCTACCTGACATACATGTGTGCAGAGCTCTGGGCTGTACATAACCTGGTGAGGTTTGGGCAACATGCAGTAGAGGAAAGGCATGGGATCATAGTGGAGAAAGGGAGGGAAACCTCTGAAAAGCCAGTCCTGGGTGCCTCAGCTGCTTGTGGCACTTGGCTTGGTTTGTGCTGTGACCAAGCCCTTTGGTTGAACCACAGTGTTAAGAATTAAAGATAGAATTCTTACCTTCATTATACCATCTAAAGGTCACAGTCAAGCAGTGGTAAAGAAGTTAATATGGTTAGCAGAGCACAGATGACAGCTCAGTTCCTGAAGAATCTCAGTTCTTGTCAGGATTTCTTCTTAAATCTGCCAGCAGAGCTGACTTGAGAGTTAGAATCCTGTTAGGAACTTGCACACAGAAGATAGTTGTAGGGGAATCAATAAACACATCTTTAGCTTATAAAATTTTTCTATTGTTTTGGCTAATGTGCAGTATAACGTGGGCTGTACTTGAAAAAGCAAATCTTTATCTTGTGTACGTGGTGTCTGTTTGCTTTAGACTGAAAGCAACCATGACACGGCCCTGACACTGGCTTGTGCTGGAGGCCACGAGGAGCTGGTGCAGACCCTGCTGGAGAGAGGAGCCAACATCGAGCACAGGGACAAGAAAGGTGGGTGTGTCACCATGGCAGTACAGCCCCTCTCTGCTTTCAGAGCAGCCTCTCATTCCAGATAAACCCCCAGTAAACCCAGTCCTTGTGTGAAGCCTTTAGGCTTGATTTCCAGGGGGGTTAACTCACATCACTTGAGCTATGAACGTGGACTCTTCAAACATCCTTTTCCATTTCAGGGTTTACTCCGCTTATTTTGGCTGCTACAGCCGGTCATGTGGGTGTTGTGGAAATCTTACTGGATAATGGAGCTGATATTGAAGCCCAGTCTGAGAGAACCAAGGACACACCCTTGTCTTTGGCTTGTTCCGGAGGGAGACAAGAGGTGAAGTAAAACTTAACTCTTCAGAAGCAGTGTGTGAATTATATGTTGTGTCAGAACAGCAAAGCAACCTTCCAGAAAAGTTACAGTCACTTAATTCAGCACTCTTATTTCAGGATGGTGTGTTTTAGAAGGATGCAAATAGCCACACATTGTTCACATTTTCCAATTTATACTTTAAAACACATCTTCTATAGGTTGCTTTCTCTCCTTTGATAACTGTGCAGGTGTCCTCATGACTGTAGTCATTAGTGCCTCATCATGGGCCTTTTGCCAGCATAATTAGATACGATAGTGAATGTGATGAGTGTTGTTGAGAAGCAGGAGTTAAACACAAATGGGTTCCATATATGAGCCACATCATGGCTTTTGGAAAGAAAGTAGGAAGACACTGGGCTTGGGGCAGTAGAGGTGATGTCAGGATGACCTCTTGCCCCAGTTTTAGTGTTTGATATTATATTTGTCCTGTGATTTCATGGGAAAACGTTCTGATTGAAAATTATGCAGGTCTCATCTAAACATTTTTTATACTTAAGAACTGAAAGTGGAGCAAATTAAACATTGCATGAGAGATGACACAAGGGGTTTTCACCTTGGTGTACATTGTTATTTTAAGTTGCCAGACAGCTGAGTTTCTTGTCAAGTCCTCTGCAGGGAAGGACAAAAAGCAGGAGTACTTTGTACGCTGCATTCACATTGAGTCTGTGGGTTTGGCAGTCCTTGAAGACCACTGAAATAATCATAAAAAGGTCTGTTTTTTCTTGCTATGTTGTGCAATGTGGTATGAATGGTTGAAGCATGCCAATGAGCAATTGATTTTTTACAGCAAGTTTTCCAGGGGCTTTGAGAACACAGTTGTAGCCTCGGCTGTTCATGGAGGCGAGGAGTGTAGGGAAGCAACTTACCATTGACATCTTCCAGCAGTATATTCAGGCTTGAAAACCATTTGTCCTGGACAGATTTGTAAGTTCTGGAGAAAACCAGATGTTCTTTCTTAACCCCCTGCAGGTGGTGGAGTTGCTGCTGGCTCGAGGGGCAAACAAGGAGCACAGGAATGTTTCGGATTACACACCTCTGAGCCTCGCCGCCTCGGGTGGCTACGTGAACATTATCAAGATTCTGCTGAATGCTGGGGCAGAAATCAATTCCAGGCAAGTTCCCTTTGCACCCCTCCTCTCCTGCTTTTGGTTGTGAGTTATGTGAAGAAAGTGCGTGTGTTCTCCCTTTGTTTTCCCTGCGTAGTTTACTCTGTGTGGGCATGTAGGCGATGCCTTTGCATCCATTGGGAGGTAGAAAACAGCTCAGGTGTGCATTGCACAGGTCAAAGGCAAGGGCTGAGCACAAGCTGTGCTCGTCACAAGAGATGCCCACCAATTTAAAGCAGTTAAAAAGTGGCATGCATGGTGTTTCTAAGTGAAAGTACTTGTCCTATGTGATGCTACTATGGAGAGCCTTGTGTAGGTTCAATAGTAGTTGGTGTGTAGCTGATTTTTCAATCTTGGATAAGTACTCTGCCTTCACTAATTAATCATAATCATGTTTATGAAATGACTTTTAAAGAGTTTTGGGGGTTTTTTCTTCCTTCTCTTTCAGAACTGGTAGCAAATTGGGCATTTCCCCCTTGATGCTGGCAGCCATGAACGGGCACACTGCTGCTGTCAAGCTGTTACTGGACATGGGCTCCGATATAAATGCCCAGATCGAGACCAACAGGAATACAGCTCTGACTCTGGCCTGTTTCCAAGGGAGAACTGAGGTGGTCAGCCTGCTGCTCGACAGAAAAGCCAACGTGGAACACAGAGCCAAGGTAAGGAGCAAACACTGCGGAAGAGTCCAAAAAGAGCTGCTTTGTAAGTCATCACTTGGCTGTTGTTACCCGATTTTCTTGCCTTTTTGTGCAAGTTAATTTCTCTAGTTCAGTTCTCCAGGCCAGTTAACTGAACTGAACCATATTTTGTCTAGAAAAAAAATGGCTGCACTTAAGGGCGAGGGGTTTTATGGTTACACGGTTCATCCAAAAATGTGTTTCTTCTGAAGCCTTAATTCAGCTTAAGGTGCTTGTAAGCGTAAGAATAATAAACCACTATGTTCCTGGAAGTTGAAATAAATCCTGGCTCTTAAGTGAACCCCACCCCCCCACACACACCTCCTGAATAATTGCTTCTTTTTCCTGCCTGCTTGTCCCAGACTGGTCTCACTCCGTTAATGGAAGCAGCCTCGGGGGGATACGCTGAAGTGGGCAGGGTCCTGCTGGACAAAGGTGCAGATGTAAACGCTCCCCCGGTACCTTCATCCAGAGACACGGCTTTAACCATTGCGGCAGACAAAGGGCACTACAAGTTCTGTGAGCTGCTCATTAGCAGGTACTGTATTTGTAAATGAACAGCTTAAAGAGAAATATGGCCTTAGACTGATCTTTCTGATACACAGTAATATTTCCCAATATGTGCTACAGGGTAGGCAGTGGGAAAGGTTGTGTGTCTGGGACCGTTACTGTGAATTTGCATTTCTCCCAGGTGCTCAGATGCAGTTGTCTGTGGTGTCAGTGTTGCCCAGATGCAGGGGTCTGAAGGGCTGTGTTTGGCGTTGCAGGGGGGCTCACATCGACGTGCGGAACAAGAAGGGCAATACTCCGCTGTGGCTGGCAGCCAACGGGGGGCATCTCGATGTTGTCCAGCTGCTCGTTCAGGCTGGAGCTGATGTGGATGCAGCTGATAACAGGAAAATAACTCCTCTCATGGCAGCCTTCCGAAAGGTAGGATGTGAAGTTCAGCTTGGCTTTTGTCTGGGATTGTCTTGATCATCCCTACACAGTTGTTAGAAGTAAAATGTAGCTGTCAGACGCTGTGTCAGTTCGTTTTAATACTTGGCACTGAATCTTGAAAAATAGGGAGGGGTGTCACCTGTGTAATATCTTTGTTAAATTCTAGTAGGAATTTGCTTTGTAGGCAGTTTACTGAGGCTGGTTCTGGAGTGTGTGAGGGGTGAAAACTGGAGGGTGTTTGTGTGTGGTAGAACTGGGGGGAAACTGGGTTGGTTCCTTATGCAAGAGAGGATGAGGACTTTGGTCAGAAAAGTGCAGTTTAGCCTCTAGAGATGATAGTTGTTAGCCAGGGAGTGGAGTTGAGGTGCTGCAGTAGTGGGAGAATCGTAGATGAGTGTAGGAGCCTGCAGCTGGGAGAGCTGGGCATCTGCAGACTACCCAAAAAAAGGCAGAAGTCTATGGAAGTACAGCTGGAGGAAGGGCAGCCTGACGACAGGTACTGCAATTCCGTGCCTCCTCTGGTGTCAGAAGTGTGCAGAAACTTGCCCCGCTAGTTCAGGAGGTGAGAGAGGTGTAAAAAAAAGTGTTGAGAGAGCATCACATGTCAAGGAGTTGAAAATAAATATTTCTGGAGGAGTGCTGGGACTCGAGTGTTTGTCAGCAAACTGGGCTGAGAGAAAGAGCCATCCTTGAAATTTGTGTGCAGGGTCACGTGAAAGTGGTGCGTTACCTGGTGAAAGAGGTGAACCAGTTCCCGTCCGACTCGGAGTGCATGCGATACATAGCAACCATTACTGATAAGGTAAGCTGGCAGGGAAGATGGGAGGAGGAATAGCGCTGTGCCTCAGCTTTACAGGCCACCGTGGGAATTCTCGTGGGCGTGCCGGCCACCAGCTTTCAGCCAGAGGATGGCTGCCGTGGGAATTCTTGAGAAAAATTATAGCAAAGAAGCGGTTACTAAATCACAAGTGTGAGCTGGACATCACACATCCAAACACTTTGGAAAACTGAGGGTCGGTGTACTTCTGCATTTCAGGAGATGCTGAAGAAGTGCCACCTGTGTATGGAGTCAATTGTTCAAGCCAAAGATAGACAGGCTGCAGAAGCCAACAAAAACGCAAGCATTCTGCTGGAGGAACTGGACTTGGAGAAGGCAAGTGGGAAGGGTTTGGAGCTGGGAATACTTCTTTGGTAAAATTCCAGTTTGACGTTTCTTCAGGATGATAAGGTCAGTGAAAGTAGGTATTGAGCATATAGGGGGTTGTGTAATTACCATCATTGGAGTGTCTAGAGATGAGCATCTTGCTGTTCAGGTAATCTTTGATCTTTGCTATTAATCAGAGAAATAGGATCGGGAAACGCCAATGTAACCTATTTTCCTCTGGAATAATATTGTCCCAAAAGAAGGATTTCTGAGTATGTGTTTTTGTCAAGTGCAAGACAGATGGGCATTTTCCAGTCATATGGATTTTAGGTCTAAGCCCTGTTTTGTGTCTCACTACACTAATTTACTAGAAACCATAATGCTGTAGTAGAAAGTTAACAGAAAAATCTGAGTCTAGAGTCCTAGGAAATAGATTTCTTAAAATTTCTTAAAATCATTTGGATTTCTTAAAATGCACGGGAAATCTTGTAATGCTGTTCCATGTGCTTGACTTGTAGCTGAGGGAAGAAAGCAGGAGACTGGCTTTGGCTGCCAAAAGAGAGAAAAGGAAGGAGAAGAGGAGGAAGAAAAAAGAAGAACAAAGGCGAAAACTAGAAGAAATAGAAGCAAAAAATAAAGAGAATTTTGAACTTCAAGCTGCTCAGGAGAAAGAGAAGTTAAAAGCTGAAGGTGATTTGTTACATTGCTACTGCATTTATTCTAAAAAAAAAAATGGAATTCCATATGAGTTGATATAAAAAGGGGAGAAGCTCCATGTTGTGACATCCCATAATAGTTTTAGGGATGTCTGCACAGTTACTGGTTTTGAGTGGTGTTTGGAGCCTTGTGAAGTTACTCCTGAGTTGTTTGATAGGACAGGTGTGATTTGGAAAGCTAAACCACACAAGCTTCCTCAAGCCAGCTAAGTTACTCCTGCTTTTTTATTCTTCCATCAGATGATCCCGAGGTCCCAATGGAGCCTCCCAGTGCCACCACCACCACCACCATAGGTATATCTGCCACCTGGACAACACTAGCGGGATCCCATGGGAAGAGGAATAACACCATCACCACGACAAGCTCCAAGAGGAAAAACAGGAAAAACAAAGTAACGCCCGATAACGTTCAGATTATATTCGATGATCAGCTCCCAATTTCCTACAGCCAGCCCGAGAAGGTGAACGGGGAATCCAAGAGCAGCAGCACCAGTGAGAGTGGTGACAGTGACAACATGAGGATCTCCAGCTGTAGCGATGAGAGCAGCAATAGCAACAGCAGCCACAAGAGTGACAATCATTCTTCCACGGCCAGCACTAACACCCAGAGCAACAAAAAGCAACCGTCGGTGCTTGTCACTTGTCCAAAGGATGAGAGGAAAGCAGCTCCTGGCAAGTCATCCATCAAGTAAGTCCCCGGCACCCTGCATGCAAAATACAGGTCCTTTTTTTTTTTCCCTTCCCCACATAATAACAGCATGTCATTTCTTTTACAGGTTGTCTGAAGTTATAAATGAAGTGACAAGTAATTCCTTGTCTACTTGCACAAAATCTGCTCCTTCTCCCCTTTCTTCTCCAAATGGAAAGCTAACCATTGCTAGCCCCAAACGGGGTCAGAAAAGGGAAGAAGGGTGGAAGGAAGTTGTGAGAAGGTAAGCAAAGTATTCCCCTATTTCCCCTTGTTGCTGTCCTTTGTGTAGCCATCCCTGGAGATACTGAATAACCTTCTTAGGGGGGTCGAGATTTCCCAAAACTGCTGCTACATAGCTTGAATGGGGAAATAGAAGATTATTTTGACCAACCCACAGCTTCTTGCCTTGGAAGCATTTCCCACTAAATATTGTTTCTTTTTTATACAGATCCAAGAAGGTTTCTGTTCCATCAACTGTAATTTCCAGAGTCATTGGCAGAGGAGGATGTAACATCAACGCAATCCGGGAGTGCACGGGAGCGCACATAGACATTGACAAACAGAAGGATAAAACTGGAGATCGGATAATCACCATAAGGTGAGCAGGAGCCCTCATTTGCTCCTTCCTGTGGGGATCTCCTCATTGTAGAACACTTGACTGTATAGCAAAATGAAAAGGCTTGATCTGGTTGCTCCTTGGAAGATCACTTTGAGAGGGGGAGGTGAACGGGGAAGCACAGGTACAACCACCGGTTGGTACTGTGGGGTTGGTTCTAAATACAAGTTGTGAGATAAGGCAAAGCATAAAGGTTGGGATGTGGCTGAACATATGGACTTGTTTATTGGAGTAAATATTTTAACCATTTGGGGTTTTTGGGGAGAGTCAGTTTTCAACTTGAGCTTCTTGAGTAATTGCCAGCAGGAAGAACCTGCCAATCTGTTTTCAGGTGGAGAGTTGTTTTCCCGTCCGTGTTAGCATGACAGAAGGCAGGCTGGATCACGGATCGTGTGTTGGAGGTTCTTGGCCATAATGTGTGTAAATGCTTAGCTGCGCTTTTCCCTTCCTTCCTTCTCGTAGGGGTGGCACAGAATCAACCAGGCAGGCCACGCAGTTGATCAATGCTCTGATTAAGGATCCGGATAAGGAAATTGATGAACTTATTCCAAAGAACCGTTTGAAAAGTTCGACCGCAAACTCCAAAATAGGGTCCTCGGCACCTGCCGCCACTACAGCTGCTAACAGTTCTCTCGTGGGCATCAAGGTGACCACCGTAGCTGCTTCGTCGGCGTCCCAGCCTGCCTCCGCCCTCTCCGTGCCTGCCATCTCCTCAGCCTCCACTCACAAGAGCATTAAGAACCCCGTGAACAACGTGCGGCCTGGTTTCCAAGTCTCCCTCCCGCTGGCGTATCCTCCTCCGCAGTTTGCACACGCTTTACTGGCCGCTCAGACCTTCCAGCAGATCCGTCCGCCTCGGCTGCCCATGACACACTTCGGAGGTACTTTCCCACCAGCGCAGTCCACGTGGGGCCCGTTTCCCGTTCGGCCGCTGAGCCCCGCGAGAGCCACGAACTCGCCGAAACCTCACATGGTGCCTCGCCACAATAGCCAGAACAGCAGCGGTGCTCAGGGGAACCCAGCGAGTTCTCTGACGACGAGTTCCACGGCGACCACGACTTCGGTGGCCTCCACTGTGCCTGGTTCTTCCGCGAGCGGCAGCCCGAGTTCCCCCTCGGTCAGGAGACAGCTCTTCGTCACGGTCGTGAAGACGTCCAACGCCACGACGACCACCGTGACCACCACGGCGAGCAACACGAGCACGGCGCCCACCAACACCACGTATCCGACTCCTACTGCCAAAGAACACTACCCCGCCTCTTCCCCCTCGTCTCCCTCTCCTCCTGCGCAGCCCGCGGGCGTTGCCAGGAGCAGTCCTTCCGACCGCGCGGCCGCGGCCTCTCCCAACAAAGGTGCGCCTTCGTCCGACGCGGACGCGGGCAGCCCGCCCGCGGTGGAAGCGAGCGGCTCGAGCGGCAGCAGGCAGCCCAACCCTGGCACCGGCAGCTCCTCCGTGCACCCCGCTCATCAGCAGCCCCCGGGAGCTCCTCTGCCGGAGGCCAGGCCCCCTCTCCAGCAACCTCAGGTTCCTGCTCCAGATCCTCGGCTGGTCGCGCCTCCAAATTTAGCAGCGACGAGCTCATCCGCGCCCGTGGCGGGTCCGACCAACGCCCCGATGACCTACCCCGTGTCCCAGGCATCCATGGGGTCTGCCCAGCCCGCAGCCAAGATGGAAACCCCGGCCATCAGACCGCCTGTCCACGCAACCGGCAGCGTCCACAAGAATCCAGCTCCTGTGCAAAACTCCTCCATCGCAGTCCTCAACGTGAACCACATCAAAAGGCCCCACAGTGTTCCTTCTTCAGTGCAGCTTCCTTCTACCTTAAGTACACAAAGTGCTTCTCAGAATTCGGCCCACCCGGCGAACAAGCCCATGGGGAACAACTTCAGTGCTACTCTGCCCTTCGGGCCCTTTAGTACGTTGTTTGAGAACAGCCCCACGTCTGCTCATGCCTTCTGGGGTGGGTCCGTCGTTTCATCTCAGACACCACCAGAATCCATGCTCTCCGCAAAGTCCTCATTTTTGCCAAATTCAGATCCGTTACATCAGTCTGACACTTCCAAAGCCCCAGGTTTTCGGCCACCGTTACAGAGGCCAGCTCCAAGTCCCTCAGGTAAGTGTGTTCTGTGTCTACACCTTAATAATGCAGTTTATTCTGGATTTTTTTAAGCCAAGTAGAGCTCATTTTCCTTTTAAGTGCCCCCTCTCAAATCTAATAACTGGGTGGCAGCTGATGAGCTTGATGAAAGTCAGTCTTTTTGCCATTGCAGTCTGCTCTGCTCCTATAGCTGAGATAATGAAACACTTCACTGTTGTTTCCGCCTCCCTTCCCTACCACCACCTAATGCCCTCCCTGGTTTGTGGTAACATGTCCTGAGGCTGCAAAAAAATATGCAGTGTCTTCCAAGTGTGAACCTGTAACTTAAAAGAGATGTGTTCTCTTAATTACTAAATTTGAGCAAAAAAAGTTCTTTCCTTGACTGCCTGAATTTTGTAGGGAAACACTGAGCCCTCTGCCCACAGCAGAGGCGAGGGGTTGTCACAGAACCTGTTCTGTAGCTTTCAGAAGGTACCGATGTGGTTTGGGCCATCTCTGCCTGTTATGGTAGGACCTCTGAGTTGTTTGTAAATCAATACAACAGCAGTTTTTTTCCTGCTTTGTGAATATGATGGCGTTGAATTTTGTCAGCTTAATACACTTCTCAGCATTTTGGTATATGACTGTGTAACCACAAGATATACAAATATCTAAATCTTAGATCCCTGAGATTTCATGTTCCTCTTTCTTCCTTGAAGAGGACATGAAGGGAGCAGTAAATCTTGTATTTTGAATATGTTGGCTAATTGGTGTTAATAAAATAGGAATCATTCTTCATTTATATGTACAGCACAATTGTTACATGCAGTCCAGACGAGTCCTGGGAGTCACTTGTGCCTGTTTCTCTCCTAGGTATTGTCAGTATGGATTCCCCCTATGCTTCTGTAACACCTTCTTCTACACACCTGGGGAACTTTGCCTCGAACCTTTCGGGAGGGCAGATCTACGCGCCCGGGGCACCTCTCGGCGGAGCACCTGCAGCTGCTAATTTTAACAGACAGCATTTTTCCCCTCTTAGTTTATTGCCCCCGTGTTCATCAGCATCCAACGGTGAGTTCTGCTCAGCAGGCAGCTGGTGAGAAGCTGCCCTGTAAATACAGGGGTCTCACACAACTGAGGAAGGGATTCCGGGAGAGAATCCTTAAGGCGGGTTCTGGTGCCTTCCTCCACCTTTGGCCCCTGCAGTCCTGCCTGTGCAGTGCAGTTTTTTGGGCAAAAAAATATGAAGCTGTTGAGTGTTGGCTTATTCAGGGAACGAGTTAGTCTGATTTATTGGCAAAAATAATGACAAAAAAACCCACAGGGAACACATCGGGATTTAAAAAGGGAAATAAAACAAGGAGGAAAAAAATAAACCCAGCGGCAGCATGGATTTCTTTGGGTTTGTTTCAGCTCTGGTTGTGGCTGTAATCCTCAAATCCTCTGTTTCTGATAGACAGTGATGCTCAGTTAAGGTTTTGTCGTGTGTGTCCAGTGGCTGGGCTGCCAGGGCATGATAAGCATTTTATATAAGGGACGGAATCAATGGTGAATTTGTCTCTGATCCGACAGTGAGACTTAAATTTATCCTGAAGTGTGTGCTGGATGAGCCTGGCATTGAGCAGCTCCACACTGCCAGTTGCTGGATGTTCAGGGGTGAGTTTGTGGGATCTGGCTATCACTACTAAGTGCTCCTGTTGCTCTCCTTGCAGAATCTCCTGCCCAGTCTGTGTCCTCTGGAGTACGAGCACCCTCTCCCACCCCTTCAGCAGTGTCTTTGGGATCGGAAAAGCCCAGTAATGTTTCTCAGGACAGAAAAGTTCCTGTTCCCATCGGGACTGAACGGTCTGCACGTATTAGACAAACTGGAACGTCTACTCCTTCTGTTATTGGGAGCAACTTGGCTGCTCCAGTGGGACACAGTGGGATCTGGTCCTTCGAAGGTATAGGTGGCAGTCAAGGTATGTGGTGTTCATAGCTGCACTTGAATTGATCACAGTGTTGTGTTCCCAAACTCACTCCAGTGCTGGGGGACGATGCAGAAGTGAGTGCCTCAAAATACTGGAGTGCTCTTCCCGAGGGATTTGGAGCAGGGACTTCTGTTCGCCCTCCTGGCCAGTTAACTGTGTTTTAATGAGGTCTCAGAAAACAGTTCTGAAACGCCCTGGCTGCAAAGATCTGGTACTCCAAGTAAGAAGTAACAGGAGAAATAAAACCATCGGGTTTACAGGGGTGAAGTGGGTGAGGATCACTGGATTTAGAAAGAGGGGAAATTAAGGTGTCTCAAGATAACTGTCTAGGGTTTTTCTGTTGATGAAAGAGATGGTTTGTACAGTAGGAGATAGTATTTAATTTGTAGCCAAGAGAGAGCTTTTTGTGCTGAGGATGGTGCTTTTATAAAGTGGTAATGTTCTGTATTTGGGTTTTCTTTGTTTTTTCCAGCCACTTGCATTTTACCAGCACAAGCTCTTGGCTCTCCTGGAGTCACATAGAATGTAGTATTTCATAATTTATTAATAACTTGAGCAAACTCACCAGGAGTCTCGGATTCAACTTACGGGAGACTGATGAATTTTTGTCATGTTGATGGGGGTTTTTTGGGGTGGATTTTTAGTTTCTGTGGGGGAGGTGTGAATCATAAGACCATGTTGGATTGGACCTCTGGAGGTCCTGTCAGCCTCCCCCACAAAATGGGGTTTGCTGGGATGCTGGACAAGGCTGCTCGGGGCTTTATCCAATCTGCCCGGGATAACCTGCAAGGATGGCCGTGGGAACTGCTCAGCCCCTCTGAGCAACCTGTTCTGCTGCCTGACCGAGTGCAGACAGCTTAAGGTTTTAACTGAGAGACTGCCCTGGGGTTTATCCCCAAATACAGGTAAGGCTTTAGAAATTGAGTATTTGTTTCCATTGTCTGGCTGTAAAAGTTGTCCTTGTGCCTGTCTTGGCCTTCAGAATGCTTCTTGCTTTCTACTTCTTTCAGTTACTTGAATATTTGATTTTCAGTTCATAACAGGATTGGCTTTTCTCTTCCTAACTATTGGGATGCCTCAGAAATGTTTTTGTATCCCTTCTCCAAATATAATTTCCTTATGTTTTGTTTTGAAAACGGCTTTTTCTAATCTCTGAGGTTTGAACTGTAGCACCAACGCCAAGCTCCCCCTGGTGAATTCACGTAATTAGTACACGAGCTCAAGTCTGGAGCCGGTCATTTCGGGTTTTGCTTTGCAAAAGGACTTCTCTGTCTCTTAGAATATTCAGTAATTAATGGAAGAATGGAATTAATGGGAGTGAAGTGGAGCAAATAGTCTTCACAGCATACATACCTTTTCCACAGCACCAAAGGCACAAGGAGTTGAGGTTTTTGGAGGAGGGGGAGTTAGCCCAAAAGCCAGCTTTGCTGTTGAGTTGGAGGAGAATGGCAGGGGCCGCGCTCTGGTCACAGGTAACTGTTCCAGCTCCTGGCCCCGCCTCAGGGCTCTGGCCTGGGGGCTGCAGGGGCCGGTCGTGGTGCTCCCCCTGCCACACGGGCCACAGTTTTAGCGGGTGCAGGAGCTGCAGGCTGAGCACAGGGCACAGCTGAGGCTGGGAAGTGCAGGAGGAGGGGATGTTGTGTGGATAACGCCGTGTCTCTGTGCTGTCAGATAAAGTGGACTGGTGTCACAGCGGGATGGGGAGCCACATGATCCACCGGCCCATGTCTGACCCGGGCGTGTTCTCACACCAAGCCATGGAGAGGGACAGCACGGGAATTGTCACGCCCTCCGGTACATTCCATCAGCCCGTTCCTGCAGGATACATGGACTTCCCAAAAGTCGGGGTAATGACCTTGGGCCTGATAAGGCAGCACAAAGCCCTCTTAGTCCTTCTGTCTGTGCAGGGGTAGCAGCGTCCACGAAAGCATCCTGACTGTTGCTTTTCCTTGTCCTCAGGGAATGCCTTTTTCTGTGTATGGGAACGCCATGATTCCTCCCGTAGCCCCCATCACAGATGGTACTGGAGGCCCCATCTTTAACGGGCCTCATGCTGCTGACCCATCTTGGAACTCGCTGATAAAGATGGTTTCAAATTCCACAGAGAACAACGGGCCTCAGACGGTAATTGTTCCCTTTTTTCGCACTGTGTTTTTTACCCAAAACCATCAAGATTCCTGTCGCTGCTGTTCTGCATTTGGGAAAAGAAATTTTTGGGCAAAATTTGATAGGAAAAGCCATTTATTTTTGCTGTTAGTTAAGCTTTCCCTTCCCAAAAATGGAAAACAGCAGGGGGTTGTTGCTGGACTCCTGACTGTTAGGAGTGCTCGTAGGAAGGGAGTAAAGTAGCTCTTTGTCTGCTGCCCTGATCTTGCCTGGCTTGCCCACTATATATAATTTAGGCAGAGGGCTTAATTCTCCTAAACCTCTTGTTCCTACTCAGCAACTAATACTCTAACGGAACATCAGTAGCTCTTGTTAGATTGTATCCTGTGCTTATTTTTAATTAGACACTGAGCTCTGTTACACTGTTACTAAGTAAAGATATTTCTAGGCTTAATTTGCTTGGGAATGATCCAAGCTCCAGGAAACAGCTCTCAGCTCTGGCAGACCACAGTTGTGTGGAAGAGGGGGTTTGGCCACAGCTCAGGTATCGCTCTGAAGTGGCTCCTGACCACAATCAGGTGGTTTCTGGTTCAATGAGGAGACTTTGTTCCCCAAAAAAAGCTTCACTTGGTTAGACTTGGGTTTCTCCAGAGCTGAGGGTGTTGCGGGGAGATAAAGTGCCAGAAACCAAGTTATTGATTGATACCGAGTCTGAACTGGAAGAGGAGGGTGAGGCTCTTGCTCTGGGACTGGAGGGATTCAGGCACTGGCCTTGCGAGTACCGTGGCACATGCACAGAGCCCTGTTAGTGCTCCCGGGCCCCGCAGTGTCCCCGGCACTCGTGCCCTGCTCTGAGCAGCCCCGAGCGCGGAGTTAACGCGCGTCTCTCTTGCAGGTGTGGACTGGAACTTGGACACCTCACATGAACAGTGTGCATATGAACCAACTGGGCTGAGTGGGATCAGCGTGCTGGCCTTGAGATTCCTTGTTTTGCAGAGGAAACCACAAATGGCAGAAACAGTTTATGTGCTCCCAGATCATTCTACTGATGTGCTTGACTGAAGTGTGTAGGCTTTTTGCAGAAGAACTTACTAACTGACCTTTTTCTGTGAACATTGTGACCACCCATTCCCCACCATCATATGTTTCAACTTAGTTAGACTTTCTTCTTTCCTTTCCTCCTCTTTTTTTTTTTTTCTGACATAACTTTCTGTTGAAGCTGTTCTTTGGCTGGTTGGTTTTAGTACTGTAAACTGCTTCTGAGCAAACACAGAAATTTAGCAAAATTATGTAAACTTGATCCTGAAGTTTTAGAATGGCAAATAAATGTACAATTGTTTACATAACAAATGGCTAAGCAGAAAGTAAATTTCAATATGTCAGTTATAGAGGCTCTACTTTATGTAGACTTAAATTAATGTGAGATATGTACCTTCATATTCAGAAATCTGGATGTTTCCTTCATACATTAAACTATTAATAAGCATAACTTTTCTACTTGTGTAATTTAAGTACATTATAAAAAAAAAAAAACAAACAAACCATCAGGCATTATCAGAGGGCTTTTCCCAAATAAATGTGTATTGGATTGTTTTGAGAATACATAACTTCTCTGTTTGAAATGAGAGCTTCCCTGCTGAAAGCTCCAAAGGCAGGTTTATTCCAGAATAAGCCCTGTGCAGGTTTATTTGGAAAAGTCCAAGTGGGAATTCGCTTACAGCCACTGTCAGGAGCTGTCACCTGTGAACAGCAGTACCAGGAGCTAAAGTCGGGGGGGGGTCCTTTGAGGCCAGACTGGGTGAGCAGTGGCACAGATCCAGTCAAGATCCCCCTGCAGTGCCTGCACACAGTGTTTAAAGGAGTTGTACAACTCAAATTAAAGAAGTTCTATTTGTTGTTGTTATGGTGTTCCTTTGAAAGCCAGAAGAAACACCCCTCTTGCCTTTTACATACTGTGGTATTTGATGGGGGCACACGCCTTGTACGTACCCATGTCCCTTTGGTGCTCTAAATAAAAGCAAGCCCCTTTTTCCAGCTGCAAATACATCCCGTGAAGATCTGGTGGGAGCAGCCTGGATCCTGAAATGAAGAGCTGCTCCAGAGAAGGATTGAAACTCCATCTCACGGTTTACTGTGGTCGTACTGTGCCCTTCCCCTCTGCTGTGTGACCGGCTGCGTCATTTGCTTAAGGCTTTAGTGCTGTTTGAGGTTATTAATCCTACTCACAAACAGTACTCATTACTGATTAAGACCGTGAATTCCAGAGTATTTGTTGACCTGACAGCTCAGTCCATGGTTGGGCCACCCTGGGCTGGATGCCACCACTGTGGCTGGACAAGGGGAAATCCTGGGTGGAGGGAATTGGACCTTTTTTTTTTTTTTCTCAGATACAATTTTTTAATTCTTCCCCAGTATAATGCTTTTTATCTGTCCAATAAACCAAGGAACATGCTCTTCTGGGAGCTGGCAGGTGTTCTTTATTTGAGAAGAGGGAACAGAACCAGGGTTAGATGAACATGGAGAGGAAAACATGGTGCAGAGGTATTTAGACCTCTCCTTGCCACACAGGAGGTGAGGAGGAGACACGGTTCAGAAGCTGGCTGGGCAGGACAACGCCGCTGATGTGGAACGAATAATTGCTCACGAATGATTTCCGGGGAAGGTGGCGGCACACGGGCGGGGCTGCCCTTCCCTTTGCCCTCAGCCGCCATGGCGGCCGCGGCGCCGTGCGCTCCGCCCCCGCGCGGGCCGCGCACGCGCGCCTGCGGGCAGGCGGGTGGGTGGGTGGCCATGTGGCGGCTGGCGCGGCTCCCTCGGGCGGCGGCGGCGGCGGCGGCGG
>JAYRBT010000139.1:851245-902275 GCA_036023395.1 Myiotriccus ornatus
CTGGAACTGCAGGGAGGTCTCCCCTCAGTCTCCTCTGCTCCAGCTGAACACACCAAGTGCCCTCAGTGTCCTCCCACGGCTTCAAATCAAGGCCCTTCCCCACCTTCACTGCCCTCCTTTGGACACTCTTTCTTACTGTGAATTCTCAAAACCTTGAAAACCAGTCACATTTGCTTTCCAGCCCCCTGGTGCTGAATAAGAAGTTGTTAGCAGTTATGCAGCTGCTGAGGAGTTTTAAGACAGATGCTGAAGTACATGTCTTAAGAGAAAATTAAAAGGAAAACGAAGGGTAAACATTGCCTGGAATTTGTCTTTTCCTAAAGCTTTAGAGTTCAGGCCGTTGTGTCCTGTCTCCAGCTCCAGTTGTGAGCACAGGCAAACCAAACTCTTTGGTTTCTAAACCTCCTCTCCTTGGTCCCTGACACCTCTCACTAATGCTCTGTCTTCAGTGAGGAACATCTGCACTTGGCCAAACAGAAAAGGATTAGAAAGTGAACCAGAGATGCTGAGAGGACAAAACCAAACTTGCCCTAACATCTCCCGGTAAGACGTAGCGATAAAAGGGATCTAGAAGGCATCATAAAGCAAGAAACATAAAATGAAGAGGGAATAAAACAAACTTCCACCACTCACCTCAGCCTTGGTCACCACTTAATTCCTGTACCCAAGAATACCAGAGCCAGACTCTGAAAAGGGAAGGATGGCCCACTGAACAGTTTGCAAGGGCGACAGCTGACAAAGGACAGGAGACGAGGTGTGCTGCCTGCCAGGTTCAGACAGCTATTTGTGATAACTGGATTTTAAATCCTAGCACCTACCTGGAGATTAAAAATCAATTTCCTGCCAAGACCACAGATCTTAAATAACCAAAGCAGTTTTTCCTCTCAGAGAAAGGTCTGATTAAAAAGTACTTAATTCCCTCCAGGCTTCTCGAGTGTGCCCCTTGGTTTGTTGTAAGACATATCTATTGTACTGCACAGGTTGTCAACAAACCTGTAAACACCCAGGTATCATTTATCACTCTATTTCTATTTTATGGGTTACTCCCATTTCAGCCTCATTCCATCAGGGAATGGTGGTATGGCTTGAAGCTTTAGTGCTTTGCCACTGTTGCTGTAGCTCAACGAGCACGGCTGCCACGCTAGAAGGGATGATCCCTCTGTACCCAGCTGTGCCCTTCCGTACTTGAGGGTCATCCCAGATTTATCTGCAGCCATGAAGATTTCCAAGTCTGTAGGGTACATCTCTGTCAACACAAAACCCCTGTCAGCCTCCACCTTCTGGAAAAGAGCAGGACAGAGCCAGCGGTACCTCCAAGGAGACAGGGAAGGAGGAGCATCAGCAAAGCAAGCATTGCCCTCAGGAATGGGAAGGAGAGGTTGCACTTCAGAAATTATGTTTTTTACCCACCCTAACAGTCATACCAATTCAGGGCTTCTTTTTGTTGCCTGGGGTGCATGCACAGATACATTTGAAAGGCAGTAAATACAACAATGAATTCCTAGTGCTAAGATTTCACATTATTTAAAGCAGTGACATCCCCTCCACCAGCTTCAGCTACAAGAAAAAGCAGATGATTAAAAAAAACCAAACCAAAGGTACAAAAGCAATCAAAACACACCCATTCCCCTTCACACTCATGTGAGCACAGAGAGCCATAGGCTGGCAAAAGACTCTGTGAGCACAGTTTGGGAACCCCCAGCCTTTGGTTTTGGAGTGATAGTCAGAAACCCACAGGCTCTGGGCACGTGAAATTTTATTAAAAATTAAGGGATCCAAAGCAAGAGCAAAGTGTGATGATGTCCAGCATCTCCCTTGCTTAGCATCTTGCTCAGTCCAGGAAGAAGCAGCAGCAGACATTGGCAAACACGAGGCCACACCTGAACCTGTACACGGCCTGGTAAAACCTTATAAGCCAAGTAAGATCTATTAAAAACAAAACAGCCACAGAGAACAGAAACAGAAAACAAATACAAGGCATGTTACAGAGTCATAGACAAGCTGAAAGGTGCCAGACTTTCTAATAGAAACGTTCCCTGTGTTTTAACAGCAGGAAGAGAAAACATAAGGGGGTCACTTTTCCCTCTATGCTGCCTCTGAGCTTGCATTCTTTTTAAACCAGTAGGTTTTCTTCTCTAGTCAGAGGGGTTTTTTAGGGAGGACTTTTTTTGGCTGGTTGGACAGGGGAGTTTTGTGTCTTAAAAAACAAACAGAACCGAACAAACACTACTTTGCTTCCCATCTATCTACAACAATCTTTACAGAGTGCAGAAAAGCATTATTAAAGTAACAAAAATGGTAACAAGTTTACTAGCTGATTAACTTTAGGTTGTATAGTAGTTAAAGTGTTGTATTTCCACTTTTTAAACTTTTTTTATAATTTTAAGAAGTTCTGCAAGGAGACAGTTTGTATGAAACAGAACCGAGGTGCCCTCAAGGACAGTTGTTTCCCTGTTTTACAAGAGCTGGAGGAAGGGCAGACACATGCTAAGGCAGATTCTGGATTTATCCAGGTATATCCAGATATTCCAGGGCACTGCAACACACCTGTTTGTGCAAAATTAACGGTAAATTTCAGACTCTGTGTTCGCTGGGCAGGTTTGTTCCCAAAATATAGCAGTATTCTGAAGTACACATCTCAACTTTATGAGCCTTATGGTGGTGATAGTTTAAGGCATGGCATGATTATCATTATTTTATTATAGAAATACTTTTCTGTAACAAAATTAAATATGCACTTATTTCTATGATACTTCACATCTACACCATATAAGCCTTGGAATTTAATCTTTCTCCCAGCTATATTTTACTACCTTACACATACAAGTCTATGTATTTAAAATTACCTTTAGACAAAAATAAAGATACTAAAACCTGTAGCTTTTGATGCAACCAAGCACCCTGGCAGTGCAATGTCTACAGGACATGGCCTTGCAAGGGTGGAATGTACCCAAAATGTTTACAAACGCTACAAAAGCAAGATCTCTTTCAAACCTACATTTTCTTTGATGAAATTAATTCTGATCACAGAAGCCCTTGGAAAAAGTGAGTGAGCAGCATCTATTTATTGCAACTGTGACTCTTGCTTATCACACTTTTTGTCACAAGCCCTTCCTGCCATTAATGCCCTTAAGGAATTTGAATCTCCTGCCTCTGGAATGCAAAGTACAAAACCAATTTGCCACTGAAGAGAGAAAAAAAAATAAACCCTTCTATTTAATTTCTATTTAATTCTTCCGTGTTACATTTCAGTAAAGCCAAAGTTCTATTCCTTGTTCTTTTTTAAGGCACTCTCCCAAAGACAGTCCCAGTAAAAGATCCAGGGCAAAATACAGCCCATTCAAAGGAAAAAATCTTTGACACTTTGATGTAAACTCAGCTGTTCCACCACTGTTTGCCTTTACAGCCAGCAGGGTCCTGTGGGCAGCAGAGCCCAGGCCCACAGATGCCAAAGGCCACCCCAAGTTTACAAGTTAATAACTCTGGGCAACTTCAATTCCTACAGCAATCAGGCTTTGGAGGACTCAGGTGCTTACAGCAGTGTCAAGTTCCTTGTTAATCCTATATAAAGCATTTTTGTTTGTCACTCTTGTTAGATCAGGGGGCTGGCAGCCACCAGCCCAACCATCCCAACAGGACCAAGCCATCACACAGCAGTGTTCTGTCATCCCACACTGACCCCTAGTTAAGCAATGCCACCCCTCTTCCAGGCAAGTAACTTGCTTGCTTTTAATTACACTTTAAAAAACCAAAAAGGCACCAGTTTACATGTAAGGGTTGTACAATCCACACAGCGTCAGCTTTGAAAATGGCACCGACTTATTTCAGTTCTTAAAAGAAAAAAGAGCAAAATAGCATCCTCTAAAAAATAAATAAAATCACTGGTTTACACATCTGCACCTGTGCAGCAGATTTACAAACAAACTTGTGAGACAGATTTTATTTCAAACTAAACCAGAAGTCTGATCCTGACAGTTACCAAGTGCTCAGTGCTCCCCACTGCAGCTGCCAGAAGCTGTAAAGCCTCAGTGTCCTTCAGGGCACACTCAAATTGGCATCAGCAGAAAGTCCCAGAAAACAACAAGGGAGGAAGGGGAAAAGAGGGTAGAGGAAGAGCAAACAACTCTGCAACCTTCAGAACGTCACTGTGAAGAGAATGCAACATGTGACAACACAGAAGAGAAATGCTGCTGCAACTGGGGCTCAGTGCACTCCACTGACACTGAACACCGCCAGACTCTCATTACAAAGCTTCAGCAGGTCGGACACCTGTTTCATTCTGGGTATTCTATACAGAAACTTTAGGTTTAGTGAATGCTTTGAGGTCTATATGGCCATCAAAACATTTCTGAAGGGAGTAAAGAAAGTGAGCAATTTCTATAAAGTGGAAGCTGCAAAGGATTTTACTTCTTTCTAAGTATCTGTAATTAAAATTATTAATTTTAATTAAATTATGTCTAAAAAAGAAAACAATGTTATTTCTGGCTTAGTCCTCAGTGTTACAATGACTGGTGTCTGCCCCAGGTTCCAGCAAAGTCCTCTCTGGTTCAGTAGAAAAGCAACAAAACACCAATTCCCTGAATGCAGAATGAAAAAAGGTGTGGAAGAAATAGCAGAGGATGGAGATGCCTCCAAACTGCAGTGACACATTCCTGCTCTCCTAGCCCCTGACATCACATACTGGCCTACTTCTGCCCCACTGGAGCTTCAGAAATAGCAGCTAAGACATAAGGTTGTCCCATTTAGCCTTGTACTGCACTCCCTGCAGGATCAAACACACCGGTCCGAAGAGACAAAGTTGAGAGCGCAGACACAGCACCACCGTCAGAGTGCACTGGCACATAAACAATGAAGTTACAAAATGTGCAGGGCCAAACCAAAAATTTTTATTAGCAAACGAGTAAAGACTCATCATCACTGGTATTGATTTCAGGGAGGGGAGCAGAGGACTCTGACATTGGCACTTCCACAGAATGGCAACAAGCCTCGTGAACACCCAAAGGCTCCTCCCGGTAGGAGTTAGGGCAACACTGGTTTTGTCCATCCACATGGATATGAACATTCACAGGGCTGCCTGGATAACCAGACTCCCACTTTTTTAAGGGTAACCTACATGGCTCTTCACTCAGCGAATGACTTCCACTTAAACTACTGTCCTCTGGGCCAGTCCTCCTGGATGCTGACCCTCTGTGGATTGTTTCTGCAACGCTTTCAGACAAAGGATCTCTGAAAGCCTTTCCTGAATCCACTTTACTGGGCTGCTTAAGCTCTCTGTCAGAGTCAGCACTTAAAGGTTTATTGGCATGCCCAGCCTCGGGCTCTGCATGTGCAGCTGTGCAAGCAGCGGGCGAGGCGCTGGAAGGCGACGGCTCTGTGACTGCAGTCTCTGGCTGCAGGCTGCTACATCCAGCCTCTTGTGGGCCCCTGGCTTGGCCATTCGCCTCTAGACTAGGTCCTTGTGGGGCAGCTGGGGGACTCTGAGCAGCCCCCTCAGCACGGTTGAGGATGCCATCCCCCAGCGTAGTCTGTGAGGTGCGGGCGGGGGTGAGGAGCGGGATCTGCCCCCTGCCCCGCGGTCTGTGGAACAGTCTGTTCCAGAGCCGGCCCAGGCGCCGCCGCGACGAGCTGCGTCGGGACGAGTGGCGCCTCATCTGCCTCCTCATGGCTGTGCGGATGTTCTGCAGCACCGAGGCCTGTAACACAGTTGGAGCAAAGCATCACTTCACACATACTCCAAAGACTTCCCCCCAGATCCCGTTCCCCCCACTAATATCTCCACTTGACCGGAATTCTCAGGCTTGATCCCTACGCTTCCTTGGGAAATGCGTGTTTGCTAACAAACACAGATGTGCCTGTACCAAAAGACTCCCAAAGAATCATAGAATGGTTTTGGCTGGAAGGGACCTTGAAGATCATCTAGTCCCAACGTCCCTGCTGTGGGCAGGGACACCTCCCACCAGACCAGGTTGGTCAATGCCCCATCCAACCTGGCCTTGGACACCTCCAGGGATGGGACATCCACAGCTTCTCTCCCTTACAGTGTTTCCTTTATGAGTTTAAGCTCTACCTGTCTGCCCAGGAAGGTATTTTTCCACTGGAGTAACAAACTACAACTGTTTTATCACACTAGGAACTGTATCACAGTTGGATAATTCTGACAGGGTACAGGAGTTTTCTGAGAACTCAGCAATTACAGAGAAGAATGATTTAATGGCTTGCCACTGTAATGTATCTGTAAATGAAAAATAATCCCAGAATTTCCCAAACATACTGCTAGGGACCTTACTTTCTTATCACTTCAAGCACATTTTACAGTTTCAGCTTGAAAAGCATTTTTTCTATTTACTTTCTGACCTTTCTCTCTGGTTCATTCTATCTTGATGTGCAGCAAAACAGCACGTGTTTATCTCACTGCTGTTCCCTAGCAAACACATTTAATGTGTTCAAAACTACCCACAGCACTGAGATGTGTAACTGTGGTCCTTCAGCTCCACGTAACACATACACATTTTTATATTACTTCCGTTTAACTGGCACAGCCACAACTGAAATACAGTTCCAGATTGATTCTATCTAATTTATACAGTAGTTTGGCTACTGAGATGTTCACTGGCACTTGTGTCTGCATACTTGTGATGCATTGTACACAGGGAAGTCTTCCACTGGGGGGATGAGTCCTTGTGCAATCAGCTGTCCATAGGAAGGTGGAGCTTCCCTCCGCACAAACTCGGCCTCCAGTCGTGTCATCTGGGTCTCAAATGCTCTGGAAACAGAACCAGAGAGAAAACGTGGAAGAAAAGGAACAGTTTGTCCTGCCTCCCTCGTGTTAATGTACAAAAGCACTGCCAAGGGGTTCATGCTAGCAGCAAAACCACAAACCTTTGACTTAAGTTCCGTGAAAATCTTACCAGGATGCAAAAACAAACAAGAGCACTGAGAGTGCAGGGTATAAAACACCCATGAATCAAACCAGCAAACTCTCTTGTGCAGTCTCAGGTTGCACTCTGTAGCAGTGAAAGTTTTTTCAACTGTCCAGTAACTTGTCCAGCACGGGCCCAGAGGTTATTTGTGGAAAGGACAACACTAAGAACGGGGAACAGTCACACAAGAGGGGCAGCCTGTAGCTGCAGCGAGCTCTGGCTGTCCCGTCACAACAGAGGCACTGAGGTTCACAACACAGCACAGTGGCTGTTCTCCAGCTCCTTCATCATGCACTTCTGATCAGGAGAGAATGGAGAGCACACTGCTTAACACACCAACAGTGCCAGCAGCAGGGCAGGGCTGGTGCACACGACAGGAGATGAGAACCATCTTACGACTCTCCCAGAGGGCAGAACCACACCTGCACAGACATCTAACACAGGCAAAGAAACACACACTGCACATACAGCAAGGCATGTGGGACCAGGGAAAGGGGCGCAGCCTACACCACAGACTGCTGCCCACAACAGGCCCCAACAGATTCAGTGAAGACTTCACTGTAGCAGTTCAACATTCAGATTTTAGTAGGGGCAAGGGGTTTGTTGCATGGAGAAGAAGAGGAAATGGCTCAAGACAGATTAAGTTAGACACAGATTCTGCCACGCTATACAATAAACATGTATTTCTCATTGATCACAGAAGAGCTGACATTTCCCTCACTACTTCTGAAAAATCTTAATACCCTTCTCTGAGCCTAATGCAGTGACTGCTATTTAGCTGTTATCAAATCCTTGGATTTGATTTCACAGTTATTTTGCAAATTCTCTGGTTAGCAATCGACTTTTTTCTCCTTTTAACAAAATGGAAGAAACCACCACAGCTATGGAAGCATCACCAAAGCAAGATGCTCACCTGTATTCCCTGGTCCTCAGTGAATACAATTTAAATGCACAACCCAGTGCTATCACCAGCAGCAAGCCACACACGAGACTGCCAATCAGAGCAGCTGTGATGACCTTCCTGGGAACAATCACCAGGCAGTTGTGTTCATCACTTCCATCCTGGCAGTCCTCTTGGCCATCACAGCGCCAAGTCTCAAAGATGCACAGGTTTGTCCCACAGTGGAAGTTTCCTGGCTGGCAAGTAAAGCAGTTCTTTTCATCTGAGCCATCTGGACAGTTCTTCTGGTTATTGCAGCGGTCAAGTATGGAGTAACAAAGCCCACTGTTTCCTTCACAAGGGTATTCGTTCTTCTGGCAGGCAGGGCAGTTCTCCTCATCCTTGCCATTGGGGCAGTGCCACCAGCCATCACAGTGCTGCTTATCCGTGAAACATTCCTCGTCGCTCCCACAAGGGTGCTCCCAAGGGAGGCAATAGCCTTTCACCTGATAGGTGGCATTGAATCCATGGCCAGTGCTCTTGGAGCGGGCGTGGTACGAGACAGTGAGCTGGCCCTTGGATGACTCCACGCTCACCGAGTGCCTATTGTTGTGGTGGGAGAACGTCTGCATGAGCTTATCCCCCCTCTCCCCAATGCCATCATACACCTTGATGTAGTCGTTGTAGCCCAGCTGCAAATCCAGCTGCAGCAGAACATGCCGGTTGTCCTGCGTGTCCACGTACCACGTGCAGCGAAGGTCCGACCTGCTGTGGTCGGCACGGAAGAAGTCCGGGGAGGCAAAAGAGCCATAAAAATTACCCAGCCTTTTGCCACAGGAAAGATCAGGACAGTTGTCTTCGTCCGAGCCGTCACTGCAGTCCTTGACCGAGTTGCACCTCAGCTCGTTCCCCAAGCACTTGGTGGAGTGGGCAGCGCTGCACTGGAACGTTCCTGAGGGGCAGATGCTGGAGGGAGGGTCTGTTGGGGGGACAGTGCAGTTTCTCTCGTCCGAGTTATCACCACACTCATCCATGGAGTTACACTTCCAAGTACTGGGAATACACTTCCCGTTCGCACAGCGGAATTCATCCGACTGGCACACAGCCTGACCTATCTTTCCTGTGAAAGAGGACAAGAAGAAAGAAGTCAGGATCAAAACTTTTGGAACTATCTGATGGAATCTTTTAATGCCTACTGCCCTGCATGTCACAAGTCAATCAGTCAGGCCAGAACACTTCAGGAACACTGCTTAAAAGCCCAGTGCAAATATTATTAGTGTTATCATGCTAACACTTTACAGTCATCAAGACTGGCCCAAGACTCAAAAAAAAAAAAAATAATACTACCATCTTCAAGTTTTGCCAGAGAGAGTATAAGTGAAGGCAAAAAACCTGTAATACTTTACCTCTAATATAAGAAAGGCGAAATCCCTGAGCCTGTCCTGAGCTTGATGCATCTGAGTGAAAAAATATCCAAACGTGGTCCCTCGCAGAGATGAAAGACGGAGGAATGGAAGATCCACACACTTTGTACTCCTCCCTCTTGGAAGACGGGCCGATCATCAACCAGTCTACTGCACACTTCTGAGACTCTTCCAAGTCAAAGTTCTTAAAACTGTTAGGAACAAAAAAAAAGGTACCAGTAACAAAGAGGTCATGCATCTGGAACAAAGTCAAACAGAAAAAAACAGCTCTAACAGTTGACTTCCTGTGCCAAGCAGTGCTGACATAAAGACATCACATTCAAAGACAGCGAAACATCTACAGTACCTTGAGTATATGGATACAAAGTGCATCCCCCCATTTGGAAAAGCACCCACCTCCCAGGCAATAAACATCATGCCAAGTAGCTCCAAAAGTCAGCTCTTTTACTCAATCCTTAAACAAGACTGTTTCCTAAAATACATATATGAAGAAAAGCAAAGTTCCAGAATGTATTATACAGAAGGTAGATTAATTCCAGCAGTTGTTTCCAACCTTAAAAGCTATGAAAATAGGGATGACAGGGATAACTACTCTATTGGGAAAAAAACAACAATAGGAAGCAGTACAAAGAACCCTGAAGGGATAAGTGTCAGAGGCACAAATCCACTCTTCAAGCTATGGACAGACAAAGAGAGATCAAGAAGAGAACAGGGGTGGAGATGGAACCTAAAATTTAACACTATTATTTTTTTAATTCAAGGGCTAAAATATTCCCTTTCTGGGAATGTAAATGCAGAGCAAACAAGACCTTTTACAGTCAGATTTCCAGCCCTTCTGCTGACCAAAGCCCAGTGATTTTTCAGTAGTACCTTATCTAGTGCAAAGAGGTACCCTGGTTGTTTGCAGAACGCTGAACACAACCAGACAATGCTCCCTTAACCTACGGCTCAGGAACCACACGTGGCATTTGTCCTCTGATGGAACAGACTGAATTTGCACTCAGGAATCTGCAATGGCAATAGCAGATTGCACAGAAAAGCACACTCATTAGCAAAGGGCACACTGCTCAGAACACTTAGAAATGAATTGTGGTCCTCTTTCACGTCCTCTTTCAGCTACACAAAATGTACTTGGTGGAAGTTTGTGCCCAATGCAAATACCTGGACAGAAGTTTCAGAAAAGCTGCTGTGAAAAACAGACCTCCTTCCACAAAGGACTTTTCACAAACATAAAAGACACAGTCTTTGAAAAAGATAAATGGAAAGGTAATTTTCTGATATCAGTGTGTATTTATAAAAGGCTGTCAATGCCTGCCAGATCCTGCCCTTTGAAGGTGAAAGGGAAAGAACAGCAACTACCTAAACTAGCCAATTTATTGAAGCAGGAGACCCAGCCTAAAGCACCTGCCAAAAATTCCAGCTTAATAACCCTCCAAAAAAATTATCAGCAAAGGCATAAGAAGTAAGGGAGCACTGAAAGTGTTAATATGGAAATTAAGAGCTGTCCAACAACAGAAGTGCAGGCAAGGACAATCCACCCAGAAATATGTCTTTTCTCTTTTCTAACTCTTTTTCTCACACCATGCTCTGTGTGCCTTCCCAGCTGGGAAGAAATATTCCCACAGCACTTAATTCTTTGCTGTAAGCAATCTCATCAACCTTCTGAAACCAGCATATTTTGCAAGGAAGTTTCAGATGACTGTGCAGTCAGAATGAAAAGATTTAAGTACTCAGCCATGCAAAGATAAACTAAAGAGTATTTCTGTCACAGGTGTTCAGCAAAAAAATGTTTTTAATGACCAAGAAAGTGTATGAAAAGCACTGCAGCATGAACAGGAATCATACAGAGCATCAGGGAAACTACAGGCACCCACATCAAGCCTGTCAGAGGAGATGTGAGGCAGCATCACTGAGCTACCACATTGCTTTTGCACTCTGAAATTCATGTTGGCACCAGACATCACCTAGGGTTTCCACCTGGAGGACTGTTTGTAGGGATTTCTTATCATAAAGACATTTTGAAAAAGAGTTAGAAATACCTATCTGCCCAAGAACAAAAGTTTTTAAGAAAAGGGAACAGTCACTAAAGAAATGGAAACTCAAAACTGGGAAGAGAGGGGTGGGAATGAGTAGAAAAACTTCTGCTTCTGCAATACAAACAAGATCATTTACTGAGACTTTTGATCTCTTACTTCTGCAATTATTTTAGATAATACCAGGATCAACCTTAAAAATATAAACCAATTGTTCTCCTATCCAACCCAGTTCCCAGAACTCCAGCTGGATCCCACAGCCACTGTTTTCCCCGCTCTGCTGAAAAGAGCTACTTTTGTCTATCAAGTAAATAATTCACCCAGGGCAGAATGTGCCTCTCCAATAAGCTGTCTATACCTTACATTAAAATGCATTTCTTTCTAAGAAAAAAAAGACATTAAAAAAAACCCAAAAGGATTTAACACTTTTAAGACTCACAGAGTACATAAGAGTCAGCTACATGCACAGGTCTTGCTTACAAGCTCTTTTGCAGATGACAACAATACCTCTTGAGTATAATTAATATCTTTTACTTGCATCTTGAAAATTTAGTATGGTACATTACTAATAAACATCTTGTTTGTTTGTTTGTTTATTATAAAAGATGTGGAAGAAATACATTCTAGATCCAATGCAAATAGATACCATAGCAGTTATAACATTTCTTATTCTAAGGGCAAAAGCAAAGTCAAAGAAACTATGTTCCACCTCACGCAAACTAATCAACAGATGTATTTTGAACAAATTTTCCTTTGATTAAGGCCCTGTCACTTCATTCCAGCACCCTTTTAAGTTATACTGTCCCCACTAGAAGCAAATTTTTCCTCATTTAAATTGATGGTGATTTTACCCAAGACCAAAAGCATGATATACTTGAATGAGCCCTCAGCACAAAAAACACTCCTTTGCAAAAAAATCCCAAACCACACGAACACATACGTGTGCACTTATAAATACACAGTTGATTTTCACTTCTGTGAAATTTTTCACTTTGTGCATTTGTGACAAGGTTTTGTGCCACAAGTTTCTGCCACACTACCCCTGACATGAGTATACAACTGATTTATTTTAGCTAAGAGTCCTGAATACTGCACTCAACCTCTGCTCCTCCACTTCTTTCATCATCTGTAATTAGATCTAGTGCTGCTGCTGTTACAGTCTTCTGAAGAATAATTTAATTCTGCTGCCCACAAAATAGAGCTCAGGGACATTTATTTATTTATTCAGTTGAACTTTCTCAAACTGGAATGTAAATTTTTTCTATACGAAGGATTAGCCCAGTGGTTGAATGAGTGATGGTATGCAGTGGAAATAAGGGATAAAGTCTTGTGCTTGTAGGACTGTACAAACATCTTACAGTCTTTGGAAAAGTACTCAATGAAGTCTGTTCATCTGATTTTTCTTTCAGTGGTATGATACTGAAGAAAGGGTTACCTCCAACAGAACTCCAGGATCTTACAGAAAATTACAGGGTCAGTCATATATATCAGTAGGGAATTCTCTACACCCCTTATAGCAGTTTAAGCACAACTGATTAGAGATTAAAGCAAAAAGAAAAAACCCCATTCTTAATAACTGGAAAAGGGCAAACACGGGATGCAAAATCTGAATGAAAGTAATTAGTAAATAAATGAAAAAGTAAATGTGCAATTTGGCCCTCTAAACTCCTTTTAAAAATTGGAGAATAAACATTATGTAGTAGAGCACAGTCCCAAAATAAAACAGAACTAGCCAATTAAGCAAGAAAAGTTATTCCTATTTGCCAACTTCTCAGAGCAAGTGCAGACTGTGAACAACTGATGACTTAATTGGCTCATTAAAAATTTCTGCTTAACCACTGAAGCACACGGATCTGAAAGTCAGGAAAACTCTATTCTGCTCCCAGCTCCCAAGCACCAGCTAACTGCATAACCTCAGGCAGGAGACACTGGGACTGCCTCTTCAAAAGCTGAGCACATGCAACTGAATGAAATAAGTGGCTATTATAAGCTTTTTTCCAATTAATGTCAAGTTCTGAAACCCTGTGAGTTTGGTAAATAGGCTGTGAAACAGCCCCTTAACTATCCACACAATTACAGACCAGCAAGCCTTTACATGCCCAGCCCTCAGTTTTACTCAGAAATTGAAACCCAAATAACAGAATCACAGGTTGGAAAAGACCTCTGAGATCATCGAGTCCAACCTGTGACCCAACCCCACCCTGTCACCCAGCCCATGGCACTGATGCCACATCCAGTGTGTCCTTAAACACCTCCAGGGACGGGGACTCCATCCCCTCCCTGGGCAGCCCATTCCAAAGGCTGAGCACTCTCTCTGGAAAGAATTTCTTCCCAAAGTCCGACTTCAACCTCCCCTGGGGCAGCTCAAGGCTGTGCCCTCTTGTCCTACTGCTGGTTCCTGGGAGAAGAAACCAACCCCCACTTGGCTACAACCTCCTGTCAGGTATCTGATAATTCCTTCTTCCCAAACCCATGTCATGAATCACTGAAGTGAAAGCCAGTGAAGGTGATGCCCCACCTCAACTAATGAGAGACAGCTTGAGTGGTTCACTAAGCAAATTGCTTTTCAATACTCTCACCTTGAATTCTGAGCATGAGGAAGATTTTTACTCTCAGTCCCGTAAATTCCAATAATAAAATAATAAACTTATACACTGCCCGCATCAGGGTTTATTATAACCACCAGCTAATAGCAACTGCCAAATAAAAATTATTTTGATCTTTTTCTCAGCTATCAGGAAACATACACCTATAAAGCCTGTAAAGAATGGTACCAAGACAGTTATTGCATTTGACACCTTTATCTGATCTTACAGGATTTTATGTGGTCCTCTGTGAAAACAGGCGTTAAAATAGAGAAAAAAGGTGGGAAAAATCACGTAGTTTCCAAAATAATAACTGAAAGACCGATTACCTGAATTTAAAGAGACACAACATAGTCGTGGAAAACAGTGGCTACAGACTTGTTCCCAGGTGTCAACAGAACCATTCCATCAGACACACAAACTTGGAAGAAAGGACTGAAACATGCGTAGCTAATGGAGAGGTATAAGCATAAAGAACACAGATTTCCTGTTCGTAGGAAATGTTCCTCAAGGATTCCTAAAAAGTAAACTATAAAGCCAAACAATAGGCATGGAAATGGGAGGACAGGAAGAAAATCAATCCACACACATGAAAGACAAAGCTTCTAAAGGACATGCCCACAGAAGCCAGCACCTTACATCCACGTGTAGATCTGGGCACTGTTCTACTGAAAGCTGCTGAATAACAGGTTTATAAAAAATGAGCACTGACTGCAAATGGTTTAGAAATTAAAAATATTTTCAACTGCAATTTTATCCTTTAATGACTCCTGCTGTATCTCATTATATATATCTCCCTTATATAACACTGCTGTCTTACTGTCAATAAGAACTCAAGATCAAAGGAAATGCATTCAGCCTAACACAACACAAAGGAGATGGGGGTTTTTGGGAACCTTTCAAAATCCATATGTTAGAGTAAGAACTGTGTTTGACTTTCCTAGGAAAATTCAAAAATCTACTCTTATGCCCTTCCCAACACCCTGTCAGGACAAGAAACACACCCAGCTACAGAGTTAAAAATGTTTGTATCTGAAACCTCCCAGCTTGCCCATGTCAGGTTAGCCTGGGCAAGTCAGCTGCTTCCTTCACGTCCTTGGCATCATAAGGGCTACAGCCTTGTAAAGAAACCCTCAGATGCTGCAACATTTTGAATTTCAGACGCTGCAGTGAGTCATCCCAAGTACATTTTTAGTCAGAAAGGTAACAGCCCAACATTATTCCCTGGGATGTAAACACACTGCTCCTGTTGTTTGCATGTGCAGAGCAGGGCAGGGAATGGATGTGTGTTCAGTGACAGAAAACAAACCCATTAAGGAGAAATCTTTCAGATCATATTGCTGTGCACACATCTCAACTGTATAAACATTATTACCCGTTTCTGCACCTCACTTTCCCTTGTTTCCTTACCCTCTGCTACACTCGCACTTGCAGAAGAGAGCCCTAATTCTAAGTGGGAGCTCTGAGGCGCTGTTACAGCATAAACTGCAGCATTATTCTCCAGAGCCAGTCCTGTGTCTCATTTGTATGCTTTCTCAGAGTTTCCAACAATCTCTGCTTTGAAACAAATTCCCCCAGTCCAACGCAATGTAATGGGGTTTAAAAGCCTGTTTCTATTTCTGGATCTCCAATGCTGGCAGGTACCTACTTCATTACTTTTGATGAGTAGTTCCTATTTTGAACTACGGATGGTGGAGCACTCCTATTATTCCATCTGTGGCAGATTTGTTTTTAATTGCTGAGCATCTGCAGTTGAAGAGGTTTGCAGTCCTTTCAAGCAGCTGAGCAAAGAATGAGCAGATGGTGTCAAATACAACAGTACTTAAAAAAAAAAAACCAAAAAACCTTTCCTAGGTTTGGGGGGGGGGGGTTAAGTAAGAAATTCTTGGTTTGAGGATTCTACATTAGCCCAGAGAAATTAAGTACATTCACAGTATGCTCATATTGTAGCCTAAACATTCTTAACAAACCATTTGTAGTATATTTTAGTCTTTATTGAATAGCATTTTTCTAGAATTGAGCTGAAATTGTGCTACAATTGCTATTATTTAATTTGTTAGAAATAAATATTAAGCAGAAAAGCAAAGTCTTTTGGTTAACAAGTAACAATTAGCAATAAGTATCTTTGACTATTTATTAAATATAGCACCAAGATGTTAGAGAAAAAGCCATTTTTGCTGTAAGAATTTTACAAATCCCACTGGGGCTGTTCTAGGTTTTATAGCCTTCACCTATTCCTATTTATAAGCGATGAAAAGAAAAGGGGCTATCTAATGTGAGTAAATATATCACTGTTTCCCACCCCCTCATCTACCAGAGGTACATGAAATCTCACTCGGGCATTGTGAAGATAAATATATTAAAACACTACAGGTGACTTGTATAATAATGGATGTCAGAAGTAGCCTACAGAGACAAGGCACAGTGAAACATTTCTAAAATGAGAGGTGCCCAACCTGTAATCATGTTCCAGTGTAATCAACTTTGACCACCCAGCAGCTCTGACAAACAACCTCACACTGGTATATCAGATAAGAACTCGCATTTTCTTTCATTTCAGCAAAGCAACTCTTTACCTCCACAGAATATCAAGCCATACCTAATTGTTATCATGTCTCCATGATCTCCTTGAATGTACCAGCTGCAGTTTATGGCTGGAGGATAGTTCAGTGGCCAGGAAGGACTATAGATGACTCCCCGTCTCTCTGTGTGCTGTTCCAGTTCTCCACTGCAAGCAGCTGTTAATAAGGGGGAGAAAAATAATACTGTTAAGGCTTTGCCTAATCAACAACTCACATCAGCTACAAGAGCTTTCAGCAGTTTCTGGGGATTGCAGGCAAATGAGAGTCAACAGTTTTATCCTCTCGCTGCTTTCTTCCCTGCCCTGGTTTTTAATTAAGACACCCGCACCAAGTGTAGGTAACACAACCTGCACTTCAATGCAGGACTAATCAATAACCCTGTATGAATCTACCAAAGGCTACAATCAATATTACTGCACGATCTGCCAAGAGGCTGTAATACAGAAAGCCTTCTTAGCAGCTCCCCAAAGCCTGGGCAGGTCACCCAGCAGCTGAAGGAGACTCATATCCACTGTGAAGTAGCTGGAAGCTCATTTTGTTGTAACATGTTCCTGACATGCTGTTTATTCTTCTATCCATATGACAGACCTGAAGAGTTTGTAACGGTTAAAAAACTACCACCCACCACCCTCCCCCAAAAAAAGTAAACTGGAGTCTGATGTCTAATGTTTTTATTGAACATTAGTAAAGTACTCTAAATTCCTTCTGAACTCACAGAGATGGGAGAAATTTTCCAAACAGGGAGAGGAGCAAACAGGGCTAAGTAAAGCTCAGCATTTTCAAAGCACTTTTAGTTCTTCCCATGGAAAACAGCAGGTTACATCAAATACTTATAATTTGTAATTAAGCAATTCAAAAATGAAAGCGAAATGTTCCAAGGAAAATTTGGAAAGCTGTTCCGATGGGAAAACATACTCTTAGCAGGCTACAAGAGGGGAAATTCTCTGTAATGCAATAGCTATTCTTAACATTCTCCAAAAATATTTTTATAGACTATTTTTAAAACAAATTACTATCTAGGGCATGACTTGTGGACTGCAGCCAAATATTCCAGTTTTTGACAGGAGCTTACATTCTTGCAGCTGAAAAAGGCAGCAAAGGGAAAAGATCAGTTTCCTCATAGACACCCCAAATAAAGAGTGTTATAAATGACAGGTTTGCAGTGCTGCTTGAAATCCAGCCACATAAAGACATCATTTCCAGTTCCCAGCTGGGATCAGATTTAGCTGCACTGGAGGGCTGGAGGGAAGGAGTGCCTGCAAAGCTGCCTGGCTGCAGTCGAGTCAGGTGGCAGGGCTGCCTGCAGAGCTCCTGGCTGGCGCTCAGGCTGGGCTGCAGCACGTCCCCCCCAGGACCCGGGCCTGCCACTGCCCTGTTTGTTCACAGCAAGCACTTGGGAAGTGAGAACCACAGGAATATAAAAAGCATGAGGTAACTTACCTGAGGCAAAACATTTAAAAAAAAAAAAAAAAGCCATTATTTTTATTCTCCGAGTAGGGCATTCCACTGAAACATGTGCATATAATTCCTGGCAGTTTCAAAGGCCACAAAAGCACACAGAATACATAAATACGGGGAAACATCTGTTTTCCAAACAAATATTTTGCAGTAATGCAGTTGCAAAAAACAAGAACGTTTTTGTTGTCACAGAGAGGCTCCACTCTAGATGCTGGAAAACTCTGAGCTGCAGATGCAATTACAGAATTATGAAATCAAAGGTAAGATCCACAGGACTTTTCGACTCCAGCTCTCAGTGTGCTTAGGTCTATAAATGTGCACATACTTTTTACTGCATCAACATATCACAGCAGCGAAAGAGGACCTGGACAACCACATAAAGGAGCTCGAAAGGCTGCATTTCCTCACTGCCAGCTTACTAAAGCTCCAAAAGGGGAAGGAAACGGGATGCACAAAGCAAAACAGCAAATGCACCAGACAGCACCAGTCAGAGGCTTCCAGCAACAGCTCTGCAAATATTTCTGTTGCCCTTGGACCAAATACTGTTCTGGATTAATATCCCTTAACCATGGTATATGCATTAGAACAGAATCACAACTGCACAAAGCCTATTTTAGTTCCGTTCTGAGGAGGTGCCATTGACAGGCTGGTGGTTCCACACGAGCACCCCCATTCACACACTCATCAGTGCAGTTAAGCACAGCTATTATTCTCCCAAATACTTGTTTCTCAGTTTTAGGAAGTAATTACAAAGATCCTGAGCAATAGTTATCTGAAGTATCCCTTTTTTTTTGAGGTAACACTGAAGTAGCATTTTTTCTTTTGCAATAATGTCCAGTTTCCTAATGTGTCACCAGAGGAACTGCTGTAACATCCCACTTCAGTATTTCAGTGAGGAACACTTTCTTATTAGCACTGCACATCTGATACAAATGTAGGGCGTGGAAAGAACCAGCACCAAAAGAAACCGATTTTTTCTTTTAACAGAGGTATTGTGGCTGTGAAAATCTCAGGACATGGCAAGGTAAGGGCTGCACTGACACTATATGCCATTTTGGGCAGGTCACCTGACAGTGGCTATTGTTGCCCAAGGCTTTACCCCTCTGATGCACAACAAGCATTCCAGACTTGCCCTACTCAAAATCAAAAGGCCAACTGCTTTGCTCTTGCAAAGGGTCCTGATTTGAATGGACCACTAATCTGAATTCGTATTGCCAACACTTCATTACACTATTTTAAGGATATGTCCACAGTCCCCTAAACCTATTGGAGCAAAAGAGACACACACCCCCCACACCTCCCAAAACCACTATAGTGTTTACCCAAACCTCAACTTAATTGCCTTATTTTATTCCTAACCAGTCACTGCCTCCCTACTCCTTGTGCACTGACAAGGTGAAGTGCCCAAGTGCTGCTTCCAGAGCTTCTTCTTTCACCTACATAAATTTTGCAAGAAAAGCCTGTACTAAACACGGCCTTCAGTGCTGGCAACAAAACAGTAAAACCACACCAGGGCACAATTTTATACTCTAGGGGCTTCAGTATCAATAAAGGGGCCCCACTTCCCTCCTCAGCCCCTGGCCATGAGGTCTGCAGAATCACACACAGGCCCAAGTACTGTGTTATTAAGCTGGGCTTAAGCATGACAGTGTGATTCCTTAAAGAAAATCAACAAAATCCTGTTCAAATTGCCAAGACATCTAAAGGAAAGGGAAGTCCCTAAATAGAAAGGCGCAGTCCTGGATTCTGAAGGTCTTATCATCGGTGACAACACACAAGAATAGCAGCGATAACACTTTTTCAGCCATTGTTCTGTGTCCTTCTGCAGCCTCTCTGCACAAACCTAGAAGAAAAGTGAACGCCCAATTTACTAAAAACTCCAAACTGCGAAGTTTTCCATATTTAGCACCACTGGAGAAACAAAAAACAACACCAACTCCTGGATTGGCAAACCAAACCACCAAAAATCTTACTGAGATGGTGCTTTTAAAGAAAAGATAAATTCTGGGGACAGACAATAATAAATCTTTCATTACTTAAAAACAAACAAACAAATAAAAAACTCCCAAACTTTAAACAAATGCCAGAAGAGATTTGAGTTCAGAGAGTTTCTGTCAAGCAGGCATAAATCTTATTGAGGCTCTTTCTGTAATAATCAAATGGATTTCTTCTACTGTGAATAGCACCAGATTCCCTTTCCAGTTAAATATGACACAAATACGTGCAATAAAGTTTCCAGAAATTTTACATGAATAATATTACTCCTATTTTTGCAGGAGCACCTGTAACAAAACAGACACCAAAGGACAGTGCTGAGGGCACTATGCTGTGCAGGAATAAATTTTCAGATAATCCCAGAAGAAAAAAAATCCTGCAGCTTCACACTCTTCTCATAGTCTCAAGGGACACATCCCAACCATCTGCTCCAGAATAAAAGATGGTTTGCACCTGCCACAAGGAACCTACTCTGGAAACCAAATGCTTGACAATAGACATTTCCTCAAGTAGCTGTCTCAGAGTCAGCAGGAAACTCTCCCCCAGTTCTCAAAAGGCTCAGTCCAAGGGTTCACCTCGCTGAGCTGACAAAATCTGAGCTCCCACTGCTGGATCAACAGGCTGAACGGGCTCCCTATGAGCCCAGGGGATGGGGGCTCAGGGACAGCACTGCTCCCAGGCAGCAGCAGCTTGCCTGGCTCAAAGGCATCATGTGCTTATAACCCACAACCACAGTCGAGATGTGGCTCCACTTTCCTTCTCCAGAACTCGTGATTTCTGCTATCATTTGCTTTCTGAGAAGAAACTGCACAGCAGTTTATCATAGAGCCCAACTCTGCTGCTTTGCCAGGACGTGTTTAGGTCAGCAAACGTTCCTCCCAGCGTTTATCAGGGCTCCTGAGGAACATCTCCTGGCATGACAATCCCTGGCAAGTAACAACTGTACCATCCTAACCTGCCATCCTCCAATGCACAGGTGAGACAAGCCACACGTAGATCACACCATTGCAATGACCCTCCATGATCATTTTTGTCCCCAGCTCCAGTTACAGTGCCAGGAGACAAGGTAACTCCAAACTGTATGAAGACAAGAAAGCACGAAGGCAACAGTGCTCTGAGGTTTTCAGCATACTTGGAAGAATAAAAGGCAGATGCTACAACTCTGTTTCGAGCAAAAAAATCAGCACTAGAAAGCAGCAGAGCCAACTGGATGAAGCATTACATATTTCAGGCCAAGGCAGTATCACCAGTCTAGGCCAGCCACTGTATAATTACTTAGTTTACACTTTGTAAACTCATACATCATACAGCCAACAGATGCCAAACTCCATCAAAAGCCAAAGAACCATTCAGACAGAACAGATTATGACACAGATGACATTCTGCATTTTTTCCAATGCAAGAATGGAAAATACTCTGTGGCAAACAACACATGTCCTACATGGCTCATCCACACTTCCTCTAAGCTAAATTTAAGGAAGCTACCTAATCATAAAATCACTACCTTCTGATCTAAACCTTCTTAATCAACCTACCTCCTTAGAATTATTTTTGTGTTTCCCCACATCATTTCCTACTATTTCCCTTATTTGGCCTTTTTAATTTAAGTTGCAGCCTCTCTGGGCACAAAGTGAGCCTACACACGTGACTGTGGATTGGCAGGCGCAAGAGGGCCCCTATCACTGAGAGGACCCTGACTGCAGTGTTCCCATAATGTCAGTAAGTCACAGAACTGTCACAGAGAAGCGATTTACACCAAGTGCTGCGATTCTGGTTGAATTCCCACTTCAACATTCGTAAGACTTTTTTATTATTCTTGTTTTAGCTCCCCCAGGAATGGGCCACTATCCCTGTCTTGATATTCCCAGACACATAGTTTTCCCCTGAATGTATCAGCATGTACAGTTTTTTTCTAGCACAGTGACACTGCTGAAGCCTATAACCCCAGGAAGACCTAAAAGTCTTAAACTTCCTAAATTGTCATTGTTAGTCTCTCAAACCAAGGTCATTCTGTTTCATTGAAAGATCTCTTTGTGTGGGGAAGAGACAGTAACAGCTCAAAAGAACAGTAAATACAAATAGGAAAAGTATGTCTTACCTAGTGAGGTAACAGCACTTTCAATTTTCCCAGTCAGGAAGAGATTCACTGTGCAAAGACAGAAAAATAATGTTCAGACAGGTTCCAATGGCACAGGGTGGCAGTCAGTAGTTAACCACTCCTAGGTGTTTGCTGGGGTGTTAACAGAAATGCATAGCAGTTTTCCAGCAAGAACTCTGCTCTTCTACACAACCAAATCATTGTTATCCTTCATTGTAGCTTAAAAAAAGTCAACACACAATGTTAGTTTAGTATCTGTCAAACATGCTACCAAAAGAAACAACTGTCAGTCTATTTTAAATTGTCTTCTCCGGGATTTTTTTTAAATTGAGGAAGACAAGAACACTTCCACTGAAACGTTCATCATTACAGCTTGTGACTTTACCTGCTTAACTGCTGGAAAATAACTAATGCCATTATTATCTTTAAATACATTATCTCCCCTGAAAAAAGTGAAGTTTGTTCCTCTCAGGTAAATGTCACCTGAAAAATCAACTGCCAAAGCTAACATGATTGCCTTGACTAAGCAAAAGCAATGAAGTTTTCAGAAAGCTCTACTGGTACAATCAAAACAGGGTGAGGCAGTACTTGCAATACATACCCGACTTGCAAATTAATTTCCAAAGACTCTTCACTTACTCAAAAGTCTCCCCTCACAGTGTATACCATTAGAGTGATCTGGTGAGAGTAGTTATTGCCAAAAAAAAAATAAAAAACAAATTTGTCCTGTGTGATTCTTACTCCAGGGGTCAGCATTAACATGTAGTTCCGTATTAGTTTCCCCACACATTCTTTAAGGTACTTCTCTAACAATTACAGCCTGTTCCACGAATTGCTCTCACTTCAGTAGTAATCTGTACTCTACAAAGAGAGCCTATTAATGAAGTAACAAATGTTTAAACGAATTAGAAAGGTTTAAAAGGTTACCAAAAGACTTAACTGACAACATCCCAGCCCAAGCAATCACTCTGGCTTTATTTTGCATGTGTTAAGTCCTAAATATTTTAACAGTCGATTTGTTTGCAAGCATTTAGTAAAAAACAACAATAGAAGAGAGGAAGAGAAGCTGTCGGTGTTCCCAACAGTCACTTCGGAAGCTGATGACAATTAACACTATTTACGTCTCAGAGTGTGGGCCCCCATTGTCTCCTCCACTGTCCAAACACATCACAAAACAATGACCACCTTCTAGAATAACTTATATCAGCCCAAGAGGAAGAAAAGTACCGACCACTAAAGAAGCGGAAATAAAAACGCTGAAAACGATCCCCTAGCTTGCCAGTCCTGGTTTTCAGTTTGTGGTGGATCTGAACTACCACCACACTGCAGCAGTCCAGGTGCCTACAGCTGTCCTCCCCTGACTTACACCTGGCTGTCCACAACCCGGATTTCCTCCTTCCTGAAGCCAGAGCTTTTTGCTGGCAGAGATTTTGGGAGGTGCACAGACTGCTACTGACCTCAGGCTGAGGCCAGGCCCAGCAGAACAGAGGGAATGACCGGTGTCACTTGTCACAGAAGTCTTCAGGGCACTGCCACAGGGGCAAGGGCAGCGACCTCTCCCTCCTTCTAAGTGGTCGTGGTCATAAGAGCTTCCAGGAACACACAAAGGAGGGCAACTAAATGGCAGCACACAAGTGCTATGGCCTGAGAGGAAACACCTCTGAGCCACAGATTTGTGTTTAAAGCATTAACACGATGTTCAGAAGACCTTAACAGCACTGATTTTATGACATAATTAATGCCCAGTAACATCTGTTCCCTGATAATGACGCTGTAATTATTTCCTGTGTTGCACAGCACTGGCTCGCTCCCCCAGGTCAGTAAAGCCTACCTAGGAGCAACACTACCATCCTGTCCCAGGAAACAGCACGGCCCTGTTAACTCCTGCTCTGTGCAGCAGCACATCCGTCTGTGACAAGCCCTGGATCACAGCAACAACAGCAGCACAAGGGTTTTTTCCCTTGCGTGGTTTTAAAGCACGGCTATTTCGGTAACCATAGTAATGCAGTCATAAGGACCGAGGAGAAATTAATCAGTGCTTCAGTCACAAATTTATATTCATGAGAATGAAAATATTTTGTCTTGCTCCAAAGGAAGTACACGAATATACTCTGCATAACCATCATCACCACAGCTGAAAGGAATGTCTCAAGGTACATTGTACAGAAAAGTCTGGGTCTGTACTACCATCCTACAGTCTTTCTTCGTGTTTCGTACCTGAATCCTCCCAAAAGCCATAAGAGCACATGGGCTCTAAATCAGAGGTTCCCTGGCACAGCTGATGAGGGGCCCTTATGCCCTTTAAATGGAAATAAGTAGGATAAAGACATGGGGCACGCCAGAGTGGAGTTGCACAACTCAGAGCTGTGTTCCTGGGGACTGGGAGACAGAAAGCCCTAGTTTACTACCAGAAATACAGTTATAGGCAGCTTTGCACACCAGACCTGGCAGATACCTAAGAAAGAGAAGCCCAAAAAAGTGCTCTTTCACCTCTGCAAACGCAAAACTCTTACTGGCTGCAGTTGCAAGTTCTTTGCTCTCAATTTCACACCCTTTCATAGTAAGAAGTCAGCAGTCAAGAACAGTTCTTTACGTTTCACATCATGTACCTTCCCCAACTACTGAACAAGCTTACAGTTTGCAGTTCATGTTTTGCTCACTCTCAGTTTCACTCAAGACCATCAAATCAAACCACAAGAGCGCTGGAAACCAGCATTTTCTGAAGCACTCAGCTCTCAAAACTGTTACAGGCTCAAAAGAAAGAACAGCCATTCCCTGCTGGTTTTCTTGTCTCCTGTCAAACCAAAACCCTGTCAAAACAAAAACAGGCGAGAGACTAAGGTACATTAGAAAGTTCTTCTTAACTGTTGGGAAGTTATGGGAAAGCCAGAAAAAACCCAGAAGTGGTTCAGTTGCCTTGAACTCCCTGTAGGAAACTTCCTGTGCCAATCATCTGGATTGCTAAGTAATTCTCAGGGTTTCAGCTGGGAAAGCGATTTATTTGGATCAAAAGGGAAAATTTACATCTTGGCACCTCCGAACCAAATGACGCTACCAGGCTTTTCCCACAGCCAGAAGGACAGACATCACCTTTGCTGATCTGATTCCTTCCTACGAAGGAAACTTTCTGTGTCCTCCAGAATTTCTCAAGAGTGATAAACAAAATGGCTTCACAACAGAAGAGCTGAAACAAACCCAGTTCCAGCCTTGGGAGCAGCAGTTTACAGACAAGGTCACACAGCAATGGTCGGGGCAGTGCACTGATACAGACACCAAACACCCACACACAGGCTATGGGGAAACAAAAAGTAAAAGAAAAGAGCGGCAAAAGCGAGAACCAAAAACAAACATGAAAGGAAAGGACACACAAGCTGGAAGTAAAATACAAAAAGAGTTAAAGTAGCAGCATTATATTCTTAGGGATTCACTGAAGCAGAATACCTTACAAGCTTCCCACCTCTCATGTTTCTCAACTTCCACTACTGTCAGTTGTGCAAGGAATAGGAATAAAACATTCCAGCTGAAAAGAAGAGCCAGACAGTGAAATTCTAGAAGTCATAGAAAGCAGAAATCTACTAAACTTTCAACTGGGTATCACTCACACCTAACTACAAGAAGTGTTCTCATTTCAACTCTGGAGTTTACATGATCTTTCATTATCTTACTAGCCATTTTTATAATAACTGTGCTATTTCTGTTACATAACAAAAGCTTTAACAAAGGTCTGACTGGGCCACACAAAACAAAAAAAAAACCACAAAACAACACCCAAAGAAACCCCAAGAAATTCAGAGATATGGTGGAAACTTGTATCTTTTTCTAACTTTAAATAAACAATGCAGCAGACCTTATCATCATGCTGTGCACATCTCTGAAATCCCTTTAAGACTCTTAAAAAAAAAAATACTAGCTACAAAGGATGTTGAAACTGTTTTGGAATTTCGCTAGCTTTTAACACTGTACTTATGCTAATTAAAATAGATACATCTGAAGTAACCAGAGCAACTTTAAACTTCAACTTCCTACATTTCTCTAGGCAAGCACTGATGTTAAGGAAACACTTCCACAAAAAACAGAACAAGCAGCCTGGCCACGGATATACCCAATTCTGATCGTTTATGTAACAAATAGTAACTGCCTCTCAGGATTATTAAAAATGAACTCTAATCCACGTTATTAGCAAGTAGGTGTGGGTTTAGCGCATTCTGGATGAAGGAGCCAAGACAGTTTGCCGTGTGAGTGTGAGGAGGGCTCGGTGCAGCCCCAGCTGACCCACCCGAACCCCCGGGCAGGGCTCGGGAAGGGGGCACCTTTAGTAACTCCTGATTTCTCCGTGTCCCTGTGAACACACGCGGGGCCCGTCTCGTTCCAGCCAGAGGGGCCGGCGCTCCTCCCCGACATAAAACACCCCGCGACAGAGCGGGCTGACAGACCGGCATCCAGCACCACGCTTCATCGCGCTGCCACAACTTAGCACCTGCTGCGAGGCAGCGCGGAGAGCATCGCTCCGGGCAGGAGGAGGGAGCAGAGCATGGCAGGGAAACGGAAGGGGAGAAAGTGTTTCTCCAGAGCAGCGCGGGGCAGTCCCCTCGGCGAGCCCCGCACGGGCTCACGGCGCGGGGAGACACCGGCATCAACTTTGTCGGGGCTTTTTTAGCGCTGTGCGGGGTCACGGCAGCGGCCCCGGAGCCAAGGGCAGGGCGCTGGGCTCCGCAGCGCCGGGGCTGCCCCGGTAACCGGAGTGGAGCGAGGGAGGGGGCTGTGCCGTGCCGTGCCCCCTGCACCCCGGCACGGCCCGAGGGCAGAGGGGCCCCGCAGCCCGCCGGGGTGGCCGGACCTGCCCCGGCGGCGGGAGCGGCCGGGCCGCGCTCCCTCCCTCCCTCCCTGCGTCCCTCACTCACCCAGGCAGATGGCGGTGAGCGGCGCCAGCGCGCCCTGCCGGAGCTCCGCGGCCGCTGCCTTCTCCATGGCGGGTCGCCGCCGCCTGCCCTTCAGCGCGGGGGGAGCGCGGCGGCTCCGCCGGGCCGGGATCACGCCGAGCCGCGGGCTGGGCGCGGGGCCGGCAGCGGGGCCGGGCGGTCGCGGAGGAAACGGTGGCTGGTACGAGTGGGCGGCGAGCTCCGAGCCCGTGCACTGGGCCGAGGGCGGGCTGGCGGCGCTGCAGGCGGCCAGCGGGCTGCCCTGGTGGGCCGCGATCGCCGGCGGGGCCGCCCTGCTGCGCACCGCCGTCACCCTCCCGCTGGCCGCGCAGCAGGGCCGGCTGCTCGCCAAGGTGAGCGCGCCGGAGGGCGCGGAATGCGCGTCTTGTAAACAGTTCCTAATAGCCATTCGCTTACTGCAGCGGGTCCCCGTGAGCTTGGGGTGTTTTTGGTTTCGGGGGGCTCTGAGGGGCGGGGCAAGGATTGAGGGAGGGACTGAGGGGAGCGAGGAATAAACGTAACAATTCTTTTATTGCACCGGTTTTCGGAGTTTTTTAAAGTACTTTTGTTAATTATCATTAAGGTGGCATTGAAATTGGTGGGTTTTTTAAGTAAAATAGACGGTCACAAGTCCTGAATAAAGGCGAAAAGATGCTTGTTAAGAATTGCCCTGATTTCAGCTGGGACAGAAACAGTTTTCTTCTTAAAAAGGTATAAAATCTGATAAAATTTTGTCTTCATGTAGCAGTATCTTAGATTGTTACTGTAAATACTTGTCACTGTTACACTTGCCACTGCTATTTACACGTGGTTATATTGTTTAAAGATAAAAGGTGTTCACTTGCCTTGTCTGCAAGACATTCACAAGGTGCTCTGTCCTTCACAGCCGTGTGTAATACCTATAGAGGAAGTAAATTACACAGTTGTAATTAATATGTTTACTATCTGTACAGTTGTTAAGTTATATAACACAGTGACAGTGAATATGGTTAATGTCTGTACAGGTTTTTAATTACATAGGGATAATTAATAACAGAGGAGGGAAGAGGAAGTGGTTGTTGCCTGCAACTTTGGCCAAACATTTCTCCTTTTCTTTAGCTAGCTGGAAAACTTGCAGCCTGAGATTAAAGGACTCGCTGAGCGCCTTCGCTATGAAGTTTCAGTGCGTGGAAAGCAGCTGGGCTGGTCTGAAAAGGTGGCCAGGTATGAGGGGGATTGTACACACCTCACAAATCCATGCCAGAGGGAGGGGTGGCAGGAGGGAACAGCCCACAAGGATTCTGCCACTGTGCCCAAAGCTTAGATGTTCTTTCCCCTCCTGTAATTTATTTCCTCTCTTCCCTTTCAGACTTCATCCATTTTAAAGCTCTGAACTGTTGTTTTTCTTTCTCACAGGTTCCACTTCAAGAAGAACCTGCGGAGGGCCGTTACGGAGCTGTACGTTCGGGACAACTGCCACCCCTTCAAAGCCACCCTGCTGGTGTGGGTGCAGATCCCCGTGTGGGTCTGCGTGTCCCTGGCTCTGCGCAACTGCAGCGTCGGGGCCGTGGGCTCAGAAGGTGATTAACATGGACAGGTGGCTCCTTTCACTGTCACTTTTTACTCGCTTACTGTTTGCACAGGCCCTCTGTTGGTTACAGAACACAATCTCTTGAACTGGATGTATAAGCTGATATAAAAAGTCAGCTCCTGAGTTTTTAATCTTAATATAGTTTGAACTTAGTTTTAAACTTAACGTAGTCTGATAATCCTATTTAGCAAGTAACATTACCCATGCCATGGAACACTCCCTATTAATCTGTATGATTTTTCTTCCTTGTGAAATGCTATAGACAAGGTGAATGTGTGACGGCTTTTAAATAAAAAAAAATATTTTTTTTTTTTTAGAGGTGAGTTTATAGTTTCTTCTTTTAAACATAAATGTCACTAATTACACAGTTACTAATAAAAGCATAATTATTTCAAAAACATGAAATACACACTGTAGATTACTGCATTCTTATTTTCCTCATTGACTTGCAGAGTGGTGGTTGAGATCAAAGTAGTTTTTACTGCAGGTTTACCTGTCAGTGGCTGTTGAGAGCTGGCTCTCTCAGCTTCTATCTGCCACCTGTTTTTACTTGTATAGATAGCAGATTGTTACAATCTGTTAAACCAAAGATTTTTGGTGTAACAGCATTTGTCACATAGATAGAATGTACTTAAAAAGCTGTATGGTTGCACTGTAATGCATGGGACAGTTCTGGCTCGCTTGAGGCAGCGAATCCTACTGAATTCTGTACTTCCCTTAAATTATTCTTCTAGTTCAAGAGCAGTTTTCATCAGGAGGAGCACTGTGGTTTACAGACCTCACGGCACCTGATTCCACATGGATATTGCCCGTTTCCCTGGGGCTGGTGAATCTGCTGATAGTGGAGGTACGCTGGTGGAATAAACAGGGTGATTGCAAAGGGATAATTCTTTTCACAGAATTTTTAGACAATATTACCCACTTATAAGGGTGGTTCCAGATTATCACTGCTTTAGATGCACTGGGCAGGACTGAAAAATAGCCTCTTTGTTCTGTGCATTTGAATGGTCAGTGTCTTGTTCAGAGCTGACAAATTGTGATGTGACATGTCTCAGATTTACTTGAGCCTCAGTAAAATTCAGTTTTGACTGAAATTTCTCTTAGAAAAACGTTCTAAGGAGCTTTCTGGGAGTTAACCCTCAGTTTGGTCATTTCGGAAAGAACCTGTTTATAACCGTGAGTGTCTCCTCTTTCAGATGTTTGCTTCGCAAAAAAAAACGCAAGTGTCCAGGTTCCAGAAGCTTGCGACGAATTTGTTCCGTGTGGTGTCCGTGGCGATGATCCCTGTGGCTGCCACAGTCCCCTCCGTAAGTACTGAGGCGGCTTTCGTGGCTCTTCAGCCGGGACTGGTATGTTGTGGTGCCTAAAGGGCAGCCCAGATGCCTCACGGGGTTCGCGTTTCTGCTGCTGTTTGCCCGAAAACAAATCAGATGTTTTGTCTACGAGTGTGTTTAAATTCTTCATGCCTTTGGAATATTTTTGTCCAAGGGGAAAGAATCCGCAAGCGTGGAGGGACGTTCAGAGCAAGTTAATGTCTTTTGTGTGGTCTCAAAACTAAGAGGAAAACTTTTTGTGAAGTCATATAGGCAAGGGTCTGTTAAGTGAAAGGGGAAACCAGCCTAGTTTTAAATGGGGAAATTTTCCAGAGTTTTCTTCAAACACTTCTCATTTTTACCAAGTGTTCTACTGCAGAATGTTCTTAGCAAAAAACAAAGTGTCTGGTTGTTTTCTCCATCAGTTTATAGTCTGGAATACAGAATTTGAAACAAGATTTAACATGCCTTAATTTATGAACTGCAAGCCTCAGTGTAGATGACACTTTTCCCCAGAAGAGTTCAGAGACACAGACAGTTACATTTGATACAGAAGCCATTATTATTGAGAGGAGGAGTGTGTGAGGTGAGCTGTTCCTGTCAATAAGTGGGGGTAGCCCATGGCTGTGGGTCGGGAAGAGCTGCCTAAAGCTGGTGTTTTCCTCGCCTCCAGGGAGCTGAGCGAGCTCTGTTTGTCTCCTTGCAGTCCGTGGCGCTGTACTGGCTGTGCTCGAGCCTCGTGGGGCTCTCCCACAACCTCCTGCTGCGCTCTCCCGCCTTCCGACACCTGTGCCGCATTCCAAGGACCAAATCCGACTCGGATACTCCTTACAGGGACATAGTGGCCGCCTTGGCTGCCAAGTACGGCTTTAGGAAATGACGTCCCTGAGCTGCTGGAAGAGCTGTCTCAGGAGCGAAGCAGTGCTGTTTTACTGAGATGTGCTTATGTGCCGTGTGTTTATTTTCCAAATAAAGCCCTGAAGGCCAGAGAGAGGGGCTGGTCTGCGCAGATATGTCTGCACTGGGAAACTTTGTTTCGGGGGCGCTTGTTTTGCAACTACAACGGTCCAGTAATCCAGGTTTGTCTCCTGAAAATTATTGTAAGGAGCTGTGCAGGTGAGTGTTAAATAAAACTGTGAGTCAGATAAGCCTGCCTCTTTTTTACTATAAGTCCTAAAGGTAAAGAGGTTGTTCTGGGGTGGTTTTTTTTTTGTTAAAGTGGTCATGAAATATTTATTTAAGTTTTTAAATATTCCGAGTTAGTATTTTGATCTAAACTAACAAAAAATTGGGAGCAGAATTTTTAATGCGGAATTGGAAGCATTTATTTGAATTGTGGCGATAGCTTAGTGAAACTGTGCAGATATAGGGCAGAGATACAGTTTCTGACTAAAAACAGCAGTTTTGGAGAAAACATGCAGATGTCATCATGCTAATAACGGTGTCCTTTACCTGTGGGCACGTTTCCCCATAAAGCCCTTCCCAGGTCTACATCACAGGTAGGAAATTGTTTCTAAATTTTTTCAGGGTGTTACAGATTTCTCTGAATGTCATACTGTCGTTTTGCTTCAGCTGAAGGTGTTGTTAAAAGATGGTGCAAAGGCAGAATGAATTTTTATCTGGGGAAGTGTCAGTAGAGGGAGCTGGTGCTCCGTGCAGCGCTGAGGGAAGTCCCCTGCCTTCCTCAGCAGGGCTCACCCGAAGGGTTCGTGTTCCCAGCCTGGGAACAGGGCAGGCAGAAACCACATACAGCTTTTTTTTGTAGTAAAAAAATAGCCTGAGACTTCTTGGGAAGAACGAAGAGGGCCGTGAAACTGGTCGCTGAAAACACCTCACAGCTCTGCCAGGACACCAAACGTTCAGTGCAGGAAATGGTGTTAGATTTGCAGTTCTCCATTTATTTATGTTTGTTTTGCACCCTTTTATCTTACAAAAGCACACCTGAGATCTGCCAGTGCCAGTTAGAAGGGAATAAGGTTCCTCCAGCGAGTGTATTTGGAGGTGGATTTCTTACAGCATTATTTGAGGTGAACCCTGAACCTGGAAGAGGGTTGTTGGAATACTGCAGGTACTTAGGAGGGAACATGGACTCGGGGAACTGAAATGAGGGAAGTACAAGTTCCCTGAATGGGTTCTGTTGTGACAGAACTCAAAATTGCTTGAAATATCCTGGCTGGGTTCCCTTTGTATAGCTGGGAGAGCACACACTGCACACTTAATTTACGATTAATGATCAAAGAAAAATGTAATGAGCTGTCTCAGGTCGAATGAGCTTGGCTGTGGAAGGGCTGAGGAGGGTTTCTGGAGGAGACAGCAGAGAAAACCTGTTGCTGTGTTGTCTGAGAAACACACTCTTGAAGAAGCCTCTGCAGTATTCTTTGTGAATGGTACCATATTATTGAAGTAACGTGATCTACAGCTCTGTTTGGCTTAACTGTGTCACCACCTCTTCCCTTTGCTCCCTGTTCTGGCTTTGCTAAAAACAAAGAAATGGTTAGTAAATGATCCAAACCCAGTGGTAATAAAAGAAGTGAAATTGTACAAAAAAGGTCCATTTCCTTCCTGACTTCCCTCTGCTTATTAGCCTGAAACACTGTAGAAAAGAGGAGTTGGTCGGTGTCCCGTTGGGTAGTGAGATGTCACTGTGATCCAGCAGCTTTTTCAGGGTGCTGGAGGGGAGTGCTGGTGTCTGCCAGGGAACTTGGCACCTTGCCAGTCCACCTGCTTGTCCTGTGGAGGTGTTTTACTGGGGAATCCAAACTCTTCATCCAAAGCTGAGTTACTGGGGTGGATTCCTTGAAGCGCAAGAATTTTTTTCGAGGGCAGAGAGTGGTTTTTGGCACAGTTGCGTGGTTTCTGGAAAGGAAAATGTGCTGAAGTACTGTTCGATGTGCTGCTGTACACAGGGGGGTGCTCCAGCCCCTGTCAGCTGTGGGGCTGCCAGGTTCTAAAATCCAGGGCAAGCAGGCATGGGATTAAAACGTTTTTCTTTCCCTATCTTTCATCCTGATGCTGTTTCAGAACTTAATCAGCCTGTCCCTCACAGTGTACACTGCTTTTCCACCTCGCTGCCGTGCTCCTTTGAAGTAACCCAGTGTTCAACAGCGCTGAGCTTGAAAATACTGGACGGAACTTGCTCACTGCTCGCTCTCTGTGGCTGAGGATGCCAAAGGGAAGCAGGCAGGTGTCAGGACAATCCCGGGTTGTCTTTGCAAAGCCCTCCGTTTGTGCAGCCCTGTGGCCAGCTGGCAGCGGGACTCCTTTATTCACTTGGTATGTGTTATTAGACTACCTGCTCTTAAGTGATCTGATTTCTAGCAGTACATAAAACACCTCGTTCCTCTGAAGCTCAGTGTAGCACTAAGCAACAGCAGTTGCTGCTCCTGAGCGAGGGGTTTCGCTCTGTTTTTCGAGTTTGAGGGGTCACAAAAAAATTGAGAATAAGGGATTGGGGCTTTTCATCAATGGCATTGTGATGGGTTTGATCAATTTTTGGTGCACACATCTATCCTCTGGGCTGTGGGCTTTGGGTCTGGGTAAGAAGGCTGTGTAAACTTGGGTCATGATTAAGGTGAGTGCACACATCCATATGTTCCTTTACTTAACGAGCTGAGCTTCGTGGACTCATTTGTCAAGCAGCCAGCTCATAATTTGCCTAATTAACTTTGCAATTAGAGTAATGGTAAGTAACATTTTTTAACCTGCTTTACTTAGTATAATCCCCTAGTTCTGTTTCAAAGAAGAAAGGAAAAGACTGCTGCTGCCTTATTTATAGGAATTTGGCTTTGGAATGAAATCTTCCAGCCCCCAGAACCCCTGGTACTCAAATCCTTATGAAAATGTGCAGTATTGTACTGTGTACTCTGAGGCTTAATAATACCTGGTCTTTTTAGGCTTGAAGGGTAAGGAAGGAAAACACATTTCCCTGTGCCAAGCACCCCGTCTTCCTGCAGGGAAACCACACTTTTGTATGCACACCTGAGCAGTAAAAAAGATGGGTTTGGTACTTGTTACTGAGTCCCCTGAGAACTTGGGGTGCTGTCACAAGCTTGATTTTTGGCTTTACAATTCCAAGGCTCGAGTGTGTGAAATGGAGAGGCCAGAGAGGTGGGAAAGCCACTTGGAATGTCGATGGGTACCACACACGCTGTAGCGGGGAGAGTGTTGTTAATTGGAAACAAATGCCAGCCTTCAGCATCGGCCAGGCCTGCTGGATCCAGCAGTTTGGGCCTGACTGTGCGAGTCTGGAATTTGCTGGGGGACTGTTGGTCAGGGGCGTGCGGTTGTTCCGCGGGGGGTACACTGCAAACCCACGGTGAATGATGGATCCTCGGCAGCATGAGGGGGTGGGAAGATCTTTGGATTGTACTTGAAATGTGCTCCTGCAGCCAAGGAAAGCAAGCCAAGAAGTTGCTTTTCCACTCTTGTGTTTAAGATGGTCTGAGGTGGGCCAGGAATCTCCAGGCAGAGACATGGTCAATTTGGAAATACTTAAACTTGAGCAGGGGAGATCATCTGCCTGGCTTTAGTCCTCCTTCCTGTTGGAGGGCTGTGGTGGATTCCCGTTTGTCCCTGCGTGTGCGTTTCTCTTTGGGAGCGTGTCTTAGGAAACAGTGAACCCTGAACTTTTTCTGATAGGATAACGTTTTAAATATGGATTTCCTGGAAATTTTGAAAGGCTGGACTGGATTTGAGAGGTCTAGTGGAGGTATCAGAGCACTTAAGTGCAGTGGTTTTCTTTCAGCACCTCAGTTTGAACAGAAAACTGACCCCTGTCCTGCTGGGGTTGCTGACAGAGGCTTTTCAAACATACCTTAATGGGAGCTGCTGCAGGCAGAGAACACGTTCTTCTGGATGAATTCCTGACCTTGAGCCCCTTCAGTCTAGAAAAGAAACAATAAAGTCTCTTACTGGGGGAAATCAGGTGCTTAGAAATTTATCTAATAAAACACTAATAGTGCAAGTACTCTAGGCATGTTATTTCTGCTTTGAGGAAGAGCTAGAAATGGAAAGTTGGCAAAGAGGAACTTTTTAGAGGTTCCATATCAATGTAGCCTAAACCTTGTGGGTACTAAACTAAAGGGGATTTTAGTTTAGATTTAGTTCAGAACTCGGGTTCTTGGTGCATTTTGTTAAAGTCCAGCTGGCCATATAATGAAACAAGATACTTTTTTTGAAGGTTCTGTAAAGCAGAGGTATTTAATACTCACTCAGCTGTTTGGAAATATTTCTGTTCCTTATTTTAAGGACTTTCTTTAATGCACAGCCAGAATTACAGTTGAGCACTAGGTCCTTATCAACTTTTGTAAGTGGAGAAGGTGCAGCTTTGTCAGAACGAAAATGGGAAGGGAGGGACTGGAAGTGGGCCCATTGATTCCCAAGTGGGGGCATTTGCCAAGAATTCCTAATTTTCCTCTGTAATTGCTGTGCATTTCATGGTTTTTATTTCATTACTGCCTAAGTGCTTGCTCCAGAGTGCAACCAATAATTCTCTTGTATTTTACAACATAAACAAGCTCAGATTAATTTGCTAATAAAAGTTTTGCTAGGCTTGCATTTTTCCACTTTAAATGCTGTTGCTGGAAGGCTGAGAGATAAGCTTTGTTTGGAGACCTTTAGAGTAATGGTTTCTGCAATAAGTCCCCAGAGACTGACTGTGCACACGACTGCAATTTTTTAAAATATATACGGTGGCCTTTCCCCTTTCTGATGCAGATTGTTTGGAGTGAACTAATTCTGGGAGTCAGGGGAAAATAGGAGCAACGATGCTTTGAACTGCTTTAATGCAGCATAACCATTCAGTAACTGCTGGTGCTGCAGGTAATTCCCATTGCCAGCGCCGTGGTTTTGTTATTTCCCACCGTCTGGCCGTGCTGCGGCATGGGGATGGTGACATGGGCACGTCAAAGCGGAACAGAGCGCAGCTGGCGGACTGCGAGAGCTTGGAGTGAAGCTCCGGGTGTGCGTGCTTTTCCAGTGCTGCCAGCTCCCCAAGGACTGGATCCCAACTAAGAGCAGTCTGGCTCAGGAGTGACTCCAGATCATGTGATTTGCTGTCAGAAGCTGTTTGCTCTTGTGGAGGTGCTGAAGTGCAGCAGTGGGGCCTTGACCACCGTACAGGCTTTAGAAGCCCTAAAGATCGGGCAATACTGAATGTAGGGAAAACTACCTCCCGTGTTCTGGCCAAATGAAAGCTGTGTGGTGCTTTAGGCTTTCACAATCTCTCTCCTTCACGTTCTGTGAGGCGAGAGGATGTTCTTACACAGTTCAGTAGTGCAAACACAGATCTGTGGGCTGAGCAAAGAAGCTGCCGTGTCCTGTGCTCTCAGAATCCCTGGGTTTGGAATGGGTTTTGTTTTTCCTCATTGCCCTTTGGACGAGCATCACTTGGACCTGTTATGGGCCAAAGTTTTTCCAAATTTTGGCCAAGTGTGTTGATTTTTATGCTTCATTTGACTGAATTAATCCAAATTCGTCCTTTTGGAGAGTCTGAAATCTTGAACCTGCTGCTGCCAGCAGGGATTCTGTGACTGATTTCAGTGGGATAAAGATTTGAGTTATCTTCTCTCCTTTTTCTCAATTTGCTCCCTCCAAAGAGTAGAATTATATTGTTTCTTTTTTATCCCTTTGATTATGCCCCGATTTGGAAGCCATAAGGCAAAGCAGCATTTCTCCTGTTCCACGTGTAAAATGGCTGCCAGAAATACTGACGTGACTTAACAACAAACACTTGTTTTTCCCTGTAACTTAAGGTTTAGGGATAAGCATTCCAGCATGCTTGGCAGAATCCTTTCTTCCTGTTTCCATCTAAATATTTCTGGTTTATGGAAGGAAGTTATGCAAATAAACCGCTCCTCAGAGTTGCTCTCTCAAAGCTTAGAATATCCCTCAAGCTGCAGAACAAAAGCTCTGAGAGGTCAACTGTGTGAGCTGCCTGAAGTTTATCACTGATTAAATGCCCGCAGCTTATTTTAGGAAGACTTTTTACTTTGTTTTGGGAACAAACTTAATTGCTGTTCCAGGCTTGCAGCCCATGTTAGCTTTTATTGCTGAAATGTGATGCTGGGATGCTGAATATCTTTGTAAACCCGAGGGGACACCACCCCAAAGCCATGTCAAAGGCCTGATTCTGATGCCGTAAAAGCTTTGTGTAGGGGAGCATAAGCAACACTAATGAAGGAATTTTGAAATGCAGGTTTTATTTGTAGTTTTTGTGCTCTTTCACACCATGAGCGCAGCCATAAGACAGGTTTTTTTTGCTGCATGTCACAGTAGCTCACTACTGAACCCTGGAAACAGGACCTGACTTCTAAGAGCTGTTTTCCTGAGTGCAGAAGACAGTGTACTTCTAAGGAATTTGCTCAGGGAAGTTCATTAATGTTACATGTGACAGGAATTCACCTCTTGAGGTGTGTCATCATCACCCCGGATAGATGCATCTGGATGACTGCAACATTTTTTTATAATATCCGCGTTCGGGTTGGTTTTCACTGAATTTTATTTTTTATTTAATAGACTGTATGTTGATATACTTTACTCCACGCCCAAAGAGGAAATGTGCCCCGAGGGTGCACGTCTATTTGCCAGACACTGCTAAAAGCCCCTTGGCTTGCAGAGCTGAGTATTTACACGGCAGAACTGAAGCTGTGGGTGCAGTTTCCTTCATCCCCGCGTATCCATGGCACAGGGCAGTGGTAAATGGCCCCAGCCTGTGTCGCCCTGCCTCAGTGCCCACGGTAATGGATGTTCAGGGCTGTATGGCCCGCACGCGGCTCTGGGACGTGCTGTGGGGAATGAAGCTGGAATGAGATTGCTGGTTGGGGTTGTAGGATGGTTTTCCTCGTGCTCTCTGTCTTCCCTGAGGAGCAATAGGTACTTCAGCAGCAATCTGGACTTCAGGCATTCCCCTCTTGCCTTAAACTGCTCCCATCAGCTTTAGCTGCGTCCTCCTGGAGGATTAGTGTGGTGTATTCCAGTTTTACTATCTAGATGCTGGCAGCTGCTCACCACGAGTTTATTGAGCTCATTTAGACCCAAACAGGAAACAGTAACTTGCCATTTGGAGTTTCCTTTGTGCTGCTCCCAGAAAAACCCGATGCACTCGGCTAAATGTTTCATTTGCTGTGGGAATTTGCTTTGGCTAATGCAGTTTTTAAGACCTGTTGGTTCATTCAGAGGTCGAGGAACATTTATGTAAGAGAGTCCTCAACAACATTCCTTTAACTTGGCAAGTTGAAAAAGCACAGCACCAATTTTTTCTCCTCCTTGGAGTATTAAATTTTTTGCATGGATCATTTTGACTTCCATCCAAAGGGAGAAATTGCTTTAAAGCATCTTGTAAAGGCAGAGATAGGAATTAAGGATTAGTTTCCATTGATCTCCCCATCTTCCTGTTAATGAGGGTTAACCCAAACCCCAGCACTCTGAGTTTTCTTGAAGAAAAAGATAAGATTTAGCTAAGCTTCCATACTCCAGCTTTCTGCTCTTAGCATTTTTCAAGCACCCAAACATTCTGGAGATGCCAGATGTGAGGGAAGACCCTGTATTCTATGTGTAGGTGCTTTTCTTCACCGAAAAATCTGCAGTATTTTAGGGTTTTCTGTGTTTCTCTCACACTTGCTAGGTGAAGAAATGCTCAAAAGCATCTGTCCTCTCTCAAATTCATAAAAACACCCACTTTTTTTGCTAAAGTCCAGGTTAAAAGCATCAGTTTAGGAAACGTTTGTAGTAATTTTGTTCCCTAGAAAGACAGACAGACCTCTGCCAGATGCAGCAAGGTGAGCTGAGAAGCAGCGATATGCATTTGACATAGCCAGAAAATAGCCAGTTCTATCCTTTATCCCAGGAGAATTAACTGCTGAAACCTGCTGCATTTTGCAAACAAAAAAAAAAAAAACTCACACAAACCAGAAAAGAGACAGCAGCTGTATTTTCATGTAAGAGAAGCTCTGTGTGGTGGAAGAAGCTGCAGTGCTCAGAACAAACCTGCACTGACCTTGAAACGTGTTTGGCCTTTTTTCCCCCTCTTATTGCAGTTATAGCTGGGGTGAATGAATGCCTTCGTTAGCCAGGTCTGAGCGCTCAGGGAAACGCATCCCTCAGCGCTGAGCGCTCCAGCACTGTTTGCATGCAAAGAGCTGTCCCCGCTTTTAGCAGCGCATCCCGGGGGCGGCTAAAGCTCCTCCTGCCGCCAGAGACCTGGCTGGGCTTTAAATGAAGGGGGGAAACACTCGTGTAGAGAAAGGTGAATTGCAGCTTCAAAACACTTAATACAATTATGTGCTTTTTTTTCATTCTAAAATTCAAATTTTTTGATAGTTACTCAACCTTTCTCTTGGGGTTTGCTTGTAATGACTATGAAGTGGCTTCTCAGATTTATTTTCAGGATGCTCATCCTGTAAGCAACACTTGATCCAAGCATCTCACGGTCTAGAACAAACAAATCTAGGTTTTCAATAATCAAAAAACATTCTCGGATTATATTTCTCCCCAGATTTTCCACAGTGCTAGTGTATTGGGGAAAAAAAAAATAAAAATGCAGTTCTCATGGTCCTTTTTGATTTTAGGCCCTAATATAATGCTCTAGAAAAAAAACTTCGTTTCTAGCTAAGACTTTTCTGTGCTTGACTTCCAAATTTCAGGCAGTTCTCTGCTGCAATTGAACCCAGCCCGGGCAGAGTATTTTGGTGAGGGATGGGTTATCCACGCCGGGCTCTGCCACGCTTCCAGGAGTTAGCAGCTTTCCAAGTATTTTGTGGCGCCCCAAAACCGCTTTTTCCTTCTATCAGTGTTTTCTAACAGCGTTTTTCCTCCGAAAAACATTGATTTTTTTTTTCCCCCCCACAAACACTGACAGAATGAAGTGCCTTTTCCTCCTTCCTAGACTTTTTAGAGCCAGCTGCAAGTAACTGGCCTCTTTTCTTTTTTTAATTTGGTTTTCCCCCCCCGCCCCAGCTCAGTTTCGGGAGGTTTCAGGGTGGAGGAGAGCTGGATGGGAAGCGCAGACCCAGCGCCCAGGAGAGGGCACCCCTGCCCTGAGGAGCCCGAAGGCGCGGCCCCGAGGAATAAATACATCGAGGTAACGTCCCTTTTGTCGTGGAAATAAGAGCCTTTAAGGCTGGAAAAGCCCTCCGGGATCGGCACTGCCCGAGGCTAACCCGTGTCCCCCGGGTGCCACCTCCAGGCGGCTCTGAAGTCCCTCACGCCGAGGGGAGCCGGGAGTGGTGCACCTGGGAACACCGGAGCGGCGTAAACACCAGTTTTTTAGCAAGAGCCATTTACAAGATGAGATTTCCTTTCGGTGAGACCTGGGTTTGGTTTGGTTTGGTTGGTTGGTTGTTTTGGGTTTTTTTTTTTAAAGAACTAATTTGGAATTAAAGATCGTTAAGCCCGGGTCTCTGGGCGGGTTTAGGTAATGTGATTTACTGTGGGCAGTGTGTGGGAGAAACAACAGAATTCTCAGGAGATTCGGTAACACACTTTTTACTTGCAAACTGTAGAACATTAAGGTAGAATAAGGTACTTGGCAAATTTTAAAACGACATCCAGACAAAGTAGGGGCACTATACAAACTTGAGCTTATCCAGACACAACAAGGCACTTACTGAGGCACTGACTGGAATTTTTTGGTCTGGGAATATTTTGGGAAGAAGTTATGAGAGGAAAGAAAGACAAAAGCGAAAAAGGGAAAGGAGAGAGAAAGGTATATATTTACCCCCTTGTGATCCGGCGCGGGCTCAGCTGCTTCTAAAATCCGTTCTATCCCTGAGGTCCGCCATTTTGGGCCGCACCGCTGGTCGGTCGCCGCCATTTTGGGGCAGCCCCTGGGGCAGTTCCCGCCGTTCTGGGGCTCTCAGCCCCCTGTGGGGCAGTTCCCGCCATTTCGGGGCAGCCCCTGGGGCAGTGGCCGCCATTTTGTGCCAGGCTGCACAGGAGCGCGCCGCAGGAGCAGGGAGGTGTGTATGACACTGAGGAAAGAAAAGATCCACCTGAGAGTGGATACCAAAGTGGAATTTCCCAGAACTTACCCAGTTGTCTAAATTATAACCCAGAACTCTTGAACCTTCGTGCTGAGGTGAGGAGAGAACAGACTTGTTCCACAAGGCTTCAGTGCTGTCTGCTCTGTAGGAAAAGCAGCGCCGTGATTTATAGTCTGTCTTTGGAGATATTTTGGTGCATCCAAAATCAACTTCCTGCCTGAGTCGCACTAGACAAGTAGAGAAATCAGTAGATATTCTGACACTTTGCAGAACGGAAATAAACTGTGTTTTTTCAGGTGGGAAAGGGATGGACTCGAAGGTGCAGCAGAAGGAGTACAAGGCCACGGCGAGGCTGTCTCGGGAGGGAGCCAAGAGATGACAGGGAGGCAGGCAAGAGGTGAGGAGCGACAGAAACACCTGGAGGGGGAAATGCTGGCACATCCAGCCTGTTCTCTTCTGCGCCTCACCTGGCTGTGAACGATGCACTAAAAATGCACGGGCTCTTACAGTCAGGTGAGTACATCAGTTTTAAATTGCTTTTTTTTTTTTCCCCCCTCACCAGGTTACACTCTTAAGTATTCAGGATGTAAGCATTTTTCTGATTATCGTGAAACTGTTTTCTGTACCAATTGTCTCTAATTCAAGAGCAGTTTCCAAGCCGTTCCAAGCAATTTTCTAACCTCTGCTGGAACATTTAGTAAATGTATTCTACAGCAGCACTTAGCTCAGCCAGACAAGTTATTTACATCCCCAGCTCCAAGGTTTTACCACTCTCCAGAAAGGACACAGCAAGTAAATCTTGTTGTGAGTATGCAAAACTATCCCAGCCAAGGTTTTGCCTCTTTGTCTGGCTCATGTGTCTCCAGTAACCATTATTTAAAGCACCAGTACTTCACTGTCAAGGGCTGTAATTCACAGGTCTTTGTAAATAAATGAGTATCTTGGGGAGAGAGCTATGGCATCTAATGGGGAAAGAGAAACTTGGAAAGGGCCTTTTAGTCGGTGTATTTATGTGACTTCAGTTCAGCAGGGCAGAGAATCTACCTGTGCATTAGATTTACAGACTGTCGGAGAAAAAATCTCTGGCCAGAGGAGGAGAAAAAAGAGGGGAGACAGATAAATTTGGAAGTGAATAACAATTTGATATACATTAAAGGGGGGGTGAACAGGTACAAGGTGTTCTATGGTTCCCTAGTATGGTATGAAGCGTAAACCATTTACATGTCTCAAAATTGTTCAGAATAAAGTTCAAGATTTTAAAATTATCACCACAAATTCTGAACCTATTCCAGACTTTTATTAAGCTTCGATTAGAAATAGTTTAGCCATTTTTGTCTGGTAGGCATAAACCCATTAGTCAAGTGAAGTTTTCGGAAAGATATTTTCTTTATATATTCTTTATATTTATATTCTATATATAAATATTCTTTTTATTAGCAGGAATTTTCTATAGGAAATAATCCAATTCTTAAGGTCATAGAATAGTGTGGGTTGGAAGGGACCATAGGGATGATTTAGTACCTGTGGGTGACAAGTGAATGCCAGATGTCAGGGAAGAGTCAGGAATTTCCCCTTGCTGTGAAAGGAAAGTTATGATGTAGCAGAGAGAGAAGGTTTGGCTTCAAAACTGCATGTGTCATCAAGTGCAGTTTTATATTAGATCTGCCTGAACTCGGGATCTGGAATAACCTGGGAAGTGGATAAGAGGCAGAATTCTTCTTTCCACCCTGGGGAGCTGGCTTGATTGCTGGAGCTCTCGCCAGTGATAGCACATGATTTTTAATGGCCACACCTCTTTAGGATTTGTTATTTTTTGTCTCATCCAATACAGGGTAGAAGTGTTGTTCTGTTCCTGAAAAATACAATGTGCATGGGAAGTGCTTCCAAAACTAACAAGTCTTTAGAAAAATAACTGTGTTCTGGGGAATAGCAGGCTCAAGTTATTTATTAGGCTGATGTTAGCATAACAGGACCATTATTAATTTCAGTAGTATTTATTGTGCTGCCCCGATTATAAAACATATACCATCTTCTTACGGGTTTTAGCAAGTCCCAAGGAAATGTAAGCAGTAAATTTTATTATGGAATCGCAGAATGGCTTGGGTTAGAAGGGACCTTGAAGGTCGTCTCATTCCAACCTTCTGCCAGGGGCAGGGACACCTTCCACTAGACCAGGTTGCTCCAAGCCCTGTCCAGCCTGGCCTTGAGCACTTCCAGGGAAAGTGTTTCTGCAGTTTATAATATTGCATAACTAAAAGTTTGGATTTAGATGTATTGAAGTCACAGGTTTACTGTATTAACTTGCACCATGGAGTTTTCTGGGGTAGCTTCCAGCATTTGGTACAGGATTGTGCTGGCATTCCTAATCCTTGAGAGAGTTTGAATTCAGGCTGGCACACAGAGTGTTAATGAAAGCATTCTTGATTTTTAAGATTGTGTGTGTGTGGTTTGAAAGGGTCTTTGTTTTGGAACGTGGTTAGAGGCTCCTTGGTGTCCTCACAAGAGCAGCCCTTAACCAGCCCACTGGCTGATTTAGAGCCTCCAGAGTTACTGCTGTCCCCCAACTGCAGCCAGCATCAGGAAACCGCAAGAATCAGACAGACAATAGGGTTTGTCTGGTAAAAAAGATTTTTTTCCTAACCCTGCAAGATGTCATTTGTTGTACATCAGGGATTAATGGGGAGGGAGGAGAATTCCACTGCTTTGAGCCCAGTCCCGAGGGAATGTCCGAGCATGTCATCGTTCCTGTGAAGAGCTTGTGAACTGCTTTAGGGAAGGCACACGCAGCTCAGGGGCTGCTCAGGGCAGCTCCCCAAAGCGCTGAGGAAGTGAACTCAGCAGCTCAAGTGTGACGTGACTTCCTCTCTTCAGCTTCTGACGTGAATTTTGCTTGTCCTGTGCTCATCCAACTAACGTGATCTCTTTCCCAGTACTGTATATATTTCACAGCCTGCTGTAGGCTGTGTAATCCAGAACAGCTTGGAACCTTCCAAAACTTCCAGGATATCCTGGTGAAGTTTTGCATTATGTGACATGATTTGAATATTTCCCAAGCATTTTTCTGAAAACACTTTTTTGAGTAAAATAGCAGAAAGCAGGTATTTCTTCTGTCCTAAGGAAAAGAAAATAATTTTCCTAGAAGCAAATGTAGCTTGGAAACTCTTGTCCCATTTTATACAGAATTAAAGAAAAACAGAGTCTTAATGAATATAGTTTTAGTACCATTCAAAACCCTAGAATACTAAAAAATAATGGTAAAACACTGAAAACAAACCTTGCAGAGTTGTAGAGGAAAAGTAATTGGCAGGATGTTCTCTCTGCCTATAAAAACCTTGAAAATTTAAGGGTACCAATAAAATCTTTAGAAAATAAAAAGGGAAAAAGAAAAGGTTGGCCCAGGAGTCTGGTGTGGGACCAGCAGCTCTTGGCTGTGTACAAATTCGTTCAAAGAAACATTTGGAAAAGTTCTTTTCAGCATTTTTATGGTGTTTTTCTTCATCGGTTTCGTTGCCAAAATAATTTCATGTGGGCTGAACACTTGCGGTCTCTTTTTCTGTCTAAGTTCTTTGACGTGAGCATCTCATCTCAAAAAGTAGGTGACTGTTCTGTGTCAGACAGCTGCGGCCCTCGCTTTGCAGCGGAATGGCAGCAGCGCGCTGTCGTCCAGGCGCACTTCAGAAGGCCTCGCACCACGGCTCTGCATCCTGGGGCCTCAGGGATCTGTTTATGGCTTGGCCACGGCACTCAGAGGTGGCTGCTCCCTGATTTGCAGTGGTGATTAGTGAGGCTGGCAGGACAGATCCTGACTTAGAGACATCCCAGGAGCCACAGATTGTAGTAAAACCACTGATATGTCAGTGGCTCAAGTGGTTAGTGATTTATATGGCACCAAATCCAGGAATAATTGGGAATTTCTGTTGAGCAATGGTGTATTTTTTTTAAGAGTAGAAGACTTGCATTAGTAGAACAGGTAATTGACCATCTGGCCTAATATCCCACTTCTGGATGCTTTAAAGCAAGGTGTTAATCTGCCTTTCCTCCATATCCTGTTAATTATCCAACACTATAGCCATGGTGGGCTTGGAGCAGAGGGGATTTCTTCCTGATCCCAGCTGGTGAGCAGCTTGTCCCTTGATGATACGGATCGATAGCCCCAATAATTCTTATATAAGCCAGCAGCAGTTTGATATTTATTGCTTCTCATAATGGAAACTGCATTTATGTTTTACAGGCATCAACCAGATGAGGTGGAATCTTAAATATTCCAGCAGCTTTTGGAAATTTGCTGTCTAGTTTGTCTTGATAGCTTCATTCACCCTCTTGTGAGTTTGGTTAAATCACAGCTGCACTGATCCTCCCGTATAATGGTAAGAGCTGAATCTTTTCATCCATAATGAATAAAGTCCTATTATGTCTAATAAGATTGACCCCAATTCTCCCCCACACGACAGGCAATGTTCCATCTGTACTAATTTCAGTCACCACTATTCCTCCTCACTCCAAAAAGTCTTTAATTTTGTGGATAACACGAGCAGTCATCAGGAGCACGAGCACTTCTGTTATTTGCTGGCTCAGTTCAAGGACACACAAAACTTGTGGTGGGGCTTTGCTGGTCTGCAGAGATTCCAGGTGTTCTTCCACTGGTCTGGAAGAGTCATCGGTGGTTGGGATCAAATATTTTGGATTTCTAAGCTGAGATTTCTTTACAGAAGCCAGCCCTTGATCTCCCCTTCTAATTTCCTAATGCTCTCACTTCCTCCTGGTGTTTGGATTCCTTCCAGTCTAGTCTGAGCAGCAGCTGTGACCCAGCGTGTATCTTCATTAAGCTCATTTTGTAAATCATTTGTGCTGTGTCCCTGCTTGAATGCTGAAATGATGCTCAGGTCACAGTTGTCTGTTCCAGGTTAATAGGCAGTGTGTCTGGATAGGGAGTTTTCCAGTGCAGGGGTGTGAATGGACAAACAGAACTCGGTTCTGTCTCGTTTGTGCTCCCTTGACTGAAGCATCTGGGCAGTTCCATCTGTATATTCTCAGCCAAAGTCAATGCCTTCCTTATCTCCCAGGGAATGCAGGGTTGGACAAGGCCCCATGCCTTTAGAATCTAGCATTGCCCTGACTTTGTAAGAGAAAAACAGGATCAAAACGTTGTTTGTAGCATTGGCAGCACCCACTTCAGTCTTGCCTTAGGTCACCAAGATCAAAAGAGAGAACTGTCAGTGACAACCATATCTCACATGTCATTGCACTTCACAGGCAGGTTCCAGCTGTCTGAAGGAGATCAAAGATGGAAGAGAGAAGCCTGGCCGTCTCCAGCCTGGAAATTCAATTCAGTCGAGTCGATGTGGCTGCAGTGTCCGTGAGCCTTTGTGGTAGAGTATTCACCTTTTTTAAAAAATTGATGTAATGGAATGAGAATGTCCCTATCAACAGTTATCATGTCTCACCTGCAGGCAAGAGCTTCTTGGGCTGTCTTTCTTTGTCCCTATGCAGGAATCCCTTCAAACTTGTGTCTGTGAAACTTAGATTTATAAATGGCCCTAATTTCAGTTCCTGGCAATGTTGACAAACTCCTGTGAGAGGCATTGGTTGGCTCTCTGATAGAAAACAGATACCGTTTCTCACACCTGGATTTTATTTTCTGTAGTTTGCTTTCACATGTTGCAAACCCAGGGAACCTGATCCAGTCTGTAGCAGGATGTCCTTCACGACCCAAGTCCTTGTTGTGTTCTTCTCTTTCCATGTTTTCTGGTGCAACCAGTGTTCAACAGGAACTGTAAATCCGTTGTGAATTTGGACTATGTCTCTCACTCAGAATGGGGCCCAGCACTGTTTGTACCTAGTTTTTCAGTCCTCTGCCTTCCCTTCTATCTTTCCAAACGACATCCACATGGGAGGCCTCTAATTTTCTGTGTCGGACCTGGAGATGGGATCAAATGTCAATTGTTTGCCTTTTTCCAGCATGTATTGCATTCACAGACCATGAAGAAGTCTCAGTCCCAGGGCCATGGGATCCACTGCCAGGTTTGGACTTGATGGACCAATTTTCATTTTCACTGCTGTTATCGGAGTGAAAAACAATCCTTTTAGATGCCAAACCTGGCCCTCCCTCGGGTTGCTACTAGGATTGGCAAACATTCCATGAATCTCATGTTCTGACTTAATTCCAGCGTTCCCCAGTGCCTCCGTTATTTCTTAGACAAATATGTTCCATTCGAAATGAAACGCTGGCCATGGTAGTGTGCCTTTGTGTAGCAGATTTCACCCCAAAAGCTCCCACCTGGGATATTCCTGACTGTATATCCAAGATGGCATCCTCACGGGCACAGCAGGAACGATGTGACTGGTGGTACTTCCCCTTGTGCTGCCCACTCTCAGCAAGCCCTTCTTTGGTGCAGTTGTTGGGACTGGAACCCAGCAGCACAGTGGGACTGCACAGTGCTTTGGGAGAGGAAGTAGGAGTCTTCTGGAAAAACAGACGGGAGAGCTCAGGGCTGACCTCTCCCTCCCCTCTCTGTTTGATAAGTGCAGGATGTTCTTTGGCAATTAAACGTGATGAAAAGCGGTGTTATCTCATTCTGGGTCAGCCATCTTCCCCCTCTTCCATAGGATGTATGGCTGCTTTAAACACTGTTTAAAATAAAAATCCCTAAACTTCCTGAACCTCCACAACTCCAGTCAAGTCCGCAAGACCAGTCAACGTGAAGTTCAAGGTTTGTTGGGAATATAACCTTCAGAGGGTGAAGGAATAAGACATTCTGTTAATACTAGGTACTGTGGGGCTGGTCTCTATTTCTTCCTATTGATTCCTCTCAGGTATACAGGAAAAATACCTCTTATTTTATAAAGAGTAGTTTCTTTGTCAGCCTTCGCCTATGAAAAAAATGGAAGCTTCTTTCATGCAAATTACTTGTATATTTATTTGTTTCTTGTTATTTGTGTATCTGTTTATCCTGAGACTGACAGCAGTCTGAGGTAAAGCGTTAAAAGGTCTATAGCAAATGATTCCTTTCTTCTCAGAATGACTCTCATCACTTAAACACCCCTGCTCTCAGCTGTACCATTTGCAAGGACTGGCAGGATACAAAGAAAAAGTGCCATTTGCTTTATGTGGAAACTTTGCTGCTCTTGGGATCAGCTGGAATGAAGCTGGAAAATGTGATACTGCTATTTTCCTAGCCCAGTGCACACTGGGCCAGCCCAGGTGGCACCGTGCAGCCAAGCACAGCGCCCAGCCCCACGCACTGCCAGGTTGTGTGGAGCCTCATCCTGGCTGCTGGAATGGGAGGAAAACTGGGGCAGAGCTGATTCCTGCTCTGTGAGTGTGTCTGTGGCCTGTGCACACACCCCAGTGCTTTTGCTTGGGATAAATGATGGAGGTGGGACAGAGCTGGGAGCTGGTGAGGACTTGCAAAAGTTCTTTACAATCACACATTATACCCTTAAGGGAGAAATGGAATTTATGTATAAATTAATACAAAAACTTTGGTTTTCTGCTGCATTAGAATTTCAGCATTATTCACCAAACCAGTTAATAATTTGCCATAAAGCCCCAGAGTGACATTTGTAGACTTTGCATCTTCATGTTCCTTATGCAGGACACGTCCCAGCCAAGGTGGGACTGGCACCTCCTTTCCTGATACCTCAAGTCTCTGGGGGGTTGTTGTGCTTGGGAGACATTTCTACACGGAGTACCTTTATTTGTATTTTATTTGGACTGGTTTTTTATCAAAATGATGGCAAACATGCAAGCTGCCTGCAGTCTTGATTTTCTCTGGCATTCTTCCCATTGGTCCTGGAGAAGCAGGAGCTGGGATGGCAGATCAGATGTGGGCAAAGTGTTGTCTACCCCTCAGGAGTCTGTCCTTAGACCCTCATGGCTTAGGATATTTGCAGAGATGCTCTGAAACATCATACAGTACATTTACAATCTTACCCTCCCTAAAAAAACGGCTTCCCCTCAGTTTAGAACATGTTCCCTTACGGTTTCTCCTTTGAGAAAGGTTTTAGCATTCAGAGACATTGATAACCTTTCCTGCACGTGGTCATTGCTGGGGCAAAGTTAATAGGAAATGGCATCCTTAGGAGAGGGTTTGGTGGGATGTTGTTCAAACCTGGCACGATCTAAGCAATTGTTTGATTTGTCAAGGTTTTATAATTTCTACAGAGCCTTTTTAAATCCCATGAACAACATCTTGCTTTCATTCATCATAGACTACATAGGTCTGCTGAAAAAGTCTCTGGTCCTCTTGTGCATTTCTATTGAGGATAAAATGAGTTGATCTATTACAACTGCTGCACTTAACAGACAGTTTACATTGATTTTGGCATTTAAAGGTAACAGAAAGTGAAAACACCCAAATAAAACAAAAATCCTGGTATTTTGCAGTTTAAGGTACAGATTTTCAGATTTTTAGCCTATTTTTTTGCACATTTTACTACATTTTGCTATTGATGAGAAGCCTGTTTCAATAGAAAGTTGGTTAAAAATAGGTGTACTAGATGGAGCAGGAATATCTAATGTCAGATGAGTGAGGGCAGAGTTTGTATCGGATTATATTTACATGTTTTGGTGATGGGCAAACTTCAGATTGTGTGGATTGAGGCTGGTTTTGGACTCTGTTCCCTGCCATTTGGCTGCCTGAACAGCATGATGTGGATTGAAATACCCAGGGATCTGTCTTAGGCAGAGCAGAACTGTGTTGCCTGGAGATTAAAACATACCCAGGAAACACAAGGTTTTTAGGTGACTTCATAAAAAAATACACAGAGTAGGTTTTTCAAGTTGTTTTTTAAGTGCATTCAGCCCTCTGCATCCTCCCCAGCAGTGACACTGGAACATTCCTTTAGCTATTACATGAGGCAGAATCTCCTTTCCAGAGTGCTGGAATGTGCAGTCAGTCCAGACATCTGATGGCTGGAAAAAAAAAGAGCAGGGGCACTGTGCAAATTTTATAATTTTTATTAAAATCAAAGTGCTCTGGGTTTGTAGCCTCCAAAGCACTTGGACTCCCTGCAATGAGCAGATAATTTGTAATTAAGGAAAGATATTAATGCAGATTCCGTTGGAATGGAAACACACAAATGTTTTGATGTAGATTACAAGAATGCTTCACAGCCCATATAAAATTCTTGTGAAATACTGAAGTAAAAACCCTTTCCCTCGTGCTCTTTGAGCGTGTCAGCCATCGAGAGGCTGATACAATATAAAATAATATGTTAACACAGTGAAACCCAGTTATTAAAAGGGGATTAAAGATACTCTGCTTGAAGACTGAAGCGTTCTGCTTTGGGTTTTTTTTGGTCACTGGACAATTCCAGGATTTCAGGGTTAATTCCAAATGTCATATTTTGCCACTACTCATTGACGGTTGCAAATAGCTACGCTAAAAAAAAAGGAAAAAGAGAACAAAAGAGGTTTCAGATATCCCAGTCCATTCCAGGAAAGTCTGCCAAGTCTCCAGAAAACTGAACTTAGTAACTGAGGCTATTAAAATCTCAACTTTTTATAGAATTTTCATTTTATTACACTTTCATCCTCAGGTATTTAATAGAAAACGTTGCACGTAGGGTGTTGTTGACCTTCCCGGCTTTATCCGCAAGGTCCCTGTTTGTGTGACTACAGCAACTCCAATGGGATCCCCCTGTCAAGGAGCAGCAGTGCATCCCTTTGGAACGCTCTGCGCCGCTCGGGAACGTGGCAGCAGCTAGGTGTGGGTGAGCACATCTCCGCACCAGGGTAGCCGTGGGCTCGCAGGGGGCTGTTCCTCGTGGCACAGAATGGGGGGGAAGGCAACAGTAAATCCGAGGGTTGCACCCCGAGTGTGCCACACGCTGTTCCAGTAGTGCTGAAACAAAGGGAACGCAACAGTTTTGGAAAACGTTACTCCTGCTCTGACTGCTGGGGCTTCAGTTAATGCTTGCCTTTTGTGGGAGAGGAGTGTGGCACAGGAAAGGAAACTGCCTCCTTAGGTACGGTAAATTGTGCCCATTAGTCATTATCTCTGCAAGTTAAAGGAATAGGCATTATTCCATAATAAATCCCAGAGCAGCAGTGTAAGAATAAAATGATTACCGAGAGGAGGGAGAGGGTGAGTGATCAGAGCATTGGACAGACACTCCAATTTCTTGCATTCTCTCCTTCCTCTCAGTACATCAGTTAATCCAGGAGCTTCCCTTGCCTGTTGAGTGCCTCAGGTGAGGCGTGACTCTCTTACAGCTCCGGGCAATCCTGAAAATGTGGGACTCGTTCCCCCTGGAATTATGAAATGGGGACG
>JAYRBT010000139.1:902375-989027 GCA_036023395.1 Myiotriccus ornatus
ACAGCCACACTGGCTGGAGTTGTTCCTCGTTGAACACTTACACTTCCAGGATGTTTTACTGTTTGCTCCATCCCATTTTTACAGGCCCCAGCCTTATGGATTTTGCAGTTAACTCTTTGAAAGGAGGCAGAAGTGATTTCCCAGGAGTGGACCTTTCTCCCACTAATGCTGGGATGATGTTTGTTTCATAATGCATGTGGGCATAGTGGGGAATGTAAATGTGTTAAGTTTTACTGTCTTAACGAAAAAGAAAATTAAAATAACCATATTCTGATGCTTGTCATTCTTTGCAATAAAAGCTCACATTTCTGTTCACTTCGTTCACCTTGGTCTGTGCCCATTATGTTCAACTTATTCGTGACAAAAGCTTTCCTGAATCCGCTTTGCTCTACCTTAACTGGAAAATTTGTTTGATTTTGCAGAGGTTCTGCACAGTGAAGTTCTTCTCTGAGCAGCCCCTTTTCTCAAGGAAGCAGGTGGGTGTGACAGCATTGCTTTGTTTGAGGCTTGCTCTGATGGAAGGTTCCCTGTCCGTGGCAGCTGTGTAAAACTAGGTGATCCTGACAGTCCCACTCCAGACCATTCCATGATTCTGTGATTATGTTTAAATATTCCCTGTCCGTTGCCCCCCACCTTTCCTTTACGCTTTGAAACCCAGTTGGTGTGTAACAAACTCCACACTGGGTGACAGCTCTACTCTGCAGTTCAGGACAATCCCGGGGTGCAAAACATCCAGTGGAGACCATGAATGTCCTGGGGCACCACTAAGTAAGTTATTCCAAGGGCAGCCAGTCAACCATTTGTCCAGTGGGAATGAAGGGAGGGAGCGGGAAGCTGGGCAGTTTTGATTTAAATGTCAGATTGTTTTGAAGCGCCGTGTGTGCAGTATGTAGGTCAGGGCTGAAGGGACAGACTGGATCTGCAGAGGTGCTGAGAATGATTAATTTCCCTGGGCAGAATTCCCTGGGTTTTCTTTCCCTGTGTGCTTAAGTCAAGCTGCACATTCTCATGGACGACGGGCTCAGGTTTCGGACCGTCTGCCCAAAGGGGAAATTTATCCTGGCAGCTGCTGAAAGGGGAACTCTTGTGGATTGGCACCAGTTTGTGCATTAAAAGAATGATTTTTTATTTTTTTTGCTGCATTTCGGGGAGCTTTTCAAGGATGGTTTGTTTACATTGCTGCTGTGTTCTCTGGCCATTTGCAGCGGCGAGAGGTGATGTTGGGGTGCTTTCCAGCAGCTGCCAGGCACCATGGAAGGTGTGGATTGGGCTCCTTTCGCTGCCCTGAATAAGCAGTACCTGTATTCCTGTGGAAAGCTGTGCCAACAGCGCTGGAGAGGGCCTGGTTCCGTGGGGATGGGCTGACTGTCCACTTGGTCTGAAGTTTTTTCAGTCATTAGCCCTTTGTTTGCCGCCTAGCTCCAGTCTATATTGCCAAACCAGAGGCTAATGGATAGCACTGTTTTAAACACAATAAAATCCAGCCTCAGGGAATACTTATGGAAGACTTAAAATCTCACTAACGCTCTTTTATATGAGCACTGACCCTTCTGTCTTGGGATCCCAAGCAGTCTGAACTTTTCTCCCCAAAAAGATTTAAAAACTTGGCTGACAGGAAGTTTTAAATGACAGTAGAACAAAGTCTGAAGAAATGGTCTGATGTTCTAAAATGCTTACCTTAAATATTCTAAACTAATGACTTTAATTAGCAATTTATTGTTTACTTTTTTGGCATTTTGGTGTTCCCTTACACAGGAGTAGATTTTTCCAATGGGTTCTGTGATTGTTGCACAGTCCATCTTGTCGTGCTTTACACAGATTATAGTGGTCCTGAAATCGTCCAAAGAAACGTGTCTCGAGGGCCTGGTTTTTGCTGGGATTGCTGGGATGCCTCACCACAAGCCCTGCCTTCGCTCCTGCTCACTCTTTCTGTTGTCACATTCTCAGAGACCCCGAGAGAAGAGAAGCAGGTGGAGGGATTCTGCACAGGATGTGCATTATACCCTGCATGTTCCGTGCTGCAGGGGGGCTTAAAAGGTGGCTATTATAATTAAATAATGGTCTCAGCTGTATTTCCTAACACAATTTGGCACGTTCCTCCAACGCTTCTCCTGGTACGTCCACATGTAACTTGTAGGTATCCTCGGAGCAGAGCTTCCTCAGTGCAGAGGAGGCTTGCAGACACTGCTGTTTACTGAATCAAATGTGTTTTCCTGGAATCCCGATGGATTGATTTCTTACCTCTGCAGTTTTCTCTGGAAGCTGCCCCACAGTGGAGTTGTGCCTCCTGGGTCAGAGATGAAAGGAGCTGGCCTGTAACCTTGTGAAACTGAAACCCTGTTTTTTCCAAAGGTACGGTAAAATTTTAGCTGTTGTGTTGAAATGCAGTTTTGCCTGCTCAGGAAAGCCTATTAATTCATATTTTTGCAGCAAAGAGACTACTCAGATTCTTTGTTGCTGGACACCTTTGGTTGCTGCTGGATTTTTGAGGAGTCTGAGTCAAAAATACTCTCTTTTAGTTTTGACCTCTTTTCCATAGATCATGAAAAAAACATGATCTGGGATTCTGTTTGTGTATAACTGTATAATTTCCAAATAATTTCTTCTGACCTAGTACAATCCTGTATATGGGGAAAAAACTGTTAAAGATACCTGAAGAGGTTTGACATTGAGAACTGTCAGTTTTTTCCAGACCTACCCTTAAAATGTTGTCACTCTGCTGACAGCTCTTGGGGTCTGACACATTTCCAGTATTTATGGTGGGAAATGGCATCACAGCATTAAGATAAACTCTTCCCTCCTGAAGCAGAGCTTGGAAGCAAAGTGACAGGGAAAAATACTGGGAAATGGCTGCGTTTGGTATGTTTTTGTCACCGCTCAAATCACACCCAAATCCAAGTGCTTTGTGATTCTCGAGCAGAAATTTCAAAAGCCTGCAATATGCTTTTAAAATTCCAGATTTCAGCTGAAACTCAAGCTATTAAACCAGTGTAAAAGAATCTGTGCTGGAGAGATTTCCAGCCAGCTTGAAACACAACCAATACTGGAATTTTTGCAAAATCTGATCTTGCAAAACTGCTCTGTGTGTTTCCAGGCCATTAAAGTCTGGACAATCTAAGATAAGCAACTAAACTCCATGGATTTCTTGCAGCTAAATCTGGCTTGCAGAGAGTTACACCACAGACAAACCTCCCATCTTAGAGGCTTGTAGAGACAAAACCCCAAAGTTGTTTGAAAGCACCTCATCTGATTTGAAATAATTGGCTTTTTTCAATTAAGCATTTCTCTTTGTTTTCCCTGTCATTTGGATGAAGGAATTTTGTTGTTCTTAGTTGTATTTGTACATAAATTTAACAGCTATAAATTAAGACCTTTTTTTTTTTTTTTTAGAAACCACAAAACAAATGGTACTTGATTATTTTCAGAAATACCAGAATTTCTGGAACTGTATTCAGAAACACAAAACTGGTTCATTTTACTGGGATTTGAGTCTCCTACCAAATTAAAAGGGAAAGAATTCTCCCAGAAAGTATGGGCATATCCATTTTCCAGGCAGATCTGTAATCACTTTAATCACCTCAGGCTTCAACTGCAGGTTATCAGGGAGGAAATGACTTTTTCTCAGCAGTGACTGACATTCCCGAAAACGTCCAGGTTTTTTTCTGTATTTAGGAGAGGCTGATAGGCAACACTGTGATAATCTTTTCTGATCTGCTGTTCCATTAAAAGAGGTAAAAGTGGTCATGGATCTCACAATGTGGGAGATGGGAGTCTTCTGATAATAGGATGCGATACGCCGGCTGCTTCCTTATGGAATTGTCAGGAGAAGCAGAAGGAAGGCTCTTATTGTGCTAGGTGGTTGGCTGCGTTGGGGTTTTTTTATTAGTTGGTTGGGTTTTTTATTCATCCAGGATTTTCCTTCGTCTCCTATTACAACATGCTGGACTTCCTGGACAGGGGTAGCAGCGTGGAGGCAAACCTGAGGAAAAACTGCTTTCATTTGTCAACTTTTCCAGTCTCCCTTAGTCTCTCCATAGAGAAACTTAAACATTTTACAGTTACACTTGCCCGTCTTTTGGGGTTTGAATGGGAACATCCAGCATATCCTCTGAATGAACACCATGAGTTGGAAACGTCCCAGTTTTAGGGAGGTGAGTGCTTCTGCAGGTGTGCCAGGATTTTTGTGTGCCAGCAGCCATAACAGCAAGTCAAACCAATTTAAATCTGACTCTTCTCTTGCTCTGAGCTCAGAAGACATTCCCTGAAATGCTTGAAGAGCGGTATCCAGACCAGTCAAGGAGCTTTGGCACCAAGGCTGTGATAGTGCTGCTGCTTCGAGAATCCCTGGGAACCCTCAGCTGGCAGAGCTCGCCCGCTCTGAGCACCTTGTCTGCTCGAGTCGTTCTGAGGTTCACAGTCACAGAACAAAGTACAATAGCAGTTTATCATGCCCACGTAAATTAAGGAATGGAGGAATTAGTTTGGCAACATATATCAGAACTTCAGGAGTTCAATTCCAACTCTAAATTTGATTAACCATTTCTCTCACTTCTTTCCACAAAGGAATACAGAACATCCTGATTTCATCTGAACTGGCTTGTTGTAAATTAAATTCTCCTTCTACAGGGAATCCACACCCTAAGTTCCCCTGTGAGAAATAAATTCTTCTTAGGAAACAAAGCACTTTTTTTTAATTCTTGCCCCCTTGGTACATAATCAGGTGGTGTTCAGGACTGCAGCAAAGGTATGTGAGCACAATGGGCTACCTCTGAGGCAAGGCATGCCAGGGTTAGTATGGAGTGGCAGACACAGATTCAGAAATGTGCTGGTGAACACAGGAAATCCTGCAAATAATGAGGTTATTAAATCCAACAGATATGAAGCATTTATTTTGCATTTTTTGCTTTAAAAGGAGAAAAAAAGTCAGCATGAAAGCAATGTCATTTTGAATAATGGATCTTGTAGTCCTCAAAAGAGTAACCACTTCAGTTTAGCCAGAAAAAAGTAAATATTTCCTCCTAAGGACTGGATTCTTGAGATACTCATCAGTGTGTGCATAAATATTACATCACTGTCCTCTGGGAATATCCATTTCCATCTTTTTCTGCCCCATTCTGTAAAACACTCTGTGAGAATGAATCAGTTCCCTGAATGAAGTCTCCTTTTCTCTGACCTTTTCCACTATATACAGAGAACAGAATTAAGCAGAACAGAGGAAATGAAGTTATACTTTCATATTTTAGAAATTATTAAGGCTTCTGGGGGTGTTTATTCCCAGTCTGGAGAGCAGTGCTGGATTTTGGAGGAACTGTGTCCCAGGTTTCCATATGTGTGGCAGTTGGATGGAAGACGGGAAGGGGCTTTATGTTTTGGTACCTTAAATGATGGGCTTGTCCTTGTCCTTGGGAAGCCCAAGGCCTCGATGGCAGAGGTTCCTGTTGGATCCTGTTGTATGTTCTTTTGGAGTAGCTCGGCATCCCTAGCCAAAGTCTGGCTTGGAATAACCTCACTGAACTCATTCCTCTGTTGATCCCAGGGCTGTTAGTGATGCCAAGGGTGTGTTTCCAGAGCTGTTTATCCCTTTTAGTTGGAATCCTCGTTTTCAAAACGAAATCTACCAGAATCTGTTGAAAGGAAATACGATGTGCTCGGAAATGGTCATTCCTTCCTACGGCTTCCAATCCACTGTTCTCTCTGATGGCTTTATACCTGGTGGAGGACATGGGAAGCAAGGCAGTGAGGTTTCACCTGCTGTAGGTGGTCAGAAGGAACTGCCGCTGGGTATGCTTAAAGCCAGGCTGCTTCAAGTCACAGAACCTGAAATGATTTGAGTTGGGAGGGACCCTAAAGCCCCTCTTGTTCCAAGGCCCTGCCCAGGGTTGGGATACCTTCCACTAGACCAGGTTGCTCCAAGTCAAAAATAAAGGGCTTATAGCATGGGTTTCCTTGGAGAATTTAGGACCTCCATAATCCCCGTGGAACTGGTAGCACTGCCATAGTGTTCACTCCTTTCCTGCACTGCTGGCACAAAATCTCACTTTATAAAAAGCAGATGTTTTTGCTATTAAGACGCCCCTTTTCACCATGTTTAGCATTCAGATGTTCCTGTGGTGGGAGTCAGATAGTGGGTCTCTATTTGTTGGGGTTTTTTTTCAAGTCTATAAGGACTGGCCTTTAACCAAACCTCTCTGCAAGAATGTTTCTGTACTGGATGAAGAGAGGAGTAAGTCAGTCTCTTTGTCTACTTTGGGAAATACGTTTGGAATAGGATGGTAAGTTGTTCCTGGTGACATATGAATGTAGGTAGGCTGGGGATGTGGTAGGTGTGACCTTGAGCAGGACCACAGCTCTGCCAGGACTGTAGAGAAAACCTCCGTTTTCTCCTCTTGCATTTTTAAAGCTCCATGGTCTGCATGAAAAGAGAACTGTTACTTACAGGGGTTCAAACAGAAACTACTACAGCCCATCCTTCTGTAGGACTCTGGATTTTGGCAACGTGACGTGTCATTCCTGATATTACTGCAGAGATCCAGCGAATCCCAAACCTTGGCTGAAGGATGCGTGGCCAATCTTTAATCCACAAGAAAGTGTACTCATGTTGCCCCACACATTCCAGCTGCTCCATGGAAAATGTAATTCTAGAGCTTATGGCAGATTTTAAGCTATTTTTATGTTTGTTACAGATGTTTTATCAAGCTATAATTTAGGAACTGCCTCTGGATTAAATTTATTCAGTGAGAAATCATGCTGGAAATTGCTGGTGAACAAGATTTCTCACAGCTCCTGGTTTTGACAGCCTTGGAAGCATAACAGGAGTAGCCTTTCTGGTTTCCTCCAGTCCTTCAGGCTTCAAAGAGGCTTTTTGTCATTTTGGTTTGGCTTTTCAGGAGAACATGAAGTGGGTTCTTAATTCATTTGAACTTTGTGTACGTCCTCAGACTGAGTTCTGTTGGGGAGAGCTTGGAGAATTTCGATCCCATGAGACCTCTTTTATCTCTCTTTTTAAGTTCAGACAGGAATAATGCTGAATAATGCTCAGTTCAGTGTTTATGGAGCAGGCTCCAGGGGGCCCTCTGAACTTGCATTATTTCTAGAGCTTTAAGGTACAAGATGTTCTCTGAAGGTCATGTGGGGGGGGTAAGTGTGAGCAGAGGCCAGGGCAGGGCAGCAGTACAGTGTATCAGTGTATCCCAAAAACGGGAGAGCAACGGCCTATGGAAACTGTTCTGGCCTAAAGCAAGAGAATAAACCTGTAAAGCCCAAAAAAACTAGGCATTGTTTCCCTAGGAAAGTTTGTTTAACTGATAGACTTCATTTGCCAATGGTTATCCTTAAATTAGAATTACAATCCTTTGCCTGATTGCTTCAAGATGAAATTCTTTTTTTTTTTCCCCCTGAAAGGACTCTTAAATCCCAAGAGAATCTCTAGAAACATCTGTTCTGGTTACACCAGGCATAGGAATGGGTGGCTGCTGTGATCCTGTGATTAGAGGTGGCTCCTCCATTAACCACAATTCCTGGTCCACCTGGTGACACCTTTTAATGGAAGCAGGTAAGTGCATCCAGTAAGTGAAATAAATGTGTCCATGATGTGCTGAAATGGGAGTCAGGGTTTGTTTTCCCAGCAAATTTTATCACTCATCAGAGTCTCAGTTTAGAAAGCTTGGAATGCACATGCAGGTATTGAACTTTTCATAAGCAGGCAAACATTGTCTTTGGGGCAAAGCATAGTAAAGGTATAGCACAAAAGCAAATATAAATATTTAATATGTATTATTTGTTTGATTTATTATCTACATATTATGGGGGTTTATATATTTTTATACCATATATTATTATATAATTATCTAACTTCTTTCATGTGTAATCTTGTGAAATCATCACACATTAAATTCATGGTGGGGTGTAACTGCAATGAATTATGTGCATCCAGTGAACATTATTTTAACTACCTTTCTTTTTTATTCCCAAATCCTCAGTCATGGTCTAATCCTGCTCTGTCAAAGGTGCCAGCCTGTTTGCCACAAGTTTGAGTGACAGATGTTGAGAATTTGTGTGACCTCTTGTATTCTTCCTTGCACCTTTTACAAGAAGGTTCTGCCCATTTTGTTAAGTGCATGCTCCTGCTGATATGTAAAATGTCAGCCTGGCATTATTTAGCAGACTGAGCTCTTGTTGGAATTCAGTGGAAAAATAGGATTCTGAGTCCTGGACCGTTGTGGATGAGAGCTGGATGTAGCAGCTCAGCTCTGGACAGGCAGGTCAGGTCTCAGCCCCCTCAGTTCCTGTGGCTCAATCTACAGGTTAATCTAAATGTCTGTCTGTTTTCTGCTTTGCTAGAGGAATGGGTGCAGCTCTCTGCATCCCAGGGAAGTACCAGGTTATCTCTGCTAATGCCAGTGGCCAATTTCTAGTATAAAAAAAGAAAAATAATACTGCAATCTTACTTGATTGTGATGATGGGATGGTGCCAAAGGAATCTGTGCGTTGGTGACTTCCTTTTCTGTTGGAGATGCCGTTTAGTATTGAGTTTGGGAAAGGAGGGAATTCTTGACTAGTGGCTGCATCCTCTGTGTGGGGAAGCTGGGCTTGGAGATGAAACACCGAGTTCATATTCCAGCCCACTCAATGATCATTAAATACACATGAGGAGCTGGGGCAGATGGGCCACATTCCACATTTTCAGAGCATATTTCAGAATTAATTGTGCTGACAACGTTTTAGAAAGAGCAGCTCCAGACTCTTTTCTCTTTGGCAACAGTGGCTTCTGGCTGCTGTCAGGCAGATGAACATGTTTCTCTGGGTTTATTATTTTGGGTTTGGCTCACATGCTCACTGTACAGATGACTGGGGGAGCATTACCTACATTCATTAACCAGGCGTCCAGTACGTACAGCAGTCAGCAGCTTTTTACCTGAGTGCCTGTGGATTTGGGAGGGGGAATTGCACTAGGACTAGATAAGGAGAGGTAGGAGGGAAGCCTGGAATGGAATCCAGGCTGTGTTGTTGTTTGTGGCTAGTAGAGATGGCTGTCAGGGATCCAGAGGGCTGAGGTCTGGTCTGCGGAGGATTCCAGCGTGGTTTAGTCTAGACTAAACATTTTTGGATGCACTGAGTCTATCACTCTCGCTCACACTCCCCTGCCAGGGACTAATTGGAGCTGATGATTGCCTGCCCATGAGACTTGCGAATTCCATTTGGAAGGTGCTTTTTTTTTTGTTCTTTTCCTTGTTTCAAAAGCATTTTACAGGTTTTGGCAAGAGGCTATTTTTGGCTCTAAAATGACAAAAATATTTTCAGCACGGATTTAGGCATAACTGTTAATATTCTCCAGATTCCTTCATTTAAAAATTTTGCCAATTACAAACAAACAAAAATCCACCCCTCTCTCCAATTTAGCTAGCCAAATTTACTTTCTGTTCCTTTCTTTTCAGCCCAAAAAAGCTCTTTCCTTCAGGCCTGGAAATGCAGAATGCATTCCTTCATCCTGGTTTTGATGGAGGTCCGTTATACGTTTGTCACCCAAAATTTGCATGTTGTAGTAGGATTTCCAAAGCGTTCCCCCTCAGCCTCATGTTTCTGTAGTTGGAGTCAGTGGGATCAGTGTTAGGCTGACTCTGGGCACCCAGGAAATCTCATTCTTGCTCAGACAGTTTGGTTTTGTTCATTCATATCTTATAAAACACTTTACCTGGATGGGCCTTGAATGCTTTTACTTCATTCTGAGTTTTCAACATACAATTCTTGACAGTGAGAACAAAAGGAAGGTGATATATAGTGTAATATAATGGTGATATATAGTGTCATATAATATAATTTCTTTGAAATCTTACAAGAAGTTTTGAAGTGTCTCCTCACCCCATATTCAGCCTTGTCAGCTATAGGAAGAAACCTTAAGGGCAGACATTTTAATGGTGGCCAGTCAAACAAAGAGCTTTTTGGAGAGGAGATATCAAAAGCCAATAATTATTAAAATTAAGAGGGTTTTTTTATAAGCTCTTTTGTGTTCGTTTCCATAATGCTAATTCAGAAACAAAGGGATTTTGTAAAAGGCATGAAGTTCTTAATAATGCAGTTTTACTCCATGTACATTTCCATATTCTTTTAAAATCAAAACCAGGTCTAGAAGTAGCAGCAAGGGATCTGCAGAACTGGTGAAAAACAGAAACTCTGCAAAGGAAGGCGACTTTATCCCATGAGGATCTTCAGGCTGCTGCCCCACGAGGTGGTGTTTATAAGCATAAAGTAGGGATTGGGATCAGCGTAAGGCTGTGACTGGGATGAGATGAAAAGCTGCTGCTTCTCAAAAATCCACCTGAAGTGGGTCAGAGTTTGAGGGCCTGGAGTTAAAAGCTCCAGTAATTACCCTTGCATATGTTACTGTAAGAATCAGATAATTATTGTCTTCTCTGTGTGTGGTGAAGTTAATTTCAGTATTCTGTAAGTCCTAGCTCAGCTGTCTGGCTGGATGGGAAGAAATGCAGACTCCCAGAAAAGTTCTCCTCACTTACTCATGGTTTTATAATTTCTATGGTAAAGCCTGTTTTGTGATGAGTCAGGCAGTTCTGGCTCCTGTTTTGTGGGATAAAACTCCTGACATCCTGTATTCCTGCTGTTGCAGTAGCAGCCCTTGAAATCTTGAGATCTTCCAAGCTCATTCCAGCTCTCCTGTAGAGATTTCTGCAGAATCTTTGGAGCAGCCTGGCTCTTGCAAAGAAATCTTCTCCTGGAGGGTCATATTCCTGCTTTACTCCTGCCTCGTCTGTGCCCTCTCATTCCTTGGAAAGACTTCTGAGGAAGCGGCAGCTGACCGGCCCTAACAGGATCACAGGAGTTGGACTCCTTGATGTTCCTCCTACAGATGAGGGCAATTGCTGAATGTAGGTGCACACAAAGGAGAAATGAGATGCAGTGAGAAATTCTAATTCCACTTCTAGGGGTCACCTCTCAGTCCAGGTGAAAGTCAAGGGAAAGGGCTTTTGTAATTAAACTTTTTTTTAAGAGTCCAAGGCTGATCTTTAAATAAAGCATTTGCACTCACTTGTAGGAAGGAGCTTAAGCCAGTTGTGTGCCCTCTAATTACATCAGCCCAGGAATGGGGGTGTGGGAACAGCACCAAGTACTACAGGAGCTGCCAAGAGGGATTTCTTCCAAGCGTCCATGCGGAATCTGAGCCTGGGCTGAAGTCAGGGGGTATTTTAGCAGCAACGCATTCATTCTCTGCCGTGGGGTTAGTTCGGTCGTGGCCTTGTCACAGGCAAAGTGGAAGATGCTGGAGAAGTGCCACGTTACAATACATAATGCCAGGATGAGAAATATTGGGCTCTTACATTGTTGTAAAAATGAGGATATGAAAGACCTAAAGCAAGGGCACAATGACCCATTTCATCTCAAATAGTAGAAACCATGAGACAAATAATATATATTAACATCACTCCCTTAAATCAATGAATTTGTCTTGATTTAGACCAGCTTAGTGTCACAGCACATTTCTTATACTAAGGCACACTGTACTCAGGAGATGTGCAAAGGATTTTCTCTTAAAGGAACCTGGGATTTAAAAGAAGCAATAAAAAGTATAAGAGGCCTCGTCACGTAGTTTGAATTTAGCTGGCCGGTAGCCAGCAGCCCTAGGTTTGATTTGTATCCCAGCAGGTCACTGCAGACCAGAGCATTTGTGTTAAAATGTGCTTAAATTTGTGAGAAGGCAGCACAGACCGTGTGTGAGCAGTTATCAGTTTGAAGAGAATTGCCCAAAATTGTCGAGAAAACTGCTGCATGCATCCATGTGACCTCTTTTTCTCCTAATATCTTTGTTTAGTTTTATTGTAATTAAATGCATTACCTAGTCTTAATTCTTTCCAAATGGTAAAAAGAGCATTTCGCATCATCGTGACAAAAGCTGAAATGCATTGCAACAGAATTAGTCCATTTATTAGAAAAAGGGTTTAAAATTCTATCAATATAATTAATTTAACCAAGTCCATAAAGGATAAACACTGTTCCTTGGCTCAGGTGATGCAGGTGGTGAACAATCTTACAAACCTGTAACAGGCTTCATCTGTTACCTCACAATAAGTCCGTGAGTAATCTCTCTTTTTTTTTTTAGTTGTTTATTGTTATTTCTTGGTTTATCTCTGTCTTTAGTGTTACAGTTCCTTCAGAGTTTTGCCCTGGTTTCCACAGGAGCAGGATTAAACCTGCTAAAAGCCAGCAGTGGTATGAAAAAAGAGTACCAGGCAGGCATTAGCCTCTTGGGAAGAGGAATTCTTAGAGTATCCTAAAGCCTGCCTTGAAATTGGAAAGTTGTAATTTTAAACTGCTGGAACTGATGAAGATCTTGGCGCTGTCTCAGATGATCAGCTCCCCACAGGCTCTTCTTCATCCTTCCTGGCTGTGACTTGATTAAATGGATGGATTCTGAAGGGAAACCTCAGCAAATCACCTTTTTAGCTGTCTTTATAGCGTGGTGTTTTTCCAGAAACCAATTGCTGATAATTAACAGATAGCAGCAGCAACGTGCTTCATCTTCACAGAGCAATAATTCCTCTCAGAAGCAGCCCAAATTTCAGGCTGATGACAGCGTTACTGTGTGGCAGATGGAGGTGTCGGTTCTGTCCCACCTCTCAGACTGGGAGGGAAATCATTTGGTGCTCACAGCAATCAGGAGTCATTAACATATTAATAGAGAAATAATATTTGCCTGTCTCTATCCCTGGCTGAGCTCTGATGCTCAGCCCACCCAGGCTCTGGTGATTGCTGCAGCCAAAGTCAAAATTCAGTCCCAAAGCATGGCCAAGGGGTGTAAGAGTGACAAAATGAGTCAGAAAATCAAAAAACCAGTGCAACCTGAAGAGGATACTGCTGTTCTGTTCTCCTGTACTGCAGGCTTCAAACACGGAGGGAGAGGAGTGAAGGAAAGGATAAAGCTCAAGTTTAGCTGCCCAGTGTGGGAAGGATGAATGAAGGGGATGTGATTAGGTATAAAGTGAGCAATGCTCCCTTTTGGATTCTTTCATCCTCTCACAGGTGATGAGAACAAAGACATACCTGAGAGAGTACAGGGGCTTTGAACAGCTGCTGACTAAACACGTGTGGGATGCTGGGGAGCTGACCTCAGCATGGTGGAATGACAGGAAACGCTGAGGCTGGGGTTTCTCAGGGAATGTTCGGGTGGTTACTGACCATGTCTGCACCACTGCCATGGGGGGGACAGTTCAGTCTCCGCTGCAGGGAATGTCTCAGTGACTTGAGGTGTCTGGATGAAGGGTGGGTGCTGCCTTTGCTCCGTTTCACCAGCAGCCAAAATGGGCAGAGGACGAGGAGAATCCATTCTGTGAGTCAGCTTGGTCAGTTCTGAGTTTGTGTTAATCGGGGATACAAATTGTTGAATAGAAGTGATTTTGTGTTAATAGTGGGATGGGAGTTAATGTGTGGGATACGTGAGGCTTTTAGGAGAGGCGTAGGGATATATTCCCTTGGGACAGAAGTCCCCTTCCATGTTACGTTGCAGATATTATGTCACATGTGGCACAGTAAGAGTATGTTAATCTTCACCCCTTTCCATCCTCGATCCTTGCAAAGGGAGACAGCTATTGGCATCACTCTGGGCTCTGTGCAGAGGGACTGTCTTGTGTCCTTCCCCAGCAAAAAAACATCCATTTTAAGCTTTGTGCCTTTCTTGGGGAGAGAACAAATTTTGGGACTGTCACTGATTCCCTTTGTTCTGACTTGACTGGGGGGAGGACAGGACAGGGAAGGATGACTTTTCTTTGAGATGACTAACCTAAGAGAAACTATCATTGCTGGCACCAGAAAGGAGAGGAAATCAGTGACTGTCTGGTGTAAAGGAAGAGGCAGGAGCAGCAAAGCTGCCTCAGCAGCTCTGCCTCACCTCAGTCTCCAGTGCAGTGTGTATTGATTGGGCTGTCTGCCTTTGGAACACTCACTTGGCAATGCTTATGTGGTAAAATGGAGCTCAGTGGATGTGGAGGAGGTCAATGGATTTGAAAAAAATCCAGAACTTACTGAAGTTTGCTGGATTGAGGCCACGAGATGGATCTATCAGTGTGTGTCATGTATGAATTTTGCATTCAGTGGTCCGTTTACACTGGACAAATGGCAGCTAAACACAACCTGATGTCTCCAAGAGCGAACCTCCTCCAGTTTAATGAGAGTGAAAGTCTGCTACTCCCATTCATAGTCCAACCTCCCAGAAGTTTGATATTGCCCTAAGTATACCCTGAGAGAAGTGTCCCATATTGCAGATCTTCATCATGGTACAGGAGCACCGAAGTTGGTTCCGCCACCTCTGTTTTCTTTTGGTGTGAAGATGCTGAGAGAATATCTGTGTTTAAGGGAAATGAAGTCAGAGTTAAGAAAATCCCAGCCCTAAGGGCTGGTCAGACATTTGAATATATTCACTTTTATATAATTTCAGTAGGATAATTTTGGGAAATACCAGCTGTTTCTCTCTTAATTTTCTTTGTCTACGGACTCTTTCTTTTCATTTTGCACTTAGGTTCTCTCCTTCCAAGGAAGTATCTCAGCCTTTTTTATAATTCACTCTCTGCTTTGCTAATTCTGTTTCCCCTGCCATTCTCTGCTTATACTCCCTTCCTAGGGAAGTAGGAAAATTCCGGTGTTTCTTCCAGAAGAATTATTAGTGCTGTAGTTTCAGCTCTGAAATTTGCAGCGTTCCCTTGCTTTCCTTGAGCTGATGGAATCTTCTGTGTGGGAGCACGGATTTTCTGCCTAGGTCACAGGGTAAGCAATTATTCTTCATACATCCAGACTAAAATCCACACTTGTATCATTTCAGCACAGCTCCCTGTCATTCCAGTAGGAGCATCCAGCTGAAACGGATGGTGCTTTGCCAGGATGTAAAAGGAATCTTCCTTAGGACAACCCTTCTCTTTCTTCATCTGAAGTTGTGCCCTTTGTATTAGTACTGCTTTTTCAGCTTTGTTCTCTTTTTTTCTGAAGATCAGGAAGATTTCTGCATGGAGTGTTTATTTAAAATATTTTAAGATGTAAGACCTACAGATCCAACTTGAGCCTCATTAAAAGATGTTTGCCAAAATTGGAAGGCCTTCGGAGGCCTATTAGAGTGAATTATCCTAATTAGAAGCATGAATTCTGTCTAACAGCTCATACTGCTTCAGTGGATCTGGATTTTTTCCCAAAACCTGCCAAAATTTAAGGACCAATGTCTGTGTGGCTTCCCGTGCCTTGTGGCCAGGACAGAGAGCAGCCAAGTGCTGCCTCTGCCAGCCGTATATTCAGAGTATCATTTAAACAAAATGCTGAAGTAACAGCAGAAACTGCTTTGGCTTTGCTAAGCATGTGTAAGATGTTTTTAGAGAAGAATTCTCATTATTGCTGTTTACAGAAAGGACCTACTTTTCTCCCTGTAATAATTTTACACGGGTGAGCAGTGGAAATTAAATCCCATATCTAGTCTCTGCTGTGAGCCATTCGGGAGAATGAATCACATGGAAAGGAAGGTCCGGAGCACTCACATTTGTCATTTTGTATGTAGTCTCCCCAAGTTCTGGCCCAAGGTTTCAGGTAAATGTTCCCAGAGAAAAAATCACTTTGTGTAAACTATCTCTACATTGTCTGCTCTAATTATAAAAGCATCAAGGGGAGTTTCCTTCCCCATAAAATTCCCTGGCCTTACACTGCCAGATGTGGCCGTAAGTCACACAGCTGTAAATCAGGCCAGTCCCTTTCTCGTGCTGAAACCTGCCATTCTCAGCTGCTCTCTGCTTTTGCTTCCCCCTCACAGTTAGAAGGTATTGTCACAATATGAACTGTAAACTTAATCTCCAGTTCTTACTGAATTTCTCTGACACTGGTGAGCAGTTTGAAATGGTGATGTGTTACTGGCAGTGCTCATTTGGGGTTGGAACTGCCTGGAATGGTGCACCGGAACCCTGGCCCCAGCCATATGTGTAAGTGTCCTGGCACCTCCTCCCTTGCAAAATGAGGGAGGCTTTTGCCTCTCTGTTTTGTGCTATTTTACGGACTGCACATGCTGATGGCATCCAGCTGCTGAGTTACTGTGATCCTGGGACCCATAAAGAGCTGGATATAAAAGCTGGGAAGGTAACTAATCCTTCTGAAACCAGGCACCCACTTCCAAGTTCGAGTGACTTTCCATGTAGGGATGCTGGATAGAGCAATTTTTCAGTTCCAAATTTGACATGGAAGCCTCATTTCTTATTCTCTAAATTAATTTTACTTCTTGATTAGCTCGTTCTGTGCAGAATATCCTTCTTTCTTGTCGCCTTTGTGTTTTCTCCTGGGTAGCAATTTGCTAAGTGCTCATCTTAGAACTCATTTTCACCTCTGAGTTGCTGGAGTCTTCAGGGAACACCCCCCTCCTCCCAAGGCATAAGTCAATGCAGGTCTTCTTCTGAATTCCACCCATGCCAGCTGAGAATATTTGGATACTCGGTCCTTCCTGAAGAGAACAATACTGGCAGCTACTTTAAACTTTTTATGCATTAGCCAGAAGTTGTGTTTGAATCTGGGATCATGTAGGAGACCTTTTTTGTAGGGTACTCCCTTAGTTCCATTTCTTTTGCCATACGATTTTTGCTAATAAACAATATCATTCCTGCCTAATAGCTATGCTGTAGTAAATTATTACTGATTTTTCCTCTGGGACTGACATTTCCAGCAAAATACGTCTGTTGCATTTTCTGTAAATGCTGTTTTATACAGAAGTTATTTATTTATTAAACCAGAAGGATTTGATGGAGGGGTTTCTTCAGTTCTATTTCATGCAGGAAATGCTGTCCTAAGAAGTGGTGTCTCTGGAAGGGATGGGATCAAATGATGTACAGGGAGGAGCAAAGGTGCTGATAAATGTAATAATGTCTTTAGATGGCTGTTTGAATGCAGCAGCTGCCAAGTAGGTTAAATAGCAGCATTTTGCGATGCAAAAGCTGCTTGAAGCTGATAATTATCGTGCCTTTGAGAAAGCAGTCCTCTCATTATAAATACGTAATGAGCTATGAATCTCCATCTCACGCAGAACTATCTGAGATGAAATCTTTTTTCAATTTGCATTGTTCAAATAATTATATCTGGCTGGGGTCAGGGTTGGGATAATGCATTCCCAGCCCCTGGGTTTATTCGCTGGCTCCAGGACCAGCCCGCAATGTCAAGCAGCCCACAGAGGTTTCGCATTGTCTCTGTTTTGGCTGTTCTCAGCCGCGCTGCTCCTTCCTGCCGCGGTGTGAGCCGTGCTGCCGTCGAAGTGCTTCTCCAGGCTGTGCCTTGCCTTGTTTCCTGAAGCTTTGCTTTCCAAACAGAAACATCCACTTAAAATGCAGAGGCTTCATTTAAGCCGCATTCCTGGGAGTGATCCTCTCCCCAGTTCCGAGCAGTAACCGCAGTTAAAGCAGTAGCAGAGAGCTGGTGTGCGCAGCGAGGCTCAGCTCCGAGAGCGACATCTGGATTTGTTAGGATGAGCCGGAGACTTTGGGAGCAGCATTTTCTGTCTGCTGGGCGTTTTGGTCAGGCTGTGGACGTGCTTTATCCTGTGCCTCCCGATGGGATGGCTGGGAGAGCAGGGTGGGATGATAACGGAGCTGAAATACGGGGAGGGAGTAAAAAGGGCCTTTGCAAATGCAAATCCATGTCATTCCCAGCACCCCGAAGGTGCCCGAGGCAGTCGCCTCATTGTTAAGTCAAATGGGCTGCATGAAATGCCGGATGGTTTCAGTTTGTGTGAGCCATTCAGAGGATGGAAAGCATGGAAATGAAGGTCCAGAGCAGTTGGATTTGCCATTTTGATTGTAGTCTCCCCACTGTTCCTGGAGCGAGGTTCCCACATAACACAGTCGCTTGGTGTAAACTATCTCTACACTGCCTGCTCTAAATATAAAAGCATCAAGGGGTGTTTCCTTCCCCATTAGAAAAAAAAGTTTCATTTGAAGGCCTCTTCCTCAAAGAAATAGGTGGAAGTTTTAAAAGAAATGTCCTGCAGTCGTTTCAGTTGGGAAGAGGCTGTTTCCCTACACAGCTGGGCACTGATGGCCCCCACGGCACGTTCCCCTTATCCCTGCTGGCAGTCAGAGCTCTAACGGCAGACAGAGCAAGGATGGGACAGCAGTTTCTTCACTCCGAGTTTCCATGGGCATTAAATCCCTCAGGGAATTGGAGTGATCTCCTCAGTGACCCTGAGGTACTGCATAAATGTGAGATGTCACCTGGTGCTGCTTGTACTGGTGATACCTCAGTTCTTCCCAGACCTGCACTGCCAATCCATTGTGTGTAGCTACAGACAAATGAGTTGCCTCTTTGTTCCTGGAACTCTAAGTGACATGGATGGCATTTGCTTTTATTCATCAGTTTGTGCACCTGAACTCCCAATGACTGTTCTCTTAAAAAAAAAAGAGAACAGGAACTGGCAAACTGCCTGGCACTGGAGGACACTTACATCCTGTGCTCCTTTAATTCCATTTCCTTTTCGTGTCTTTTGCCTTTAAATTCTGCAGGGTTGTCTCTTGTCCTGTGTTATCACACAGCACCTTGCACAGCAGAGGCACCTTCTGGGCTTGCAGCTCTCACCTCAGTGCTGATGTTTAGTATGGAGAATCACCTGTTACCTTCCTCAGGTGAGGTTAAATGTCACTTCGAGTATGTTTGAGATGTTAAAGTAGATTTCTGATGAAGACGAGTTGATTCTCTCTCTTGTGCTGTATGCACTGGAGCTTTTATGTGTCTGGAAGCAAGCATGTTTCCTCTTCCTAGAACACAGAGTTCACAGATTACATCACTGAGTGACATTTTTCAAAGCTGATTTTGGTGTTAAACAGTTTGTTTCTTTTCTCTGTAGCTCGAGGAAAGGACGTGCAATGAGCCAAGAGCATCGTGTGAGTCCAGAGGTGCAGAAGCGCTGCCAAGCAGCGGCTCCCACAGTGGCAGGAAAGGTGAATTCCAAAGAAACGGCTCTGTGGTGCAGCTGGCACGGGCTGCAGCAGCGGGGTCACCACGGAAAGGAGCCAGGCAGCAGGTAAGAGTCTCAGTGTCTCACTTGTCCATCCAGACACTTTGTGGTTTTCCACTCTGTGGTGTGGGGAACACTTCAGCAGGTCACCCTTGGAACACTCTCGATGCTGAGCAAAGCAGGAAGAAGGTGAGAGTGAGGAACAGGGAGAGAGGGAGTTATTGATTTGGGACTGCAGCAGTGAGAAGGGAGCCAGCACTCTGACTGCAAGGTTTTTGCCTCGTTCACAGAAATAAGTAACCTGAGATACAAGATTTTTAACACTTTGGCCAGATATTTCTTTGTCCTCTGTTGGCTTCTTCCAGTTTTAGACAGCTATGCCTATCTAATTCCAAAGTGGTTCCAGCCAGCACTGCTGCTGTATTGGCACTGTTCCAACCTACCCTATGGCTGTGTGTGCCCTGATAATTCAGTGCTTGTGCAGCCCCAACGTGCAGAAGCGGCTGCATCACCTCCCCATTTGAAATTAGGTACTTGAAATAATCTTTACTTGGTGAGAAATGAAGAATATTGCCTAATAAATGTAGGCTCTGACTTTCTGGTTATTTTTTTTAACACAGTACCAGCCTAATATCTTTCTGTGTTTATTGAAATGGGAAAAGTTTAATCTTCAAAAAGCAGGGCCTACTGAGACTCCCTCAGTCACAACCATTAGTTACTTTGCAAAAAACAGTGTTTTCAGCTCAGACTTTTCATGTCACAGTCTTGACACCAGATATCTTGTGGTAAAGCTAATTTCATAGCTTGGAGTGCGCCCAACATTGGGATTATACCTTGAGTATCCTATTTGAAAAGGCAGAGCATATTGTACTGCGTACAGGTGCAGAAACAGCCAGCCAGCTTTGCTCCAAAGTGATGAAAACCAATTTCCTGGGAAGGTAGCTGTACATTTTCTCAGAACTTTAGGCAGCAGAATATTAAAATGTGTCAGTTCTGGACATGCAGGTTTAGATTTCATTTTGTTTCAGTTCCTTCTTGCTAGATTGCAATCCTAAATTAGGATTTAATTCCAATAAAAGATTTTAAACCAGTATTGAAACTGGAAAAAAAATATCCAAGCCTGGATATTTTGAAGCCTCAATATTATTAGCAAATCCCCAGTTCAGGATTTAAAATCAGTAAGACTGATGGGTCTTTTTCCATATTTTTGCTCCTAGGCTAATTCCTAGGAAAATGTAAAATCTTTTCAAATGGTTAACAGTTAAATCATTAGTTTTTCTCATTTCCTGCTTTTACACTTTGAATTCAAATTAAATGTACACATATCCCCTGGCAAAGCACTCAGGAAGCTAAAATAATAAGAGCACTTATATGGGATTAGAGATATTTCCTGTTCTTCACGTGCTTAAGTGTTTAACTGCAGCACAGGACTTAATGGATCCCTAAGGAAAAGCTCTGACAAGTATTTTAGGGGTAATCTGGTTAATCTATATCACACTGAGTACTTTTGGCATTTAATCCAGAATTATTATTCAGCAGGTACCTGTGCAGTCAAAACCAAATCTTTCTGTTTCCCATTTAGGAACTGTTTCTGTGCATGTGATGACATTGCTTCAGTAAAGTATAAATACTTCCATTATATCACGGCAGAAGTAATTAATGTATTTCCTTGATCTATTTTGAAGGACTTTTCTCCCCTGGAGGCTCATGTTGCAGCTTTTCTTTAAAGTCACTTGGACTCCTTCACCCTACTGCTTAGATTGCAAAATGAGCAGGAACAGTCTCCTTGACAAGGAGACTGTCTTGGAGATCTCCACCATTTGTCAAATTTTGTTAAAACTGGTCAGTAAACCCCAACCATATTAAGGAAGCACATACATACACACAGCCATAGAAGTGTGCTTTATATAGTTAAATAGAAAAAAAATACAGTTATTTGCATGTTTCCAGCACATAGTTTAAACTTAATCCATTTTCAAGATGTCTTAGTAACCCTGTATGTTGATTTCTAATAAATGGCAGCAGTCACGAAGATGAAGAACTTGAAAATTTAGCCCATACTGACAGTTCTTCAATCCCTTGATTCTTAGATAAATCTGTGAAGTAGGAGAGTGAGACCAAAGATATTTTTCCACTAAATTTAGACTTTAATGTTGACAATGGTGTATGGGAAGAGGTTAATTGGAACGCCCTTAATGGGAGAAAAGGCCTCCCCCATGGAAAATAATGTACCCTGAGTAGTATCCTCACTGACAGGAAAGGTGTTTACTTTAAAAAGAGATTCTTTTAAATAAGAAGTGAAAGGTTGCTCAGTTATCAGCCAGACTGAGAAGGCCAAGGGTCCTTTGATAAGGAGTTTTAGACCAGCAGGAGGGTTTCCAGAGGTGTTAGCTTGGGCTCTGTCTTTTTTAACTGCCCAAAAAGTTCTTTTCTACCATACTTCTTCTTTTCACTCTGTGCTTCTTCCTTTTGTTTCTTCCTGCTGCAAAAATATCCTTTATTAATCTGCATTTTGGGCTGAAATCCTGTAATCCTTTGGATGTACCGACCCTTTGGTGAGGTCAGCAACTTACCTGGTGGCAATCCAGTGTTTTCTAAGGGACTACATCAGTTTGTGCTAACTGAGGATCTCTCCTTCTGTATCACTGTATAAAAAACATGAGTGCTGTGGTATGGGTCGAGTGGCATTGATGTCAGTGACTGTGTTGATATTTGGAAAAGGAATCTTGAGTAAGTGTCGTGCTGCTGACTCACACAGGGTGGGCAGTCCCAGCCCAGGCCAGCGCAGATGGCTCACATCAGTGAAAGCTTGGATGAAAAAAAGACAAGGATGAAGGGCTGGGAATGCTATTACAGGATAAATAAAAATGGGAATAAAGCACTGCTGTGCTGTCAGCACTTAGAAGCCATCAGGAGGGGTAAGTCAAAGCCCAGGCAGGTTCACGGCCTCCGATGCCTGCGATGGTCCTTGGGCTGAGCCCACCAAAGGGACTCGGTTTTGCTTCCAGTGACTCAGTATAAAGGCACCTCTTATCCTCCAGCTCCTTTGGAAGCTAGTTTGGGCAAACAGACAAATATTTTATTGGACAAATGGGATTGTCACTCCACAATATTTCAGGTTATTTTCAATGCTGGTTTCTCTTTTTTCCAGTCCTCAGGGCTCTCTGAGCCCTTCAGATGTATTTGTCTACTGTATTTGCCTCCCGTACTTGAGGCATACCGAGGTGTTTTATACAGTGATGGGTTAAATATAGAAAGTGCCTTGGAAAGGCAGAACAGAGCAAGCACTCAATCACTTCACACGTGGAACACTGCACAATAAATGAAGGGCTTCAGTAGCAGCAGGGCTGGGATTCCTGACCTCTGGCAGGCACCCCTCCCACTGAGGGTGATTTTAAGGAGTCACTGTTGATTTCTTTCCACTCTGCCCCTTATCAGAGGGGACAGCTCACTGCTGGTACAGATGGCCCAGGAAGGTAACTTTTAAATCATCCAGACCTTCAGACTTAGAGCCAGATTTCTACATGGGAAAGCTTTCTTATAAACTCGGTCCAATGCTTAAAAACCTCTTCAGTGACCTGAGCTGATGACTGGTTTTGCTGTTTAAATCATGTGGAATACAGAGCTTTATAGAGCTGTAAAGAAAAATAGATAAAATTATGCACTTTTTATTTTATTTGTCTTTAAGGTGTTAGATTCAGTAAAACCTGCAAAGGACAAGGAGTTAATGTACTGCAAAAGATAAAAAGTGGTGTTACCAGAACATGCTGCTACCAGCCCAGAGGGTTTAAAAAGCAAGCTAGAAATTACTGAGAATGACCAAAAAGTACTGAGATTAGTCACATTTTAGTATTCTGTGTGATTGCTTTTTAGGCTTTCCACAGAAGGTTTTAAGGAAAAGGTTGAAATACTCAAGTTGTAACATGGGAGTCTCACATTCAGAAAGTCTTTTGGTTTTTATTAAGGAAAATGGGAAGACTGTGCCAGTATGTCTTGTAGGGCAATTAGAAACACCATATCCTAAGGGGGATAAACAAGACTGAAGGGCTCAGCTATTGACTGATGGATCCTGATCAGTGGTTTGTGTAAGTAGGAAGTGAAGGGGATCACCCATGTCCCAGAGCTGGCAGAATTAAGGAGGGTTTCTAGTTTGGAAATGGAATCAGTGCGCTGTGAACTGGCACTCACTTTGCCCAGGGTTTGAATTCCCTCATTCTCCTGGGCTGCATTCAGGTTCCAGTTGAGCGTAGAATGAAGCCTGTGAAAAGACTGTGGTGTCAAGTGTCTCTTCCACAAAGCAGCAAGGCAGCAAACAGCAAATTAAGAGACTAGGAAAAGGATCATGTGTCATGCTGCATGGCACTCTGGGAAAATCACCAAATGAGAGCTTCTTTATTTCATTTTACACTGAATAATGATGGTCTAAGCCCTTTCTTCCATCGAGATTAAAAAATACATTTTTCTTTAAGATGCAGTTATTTTCTAATAGGAATCCAAGTTTACAAATTCTGATTTTTTGGCTATTTCACTGAAGGACATTGCTCAGTCCTTCCTGCAGGTACTGTTGTTCAGGCTCTGACAAGGGACAGCCAGGTGAGCGATGCTGGCAGGGAATGAAGCAAACAGGTGGTGGCAGTTACTGATATTTTATATTTGGCTTGAACTTCCTCAGAAGATGAACTTCCCATTTGAAGGTGAATGCTACATTTGTGTTTTGGACCTCCTGTAAGTTGTCCTGAAGTCAGAACCTGCTGCACAGATTGGGAGGCTGAGGGGAAGCTGCAGAAAGACCCTGGGAAAGCTAAGATTCCAAATTAAAGTTGGAACCGCAAGGTAAGGAATATGCTTTAATTATACTTCCTTCATTACTATTCTAAGTCCACTAAAACCAGCAGAATGCTTGGGCCCTTGGGCTCATGGCTGTTCACGTTCCTGCACAACTTCTGAATTCATTTTCTGAACTCAGCTGAATCCATTCAATCCACAGAGGTATCAGAGCACGTGTTGTGTGACTTTGCTCACAACTTGAGGCTCAAGAAAGAAGAAAATGGTATTACTGGTTACCCTTTGCAAAATGTACCACGGTTTCATCTGGGAAATAAAGATGGAAAGAGGAGAGCTTGAAATCCCTTAGTTATGGTGATCTTGATAGTGTGATATCCTTTTAGAAATGCTATTGGACATAAGGAAACCTGAGTGTTTTCTTAGTCTTCAGATGCTTTGCCATTTTTAATTGTTTTCAGAATGAAGTGTTGTGTGTTGCTGGGACAGACAACACTGTAGGGCACCTCCTGGAATCAGGGGCCACTAAAACTGAGCATTCCAGTTTGGATAAAGGTGTGCAAACCAAATAAAGCGATAAATAATTATACTTGTAAGCATTTCTCCATACAATCATCATACAAAAGCAAAAGGGCACTTTGAAACTCCCAAAAGACAGGGGAAATAGGACACAGGTCACAAATACTGCAGTGGGGAATTTCAGTAGGAAAAAAGCTCGGCTTTTGAAACTGATTTTAACCATTTCTCCTTGTAACAACATAGGATGCGTATATGCTTGTCTGTTGTGTTTGGTGTCATAAACACTGATGAGCTTGACTAACCAACACAAAAGAAGCAGGAAGCAATGAGGAGTCTGTGTTTACACATATTTCCCCACATCTTTTCCTGTACACCCTTACCTGTGTGTAACTACCCACTAACCTGAGGTGAATTTTCAGATATCATCCTGCACGTTGTTGCAAAGAGTCTGAAATGTAAATGAAATCCTGAAAAAATACCCTGTGTAGTGTTATAATCCCTTTTTTAATGCAGATCAGAATATCTGGCCATCCCATGCTGTCCTGGGGGTTTTTGGAGCTGCAGCCCCTGTGCCATAGCACAGCTCTGGAGAATGCCAAGGTGGTGACAGACTGTCACACGCTTGAATTGGAGTTGACAGAGCAGCCTGCTTTAACTTCTCTGGGATTTATATATATATTTATATACTTGAAGCCAAACATGTGCATCCATGTCATGGTCCCTTCTGCTCGAGGTGTCCCTTTCCCTCCCTCCTCTTTGGTGCCTGGGATTGGAAGTTCCTGCTCCTTCTACTTTTGTGAAAAGATGCCTAGAAGTTGAGCAAAAATATCGCTGTGGTAGTTTCCCCTCTTCAACAGCATCCAAAGTATTGTTTCCTCTTCTCTTCCTTTTCCCAGGAACAGCAAGCAGCTCTGTTGAATGGACTCCTCCATGGGGTTATTGTGCAGGTCAGGAGGTTAGCTCACTTTTGTCTTTTTACTCAACTGCTGCAGAAGAAATCCTCTGTGTGTTCTCCTGAATTGTAAAGGCTGGTAAGAAAGAGAAGCCGAAGTCATCCATTAATCCCCGGGCAAAGTCCTATTGAAGCAGCTGCAGTGAAAGCTCTCACACGCTGCCCTGGAAATAACCCCGGCTGTGACGTGGTGAGATGACCCTAGGTAAGGTCAGAAGCTCGGTTCTCATTTTCTTTTAAGCTTCTGGTTTTTAAACAGTATTTGGGATTGTGCCTCGTGGATCTGTTGAGCTCTTAAAGCAGCTGGAGCCTTATGGAGAGCAAGAGGAGATGGGGAATCTGGAGAGGCAGGGGTTTATCTGCTGAACATTGCTGCTTTCTCACCTCAAATTACTGTTGTTTTGCCTTAAATATTTAATGACCATGACCCCATGTGAGAGCAGCAAGTGGTATAGGATTTTAGCTTAAGCTGCTTTGTGGAGACAAAGCACCTGTTTTAATTCCTTCTGGAAATGGAAGTGATTTGGAAGCGTCCCAGCAAATTCAAGTCAAAGTATTAATTCTTGCCTGCCTGTATGCTTTCCCAGCAAGTGTGTGGATTGGAAGGATCTGTGTACACTGCTCCTGCCTGGGATTTTCAGGAGGGCTAAGGGAGCCAGGGGTCTCTGTCCTGGCATCCCGTGATGCCAAGATGCATTTAATGGAAAGATAGTAGGATCAACTCTTTGCCTTTTTTCTTCGTAGACACTGACATCATGCAAAACTGATGTGTAGGGTTATGGTTAGGTGGGATGCAGTCTGCAGCTTCCCCTGGTCCTGGTCAGAGTGCCCTCGGAGCCGCTGGCAGCTTCCGGGATAACAGCGTTACCTCTTGGGATCCAATGGCAGCCGTTATTTACCATTTACCATAGGGACTGCTGGCAGCCCTCCTCCAGCTGCTGGCTTTGTTCTTCTGTCATGGAATGGCCTCCTCTAATAGAACGAAGGAAACTGATGTGACAAAAACTACTGATGTGACAGATCTGAAATATTTTGTGAGGTAACCAGGTAACATCGTAACTCTTCAGAGCAGGGAGCTCCAAGCTGGAGCTGAACCAGCCACTCCCATTGCTGCTGAAGGAATTGACTTTCAACAGGATTTTAACTTCTTATTTTTCATTTCTGTCGTGCAACTTTTGTCTTTTCTGGGTTTAGGGAGTCACATCAGGAAAGCTGATTTTCATTATGTTTGAGAGGTAAGGGAGTGTTGAAGTGTGCAACCTCCCTCCCTCCATAGGGAAACTTGGTTTGTGTGAATCAGGGACAGAAATGGAATCACTGAAAAAATACTCTCTTTCTCTCCCTGCAGTCATCCCCCTCCCCAGAGATTTGTATAAGAATGTGACTAAAACCAAAGCACTTGTTAAATTACAAAGGCATAGTGTGGAGCTGCTGAAGCCAGCGGGAGGTGCACATAGAATCCCAGAATCGTTTAGGTTGGAGAAGACCTTCAAGACCATCAAGTCCAGCTGTTAACCTAGACAGGGAACAGGGTTATCATTTCTTTGGAGGATTCGGGGTGGGGTTTTTTGCATGTTATTTGGCACACATCTTTTCAAAACTCACCACCTTAGAACAGGAATAATTTTATGGCACGTACCTATTATACAAAATTCACAAGGACTACCTCTTTCCCTTTTTATTTTTCACAATGTATTTAACAACTGCAATTTTCGTGTCTCACATTTTTTCTCTCCTGTTTCCTGTGGTTAAATCTTGACCATAAATCTTAGGCTGCTTTGTTAAAAATAACAGGTGCACTATACTTCTTCATGTAACAATCTGCTAGATTAATAGTGGCTTTAAAACAATTAACTATGTCTGTTTGGTTTAATAGTCCGTTTTAATGCACCACGAAGGAGAAACTAGAGGCACTGTCATTTACAGAGTGCTTGTGTTTCATGTGCAGTCTGGTGCTCCTTGTCTGGCACCTTGGTACTGGGATCCCCTTCTTACACAGATAATGCCAAAAAAAGATTCTCGTGTGGGTTTGGAAATGAAATGACGAGTCGCTGGGTGGCAAATGAGGGTAAACTTAATTTAGCTGTGGTATCTCAGCCAAAAAGGCTATAGCAGCTTTGGGGTGCACGACTGGAGTTGTCACACAGGGCAGCCGGAGAGGAGGTGGGTTTCTGCACTGTAATGGCAATAACTTAGACATAAAATACGGTTCTTGTCAATTCTGCTTTTTATTAAGGCTGGAAAGCTGAGCAGGTCATGGACACATGTTCTGGTGTGTCACAGAGCAGGATCTGGGTCTCCAGCCCTGCCTCATGGGGGATCCCACCCTTGGGTTCTATTTCCATCCGGGCAGGCTCCATGGAGAAGGAGAACCTGAGGCACAAGGTCATTTAAGGAAGGCAGGATTTTACACCAAGACAAATTTCAGTAGAAAGAACAGAATCAATGCTTTCCAAATTGGCTGCTTGTAAGAAAGATCATCAAATGCACGTGGTAGATCAGAAGCTCAGTAAATTGTTATGATTCCTAAATATCAGGAAATGTCGCTGCAAAACTGAGCATTAAACCTCGTGTGTGTGCAGGATTGGTGAAGACTAGGATTTCTCTGGACTACAGGTATTATTCCTAGATGTTGTAGTTAGGTTACACTATACATGTACATATTACTCCTAGATGTGATAATTGATTTTACAAGGGGCTTGTCTCACAATATTTGAAACCTGTATTAAGTAACATTGCAAGAACTCTTGATCAGTAACTTCTCTTGGTTCTTTAAATTTCTCAGTTTGAGTTCTTGCTCCAATTAAACCTTACTCTGAAACTGTTTTGTGTGTGAGAGGGTGTGAGACCTCCTGGAGATGGTGCTCCAGATAGGTAATGCCACGTTTTACTCCCCAGAGTATTATCCCTGCCAAGTCCTGCTGCAGCCTTCCCGCTTCAAACCTTGGCCCTGTGCAAAGCCTTCAGATTTCAGTGCCTCTTTGCTTCAGGGACCAAGCTCAGGTTCATAAAATATTTGTGGCTGTCAGTCTCATGCCTCAGCCAAAGCTGCACAGATGCAGAAAGCCTGAGGGATTTCAAAATTGCAAATGCTTAACAGATTTTTAACGGCTATATATATGTACATGCATATGTAAATACATATATGCATATGTATATCAGACTTGAAATACAGCACGAAATCTGTGATTTCTTTGATAATAGTGGGGCCAAGCTGGGTTGTTGGAGATGAGAAATGGCTTTAATTGAACTTCCAAGTACTGCCTCAATTTACACGTGTTACAGGTGTGACATTGGTCTTGTTTCTTATTAGAAATAATGAGGCATCTAATTTTAATACCTTAGTTTTGCTCTCTTATAATTCTGTCAAGCCTTTGACAGACCACAAAACAGAGTATCTGCCCTGGCCCCCAGCCTGTCCGTTGTGTATCTTGGTTGCTTTGACATTCAGAAACTTTTTAAGCCAGTTTGGGAAAGTTCAGCAGGGTAGGAGGGGAGGTAGCAGCACTGTATCGCAAGGGCGTTTTTAAGAGCATAGCATCAGCTTTCCTGGAGGTGAGGACTTTGGATCCCTGTGTGTGTGTGGAAGGTGTCCCTGGCCGTGGCTGGACTAGAGGAGGTGCAAGGTCTCTCCCAGGCCAAGGCAGTGATTCTGATGCCAGGGGTTGTCCCGTAGTCAGCGTGCGGGGAGCACCTGGGGCTGTGCAGGTGCACTGCAGCCACCAGGCGGGTGTGCAGGGCCTGGGGTGTGCGGCATTGCCCGCGTCAGCCGCGTGCTCAGGGCTTCAGCAGCGCGCAGTAAAGCAGCTCTGAGGTCACCTGGGGAACATCCACGAGGGAAATAAAACGTGGCATAGCTGCACAGGACGTGAATTACCTTTCAGTGGAGAATTTGGAGCTGACAATTTATAGCCTTTCCCGTTCTGGGCTGTCCCACAAGTGGCTCTGCAGCTGCCGGAGGTTATGGTGTTGGTGTGCCGAGTGGGACAGGCTGCTGTGTGTTCTATGTACAGAAATGATCCTACATGTGTAATAACACATGCGTTCCCACTGTCTCAGAAAAATTCCTTTTTTTTTTTTGTCTTTGTGAGAGAGCATGGTGCAGTTGAGGACCTGTGTCCTCTGAAACAGCAGGGCTGCTGTGGTTGGAATAGTGAAGGTGTCTCCTGAAATTTGAGCCTGGAGCTCTCCTCCTCTAATTTTTTTTTTTTTTTGGGGCAACTTAGATTTAGTAGAATCAGTATTTTCTTTTTTGCATATATAGGATTCTGGTGGGCAGGGTCAACCTAAAACTCATAGTTAGGCTGTCATTGGTATTCTGAGAACGTCTGAGCAGCAGCAAACTGAGTGTTTGTACTATGTGAGGCCATCAGACACTGATTTGGGTTGGTCGTGATGTCTCACAGGAGTGGTATTGGAGGAGGTACAAGAGAATGGTTTTAAATTGCATTTTATATTGGGATCCACATGTTCAGAACACTGTTTGATTCTGACCCTGACAAAGCTCAGTCCTCGCTTTGAGTACTGTTTAGTCTCTGGCTCCTAAAAAGTGTTTGTAAAGGTTTTGTTTCACCCTTGGGGGTGGCACAGTGGTGTCTGTTACTAACTGGTTACACACAGTCTCAACTGGGTGACATCTTCTAGGGAAAGAGAAGGGACCAAGAATATGCAGAGCATGTTTGTGAAGGTTTCTGTCTGTGGAAGGTCCTGTGTGAGTGGATTTTGGGTTCTGCCCAGGCTAGACACTGTGTCCTTCTGTGTTGTGTGCTGAGCTCCTGGCTGGTGGGGAGATAAGTCACTTTGGTATTGGACTCCAGTCCAGTGGGACCTTTGGGAACTGTTGTGACGGGACATGGGGTGATGGTTTTAAACTGAAGGAGTGTCGATTCAGGTTAGATAATAGGGAGAAGTTTTTTGTGATGAAGGTGAGGAGGCCCTGGCACAGGTTGCCCAAAGAAGCTGTGGCTGCCCCATCCCTGGCAGTGTCCAAGGGCAGGCTGGACAAGGCTTGGAGCAACCTGGGATAGCGGAAGGTGTCCCTGCCCATGGCAGGGGGTTGGAACTGGATGGGCTTTAAGGTTCTTTCCAACCCAAACCATTCCATGATATTAAGAATCAGTAGGTTTTGCTGCACTGCCTTGGGTTGATTGGAGTTATGGAAGCTTGGGGATGTGGTCCCAGGCTGGGGAGCTGCTCTGGGAGTCCCTGCCAGGGTGTGATGCCAGCATCCCTGTGCAGGCAGTGCTGGATGGTGGAATGGATGGATGAATGGAGGGATGGAAGGGAAAGTTGTTTCTTGGTGGATTTCAGGCACGTGTACCAAGGACGGGGAGCACCAAGGATGCCGCGGAAGCGCGGCGGGAGGACGTCTCAGTGTGTGTGCGCGGAGCCGGGCGGGTTTCCCGGCGGTTCCCGGCGGGCCGGGCCGTTCCTGACGTGGAGCGCCGGGCCGGCCGGAGGCGGAGCCGCCGCGGGTTTATCAGCGCCGCGGGTCGCGGCGGGCGCGCAGCAACAGGCGGCGCGGGGGACCCGCCGCCTCTCCGCCCGCCCGCCCCGCCGGCCCCGGCCCCGGGAGCCGCCGCCGGAGGGCAGGGAAGGAGCGGCAGGAGGAGGGAGCGGGCGGAGCGCGGCCGGGGCCGGGGCGCGGGCGGCCGGCTCGGGATGGTGCTCCTGCCCCTCTGGGTAGTGGCAGCCGCGCTCCTGGGGGCCCGTGCTGCGCCCGGCCGGCAGGTGAGTGAGGGGACCCCTGCCCTGCCCGCCCTTCCCCCGGGGAGCTCCCTGGCCCGCGGGGTCCCTCTGCCCGCCGCCCCGGGATGCGCTCCCCACCCCGTCCTCCCTTGTTGCCCGGCTGCCCCGGGGTGTGCGGTCGGCACCGAGCTGGGCTGGAGCGGCCGCTGTCCGCCCTCCTGCGCGCTGTACACCGCCGCATCCGAGCACCCCCGAGCCGGGCACGGCATCCCCAGCCCGGGCTGGCGACTCAGCGGCAGCCCCTGCTCTCCAGATCCCTGGGTCCCACTCCCCTGCCGAGAGCAAGTACCACCCTGTGGCATCAGGTCATTGCCGCCGTCCCTGCGGTCACTCGGGAAGTCCACTTGGCTTTCCGACTCTCTAGCACAGATCCAAAGAAGAGTTGTCACCTCTCTGCCCCGGCACCCGTGCTTCTCGGAGCTCATGGCTTTCCTGGTATCAAAGCCTTGCTGTGGCCACCAAACTTACTTTTTGGCACAATGTGACAATATATGGAAGGGGTCATTCAGAATCAGGACTGCTTAGCAGCTCCCTTTATGTTAGACTTGCTATGGATTCTGTTAGTATATTGGTGGGAACAGCTGTTTATTCAGTTAAGGAAGAATTGCCATCCCTGGAAACCAAAAGCAGAAACGTATAAGATAGTGCAGCACAGACCAAGTGATTTTTCAGCCTTCTGCCATCCCCCATTGCATAGTAATTGCACTAACAACTCGGTGCATGTGTTTCTTTTCTCTTCTGCAGGCTGCTAAAGAACAGCAGATCCAAATAGGTAAGTCTTTTTAGCTATTGTTGCTGCTATCAAAGCAGAAATAAAAGAACCAAGCTCAACAAATTAGTTATTTTCTGGAGTAATGATCTGTATGCAGGCGAGCATTCCCCACCATTGCCACCCAGGAGCGTTTGTAGTTGCAGGGTGACGTGGCATGGATTGAATTTGCATGCTCTCTCGTGCTGCGGTTTGGCATCCTACATGTCTGTGCTTCCCTTCTGAAATGTAAACCTACAGAAGTTACAAAATCTGTAGCTGTTCACTGTTGCTTTGTAGACTGATAGACCTGGGTAAGAATGTGCCATGCAGCGAGTTTGGTGTCAGTGGTACATGCAGGTGCTGAAGGGAAAGGTGCCTGTTTGTGCCCATGAGGCGCTTCATACTCAAACTTCAGCCTCTTGGACTCCTCCCAAAGACAGGGAGCTTCCTTTAATTAGGAGGATGCACCCACTGTGTAACTTCAGGTGTGTGTGTTCATTCAGACTAATGGGTAATTGGGTGCTCTGTGGGTTGGAAGAGGTGGTGGGAGGACGTGGAAGCTGGCGTTCCCTCTCCCAGGGTGTTAGTGCCAGGGAATGCCATCCTATGTGCTCCTTCCCTTGCCCGGTGTGAGATGAGCCTTTCACCATGCTGGTGAGTGTGTGTCCCTGCACATGAGTGTGCTCTGGAGCTCTTCAGCAGTGGGAATGGACCCAGGCGGTTCTGCTTCCAGTTGCCATTAGACCTCCAGCCCTGAGGTTTTGGTTCAGGTTGTGTTCAGAAATTAATTTCAAGCATTTCTGTAAATTTTGGAAGTCTTGTCTCAATTTCAGTTCTGGCACTGCATCCTCCTGGGCTTAGGTTGGCTTCCACTGCGATCACTGAATAATTGGAATGGAGATGGTGAGCTACATTTAAAGCTAACTGGCAGACAGAGGGTTTTTCCAGTGGTATGCTGATCCTGTGTTTTATTTCTAGTCCTTTCCATGAGAAATGGGTTGTATTTGAATTTCAGAAAGCTATATAGGAATGCGTCTTTTAAATTACACTGTACATCAGGCAAAATCCCTGAATCTGGAAGACAACTTTCTATGCTTTAATGTCTTCCTCTCTTGCATGAGCATTGCTGTACTCAGGAATGTTTGGGGCTGTATTTGATCCTGTAAATTCTGATTTAAGCAGTAGAGAACTACAGAATTGCAGAATGATTTGGATTGGGAGGGACCTTAAAGATCATCTTGTTCCAACTTCCTGCCACGGGCAGAGACACCTTCCACTTGACCAGGTTGCTCCAAGCCCCATCCAGCCCGGCCTTGTTCACTTCCAGGGATGGGGCAGCCACAACTTCAAACTATGGCTTCCTCAGCTGAGAGTTTTAATGACTAGGAGGTAAAACCTGCACTGGGATTGTCTCAGATGTGCTGTCCTACTTCTGAGCCCCTACCAAGTGTCGCTTTGCATTGCTGTTGTGTATTTTGAGTTGGCCCAGAGCTGGCTGCTGTCAGCAGCTGATCTTTTCGCCTGAGAAGTCACTTAGGGCAAACTAAAGCACCTGGGGGTTTATTTTTGTTAAATATCAGCACAGACTGCAGTACAGGCACAGGGAGTTACCACATTTAATTACCTGCATTCATGCACAATGTGCTGCAGTGCCTGGGGGCTGTCAGGAGGAACTGGTTCTGTGTCACTGGTGGCACAGTCAGCCTGAAGGTGCCTGATGCTCAAGGCTGTGCTGCATCTTCACTTCTCCTCAGCCTCCCACACAGCAGCTCCATCGCTGCTCAGTGCCACTTCTGGAAGAAATTTGGAGTCTGACCTGTGACACAATGGTGCCAGGCCCTGCTGCCTGCAGAAAGCACCTGCGGCTCTGCAGAGGCTGCAAAAACACCACATGAACCAATTCTTGAGCTGTCTGTATCCCTGGGGCCAGTGACAGCAAAGTAAAGCAATGAGGGCACCAGAGACAGACACGTGTCCCACATCACCCTCTATCCTTATCAGTCCATTGCTTTTACTCATCCAGCTTGCAGTGTCCAGGTACAGCACAGTCTCATCCCTCTTCAGGTGCTGAGTTGCGAGGGGAATTTTCAAGAAATCCATTGCCCTTTTCTGTCTTGTCTTTCTCTGTGGGCATTTCTGCCACCTAAAGGCAGCCAAAAAGAGCAAACAGTAGTTCTTGAGTGATCCAGGTTGTTGAGAGGCACCAAAACCGCTCCTTTGTTTCCGGAAGCCATCAGCCAACGATGAAGACAGAAAATGGTGATGACAAAACCCCCGCTGGGCTTGTCTGGTGGTCTCCAGACCATGTTGTGTTATAAAGCCTTACTTTGCTGAGCGACCAGAGCAGCTCTGTGCCATCCCAGTGTGTTATCTGCGGGACACAAGCGTCACCTCCCAGAACGTGGCACAGTGTCCTTATGGAAAAGCCGTCCCCTCCATCCCTACAGCAGCAGGGAAGTGTTTTTTCCCCAGTACTTTTCCTGCAGAGCAGGATGTCTGCCATCCAGCAACCTGGTTGTGTCACAGCTTGTGAATTCCAGCCAGAAGGTGCCGGCACAAGAATGCTCTCAAGGTGTCACTTTAGATCCAGTCCTCTTGCTGAGACTGTGGTTTTGAAATCTTCTCAAATGGATGTTGAGGCATTTGGAAGTCTCCTGTGGACAGCCACATTAGGAATTTTTGATCGCTGTATTTCACAGAATCTTGTGCCTAAAAAGATAATATTTTTCCAAATGCAGGTGATACAAAAGGAAAAAAGTTTAGGATTTTGGAACCCCAGCTGTTGTACAGTGCAAAGACAACTCCTGGGAGAGCCAGCAGTGTTAATTCTGCAGTTTAATGAGTATTTGAGGGGGGGGAAAAAAAGAGCTGGGACAGGTCTCTTCAGAGGCATTCTCTAGCTAATTACGTTTTGGCACACAATGAAAGAATGTGATCTTCCTTCTTAAGTGCTTCCTTTCAACCTAAACATTGTGCAACTGGAGCAGCAGTTTAAAGCCAGATTTTTAAAAGATGGAGAAAATTTGCAGTTAAGTGCTTTTCCTCTTGCTCTGATCAGCACTGTCAGCTTTGAATTAGCAGAGCAGATCGACTCTGAAATTTTAGCTTAGGAAAGGGAACACCTACAGCTGGAATAGCATTTCCTCGGAGCGTGCAGTCTGTGGAAAAAGGGTAATGTAAGTCAGCGGAGGAGTTCGGATGTCTTCGGGATTCAGTCATGTCCCATTTAATTTTAATTGACTTTGAACAAAAGGCATTTCCTCTTCTAGCTCAGCATTTACAGGCTCTGGAAAGGGCTTTTGCTGACTCAAATCCTTGACAGTTCTCATTTTCCAACCTTTGTTCCTACCTTCTTGTGGCTAGCTGGCTGTTCTTATTAGCAAAATAGCCCTTTTTTTTGCCTCAGCCTGTGGAAATGTGGGAATTTATCTGTGAGATGTGCAGAACAGTTTCTCTGCTGTGCAGTAAGCGCAGGATTCGATCACCAGACTGTGGTGCACTGAACCTCCTGCTTTGAAAGACAAGAACACGCCACAGGGAATCTCAGCAAGGTAAAAGGCGCGGTGGCAGCCTGGGAATGAAGTGGCAGCCCCGAAGCACCGGGAACGTGAGGAGCAATGTTTTTACTTTGACCCAGTTAGGATGTACAACCCAGCAGCTCTGTCTCCTGTGCATGGCCCGGTGTCTAATTAATAAAAATTGCTTGAGAGTTTTAATTCGGTCCCTTCTCTAAGGAGACAGACTAGCAATCCTGGCTGAGAATTCCCAGTGTTTTAAATGGGAATTATCCTAAGGATAATGACCTAGTTAGGATACCAGTTTTAGATCCTCATCCTGTGGGTTCGTGGCAAAGTAGGTGAAGTTGGCTGCTGCTGAAACCCACCCTGTGGCTGCTGGCTGTAGGATGTGGGGTAGCAGTGGGCTTGGATATGACTTGTCACGTTCCTGGGATATAATATTTGTATATTAAGATAATTTGTGGTGCAAGAATTGAATTGTCTGTGTTCATCCTACTGGTACCATACATTGTTTTCTGGTCAAAGTCCTCAGTAACTGACCTGAAAAAAAATGAAAAGCAGTTCTTTGAAGCCATTAGGAACATCTTCCTCCTGAAGTTACTCACTGAATGTGTGAGTCCTTTAAAACCAGCAGCCTCTGCTACCAGGAGAGGGGAACTGGCTACTGAGCTTCTGCTCTGTTAATTCTCAGCCCAAGTGTGAGCCTCACTGGGAGCAGGTAAAATTTAGCTCACTTAATTAAGTACATTTATTTGAGGAATTCTCAGTGGCTCTTAGTGCTAGCATCAGAGCCACCAAATCTTGGAGGGTTTTAAACGGCATTGTCAGTAATATCACTCTACTACTGCTTTCACCCGCTCTCCCAGGAGGAGAGGAGCTGGGGAATAACTGCTTCTGTGCTGAGTGTCTTTAACTCTCGCATGGTGGAATCCACTGGCTTAGGCCTTGGTCCCGCTGGGAGCAGCATGTGGCCCCACAGCGACCTGGCCCCTCTCCTCTTACAGCCCGGAAATGGGACACCGAGTATCCTGATTGCTCCCACGGCACGGAGGCCCCACCGCAAAGATAAACTCACGTGACGGCTTTGCTTTACAGTGGGGTGACAGTACTTGGAGACATGTTGCCTTGGCCAAGGGTCGTGCCACTGAGCTTCTCTAGTGTTACCAGCAGCGTGGGTTTGCTGGGGTTGTGCCTTTTCTTTTGCACTGAAGTGCAGGATGTAGGTAAAATTTGTGTTGTGGGTTTTTTTTAATAATTAGCTTCTCTGTTGTTTTTGATCTCTGTCAGTCAGAGGAAAGGCAAGAGCAAGTTGCTGGGTAAGGGGATTTATAGAGGGAAAAGTTTTTGCCTTTACCATTGATGATATGGATTAATTTATCAGCGGCGTGTGACATCCACTGGATTTTTTCTGTTTGTATTTCCTGAGTCATCTGTATGCAAATTGTGCTTGTAACCAAGCCTGGCACTTAATTTTCAAAATCTTAATGGAGGTCCTGACATAGGAGCAAGCAGTTCTGTGCCAGGTGTGCAGTGGAGCTGTGGGGCATTTCTTACAGGGGAATTCGGAAGGGTCGCTGCATCTCCTGGGGCTGTGGAGCAAACCTGAACCTCAGGGAACTCCCCAAAGAAATGTCAGTGAATATTTCAGGGGGTTCACTCTAAGTTTTATAATAACAAGTGATAGAAAGAAATCCTTCCCTGTGAGGGTGGGCAGGCCCTGGCACAGGTTGCCCAGAGCAGCTGTGGCTGCCCCATCCCTGGCAGTGTCCAGGACCAGGTTGGATGGGGCTCGGAGCAACCTGGGCTAGTGGAAGGTGTCCCTGCCCATGGCAGGGGGTGGGAACAAGATGGTCTTTAAGGTCTCTTCCAACCCAAACTATTCTGTGATTGCATGGTAAGAGAGGAGCAGTGACATGTGCCTTACGTTTTCCTGTGTTGATAGTTCAAACAGGAATCCTAGGTTGGAAATTTTGGAAGGGGAAGTGCGAGGCAGTGGGGTCCTTGAGTCTTCAGGCTCATTTTGTGCTCTTATTCTGAGTTTGGCTTTGGGTGTTTCTCTTGGCAGAATTCCGAAAAAGCAGGCCGAGGCCATATGGTTTAGTGATTCCCATTAGCACCAATGCAGATGGAAGCTATATCTCCAACATCCTCTCTGCGAGTCACCAAAGGCGAGCGCCGCGGGAGGTGTCCCTGAGCCCCAGACAGCTCTACTTCAACATCACTGCCTTCGGCAGGGAATTCCACCTGCGGCTGAAGCCCAACACTCGCTTGCTGGCTCCCGAGGCCGTGGTGGAGTGGTACGAAGACTCTGTGCAAACTGGGAGCCATGGTGGTAACACGAGCCGGACTGGGGCTGCTACAGAGCGATTGTGGAAGAGGGAGCCCCTGTGGACCAACTGCGCCTACGTGGGGGACATCACGGACATCCCCGGAGCCGCGGTGGCCATCAGCAACTGCGACGGGCTGGTAAGGCTGGTTTCGTGGCTCCTGTGTCTGGTGTTCACTGCTTGGTGCACAGCTTCTGTTGCTTTTAACTACACCTGGCTAATGATGTCATTTACAGACCTTAAATCCCTTAGAAAACACTGATGGGGACTATCCTACTGCTTTGCTTTGGGATCAGCCTCTAAGGCTGATGAGCAAAGCCCTTCATGTCACTGGTGTGAGGGAGAGAAAACCTGTGTCTTGTTGGGTGTCCTTTTGACTTGCACAAGGTGTTACAAACTGGAAAATTAATAAGACATTTTTAAAGGTAAAAGGCAACCTTTTGATGACTGAGTTTAGAATCTGGCATCCAAATCATCCCTCTGTAGCATTCTCAGGTAGCAAAATCACAGGTTGCCCTGTAGTCCCAAGAATAGCAGCTTGAAGTTTTAAAGGGTTTATTTATAAAGTGTTCTCTTAGATGCAGTTTTGTTCCATCGGGAGGTGTCACGTGAGAATTAAGTGGTTCTCATCTGTTAAGGGTTTATTCTCAGTCTGGTTGCAAACACGTGGGATTTCGTTGTGGCTCAGCAGATGCCCAAATCCCAGAGACAAAGGCTGGGCCTATACAGCTCCCACATACCATGCCTGGATTCAGTCACGTGGTAAAGAAAGCCAACAATACTCACCTTATGCTCCGTGAGGCGAGCGGGCAGTGGTGGAACACGCCAGCAACATCCAGGGAGATGAATGTCCTCTTAGGGACAGCAGTCGCGTGGAAAGGTCTGTGCCGAGTACCCCTTCTTGGCAGTGGGTTTCTCTCTTCCCCTCACATGCCACGTGGTCTTGATTCCAGTTTGCGATGAGTCCTGGCTGGGAAGGCTCCCACCTTGGCAGCGGGCTGCAGTCACTGTGGGAGTAATGCAGGAATGGCTCCAAATGCCCATTCACACTGCCATTCCTGGACATCCCTTGCTTAAAGCAAGGAAATACTCGTGGTGGTTTGACCAGACGTGACAAGCTGTGTCAGTTTGGTGTGTTTTGGAGGGCTTTTGGTGGAGTTTTTTAGGAGAATCTGTTGGCAGTGTGCTATGTTTATGAAGGCCAAGCAGATGTAGCTTCTGATAGAATCCTTCCGGTGAATGAGACCCTGGGACTGGGAGCTGGATTTTAGCAGTAATCCTGAATGAAGTTGTTGTGTGGAGACAGCACGTGAAGACAAGAAACTGGATTAGATGGAATTAGCCTGAGGAGTGCAGCAGCTCCGGCAGAGATTGCCATGTGGCTGGCAAGCTGCTCCTGGTGTGTTTTCAGTTCAGTGAAGCCAGAAGAGCCTTTCTGGTGGGGGAAAGGCTTCCCACTGACAGAGGGCAGGGTTAGGTGGGATACTGGCAGGAAATTCTTGGCTGAGGGTGGGGAGGCCCTGGCACACGTTGCCCAGAGCAACTGTGGCCCCTCCATCCCTGGGAGCGTTCAGGGCCAGATTGACCGGGACTTGGAGCCAGCTGGGATAGTGGAAGGTGTCTGTTTTTTCTCATAGCACCCAGGAGAAGCACTTCATGAACTTTCCATGGTTTTAGGGACTGGACTAGAAGAACATGGGCTTTTTGTTTGAGGAGAGGAGTGGATAAATGCTCCTGGGTCCCTCCTGTCTCTGTTCATCACCTTAGTGTTGTAACATCTCTTGCATCATGACATAAATAAATAATCCTGAAGATTTATGTGATGTTTTTTTCCTCCTGGCATCTCCAAAGGTAGCAAAAGGAGCTTGCAGTTACCATTGCTGGCCTCTCTGTTGCTGTACTGTGTGTCTCTCACCCAGCTAGAATATTTGATCCTCAGTGTTTCCCAAAGATGTGAAGGGTGAGATAAATGTGGCTTAACAGAAAGTGGAACAAGAGCGAGAAATTCTAAGGCCATGTGTATGTCTGTTGGAGAGATTTATTTTTGACTTCAAAGGAATTTAGACACTCTCCAGAGTAGCCAGCTGGGTTCTGAGCTCTTGGGAGAAAGTGAAGGGATTCACTTGAGTAGCAATTTGCACAATGTGTAGCTTATAAAAGCAGCTTGATATCATAAGTAACAGAAAAAGAGCACTTGGGTGTTAAATTTTGATTGCTTGATTGTAAATACATGGAATAATTGGCATTTGCATTACTAAAGCAAGATTCTGCCCACAGTCTCTTCTTCAGTCTAAACTTACATTTAAAACCCCAAATATTTGGACACTTTGTTTTGAAATAGTTTGCATATCTACTTCTGCAGTGGAAGTTGTCTGTGTGCCATCACTCTTGCAAATTCCTATCTTCACATCTGCTTAATCTCCCTTGGAAAATAATCCTGTTTATTTAAAAAGCCCACATGCATGCGCCTGCACTTGTCATGGCAGAAGAACACTTCATTAGTCAGGGAGGAGCTGCCTCTTGTCTTCTTCACTGGCTGGGGAGGCTGGGGCTTCCACAGGTTCCTGCTGGATATTTCTGCTGGTTTTTCGCCAAAGTATTGTCAGAATCCTTGGGAAGTGGAAGGTGCCAGCCTCAAAAAACTACCACAAATGGTTCACATTGTAAATGAAGACAAGGCAGCAAGCCTAGCATTGACAAAGAATGGTTTAAACCACTCTTCTACCTGTTGTTGTAGAGAAAATGAGCTCAGTTTCTCAGTTAGCTTCCTGAGCAGGTGTTGGGGTGTGGTGCCTTTAGCTTGTACTTGCACTCTGATGTTTTTGTAGACGTGTACCTCTGTGTCTGAGCTGGGATCTGGTTTGTGTTCGCATCCGTACAATGCAAAGTGGGAATGCTGCTTTCTGTTTCTCCCAGAGCGTTAACCTTGCTTGTTTGAAATCAAAGGGCCAGGCCCAGTGCGATGAACCTTTAATCTTTGACTTCAGATTCCGAGTGAAATGAGGCTTTTGTTTGTTTATTGGAAACTATTTGGGTTTGTTTTGTTTCTTGGGGTTCCGTGGCCTTCAGGCCCAGTGCTGCATGTTCTCATTTGGAAGTACAGCTGTTTGCAAATGGAAGATGCTGCAGAGTCTGCCTGGCTTGTAGTGTTCAGCTGACAAACCAGGGAAATCCTGGAAGACAGACCAACCATCAGGAATTAAAAAAACCAAACAAACCTGCTCAGATCTATCACTTGTGACAGATTATTCCTCACTTGCTTATTGCCATCCCTTTTTTCTGAGGATATGGAGATGTGAAGAAACGTGCCTGTGCGTGTTCACAGCTGCTTTCCTTTGGCAAATACAGGCTGGAGTGTCTCAGACTAGAGATGCTTGCACAGCCTTTAGCCTTGGTTCAGGAAAAGCTTTACTAATCTGCTGGAGTTGAGGCGTGTGGGATCCAAGGAGTTTCAGGGCTTTTTGATTTGTTTCAAATGTTTTTTTATTGCCCTTGGTCCATCAGGACTGAAGTGTTAAGGCTTATTTCTTGTTCCTGTCTTGTATCTAAACATATTATTTCAGCATGATTACCCCCAAGCTGGCAAGACTAGAGTTCCTTAATGCGGAAACAGCTTTCTAGGAGCCACCGGTATTTTCTCCCAGTGTACTGGAATAGCATTCTGGAGATAAACACTCAGACTGCTGATGAGCATCTGGTTGTAGCACACAGGAGACTCTTGCTGAGCTTTGGGTTGGGATTGGGACCGTCCCCTTGGGTCTGGAGGCCTCTCCCAGTCCAGGCCGTGGTCTGTGGCCAAAGGGTCATCTGGTAATCTTGGACCTCCTGGGAGGGCAAAGCCCAGGAAAGCAGGATAAAGCCTGGGGAGATGGAGGCGGCTCGGTGCCACTCTGGGCAGATGGCAGCAGCGTCTTAGGCTGATTTACCGCTCTGATATTCCTGCTCCCCTGCCCCACTGCGCTCTTCCCACAGGAATTGCTCCCTGTGACCTGCCGTGCCCTGCCGTGCCTGCTCTCACCGCTGGCGTTTCGCTGCCCTTGGCAGGGCTTGTGAAGCGGGATTGATGGGCTGCAGCTGCACTCCATCCCCGTCTCCTCTGCTCTGTGGCACTTCCCACAGGCTCAGACGCACTCCTCACTCCTAGCAATCCATAGGAAAGAGGGTTTCTCAAAGGGCAGGAGCTCCAGAAACTTGGAAAAACACTCAGTCAGGACTTGGGGAATCCTGTGTAAAACACAGAGGGGAGAAGCACTGATCGAGAAGGGAGGCTATGTGGATTGAAGTCAAGTGTCAATATAGTGTAAAATAATATAATACGGAACTTTTTATATGTATGGTTTGCTTGTCCTTGGAGCTGTCACTCAAAGCAAATGGGCGCTTAATCCTTACTTCTTGGAGTGCAGTCCAGGTTGATGCAGATGGTTGCTCAGGCTCCATTTATCTCTTCTTGTTTGTTTTTGTAAGCTTTTCTAACGGGGCCAGATTTGGTCTAATGATAGATTTCCCTCATTTCCAAGCCCTTGTGTCTCCTCCTCTCCTCCTGCCTTGCATTTCTCCCGTTCTCATTTACAACTAAGAGTAGCAAGTAGGTGATGCTCAGAGTTTCCATGTGGTTGTATCCTTTTTGTTTTGAAGGCTGATCGAACCGCTAAGTCCTCCTCTGAAATGGTCATTTTTCTATAGGCTGCCACTCTCTCTCTCTTTATTCCAAATGGATCGTGGTCATAGGAAAAATAGATAGATACACAAGTAGCATATCTACTGCTGTCGACTTCATGTAGGCCTAAGTGGCGTAAAATACATCTCACAGCATGAAAATTTGCAGTCTATTTGGATAATAGGTTTTCCAAGAACATGGACAAATTTAAGAATTCTGTTTCCCCCCCCTCTGTTCACCTTCCCCAAGTGTGATTCCTCTGGAGCCGAAGGAAAGAGCCAGAAGGGGCCTGGGAGCAGGCTCCAGTGAGGGATTTGAAATCTACCTTTGAAGTCATCCAGTTTTCCCCCTCATCTCTTTGATTGCTGTAATTCCTTGCTTAAAAGCAGGGCTCGTGGTTCCCAGCAGGCTGCTGGAGCCTGAGTGGCCCGTCCAGGGTCCTGTCCAGGGTTCGTGTGCATTGCTGCAGTTGTACGGACAGCGGGAGCGGTCCAGGACAGCGGGAGCGGTCCAGGTGTCCGTACCTGGTGCTGCACAAGTTTTCAGTGTTTATTTTCAAGGGGCTTCACTGCCACACCTTCGGGCTTTTATTTATTGCTTATTTCTGATTCTGAAAAATCGCTCTTTACAGCAAGGCAAGGGTTGACATGTAATTCCTCCCCTTTAAGCAATATATTTAGGGGCTGGAACTGTTCTTCCAGGTTGGTATGTGGTTAAAAATGGTCTGGAACAAACTGCTGGTGGCTAGGTGCTGCTCTGGATATCTCTTTTGCAGCTGATATTGAATCCCACCTTGTAGTCCTGGCAATGCATTTTCACAAAACACCTCTTTTCAGGGCATTTGGACAAGGAATTTCCTTTCTGGCTTTTTTTGCTCTTTGTTCCCAAAGCAATGTGCACTTCTTAAGTTTTTTGATTCCTGGAGGCTCACAACTAACAGTTTATAAAATAGCCCAAGCTTATTAAAATGACTTAAGTACAACCCTTTTTTATAGCTGTAGTAATAAATCCCAGATTGTGTAAGTTGTGTGGACCCTTGATAACACACACAGAGCTCATGAATTGGGCTCATTCCTCACTCATGTCCTGCCTCCACGTGTCACCTGCGGAACGTGTGTGTCTCAGGGAAGGAAAGCAAATAGATACTGAAATAGCCAATGTTCTCCCAGCCTAATCCTTGTGGGCTCTCTCAAAGTTCCCATTGATGGTGGAGGCGGGGCCGAGTTTGTGAGTGCCCTTGGTGGGTGGAGGTACAGAAGCCACATTCAGAATGGCTGTTTTTGATGTCCCCTGTTTATTCAGCGCTGGACGCCCTTGGAGCTGGGATTTGGCTCCCGAGCCACATGGTCTGGGGTTTGCAACAGGGCAGGAAACACGACTGGGAAGAAAATGCAGTGCAGGGTCAGGGAGAAAAAGGGTTTGTGTGCTCTTACCTGTTCCCAGTTCGCTGGGAGGGTCACGCTGGAACCACTGCGCTCCGATCCAGGCTCTGAAAGAGTCAGGCAAAGAAAAGCCAGTTGGTTCCATCTCCTGCCCTCCTGTTTCGTTAGGAGCTCCTTGAAATGGTGGCTCAAGCTGCAGCACTACTGTTCCTGTTAAAAAAATCTTTGCATTCACTTCTATTTTAAACATATTTAGTTTTCATCGAGTGCTTCTGCAGCTTGGCTGAGAGCTTTAATAAACTACAACCACACAACAGCAAATTAACTTCCTAACCTCATACAAATCCCACTGTCATTTGTTTTTCTTTTCTTTTATACCTGATCAAATGTGTAAAACGACTTTTCACTTGCCTTTGAGAGATTTTACCCTAGTTGATTTTTTGTTTGGTTTTTTTTAGTGCTAGAATATAGAACCAGTTTCAAATGAGTGAGTGATTTTTGCTGTCTCCTGTACCATTTCACCACGAAATAGTTCCTAGCAAAGACCTGCTGTATCTGCCACAGGGACAAAAGGTGTGCTCAGTAACTATTTCTGCAGAGGTACGCTGGGATCAGGGAGCTTGACTGCTCTGAGCATGTTCCATGCATATTTTTTACTCTTTAATGACTGATATTTTAAACTCACTGTTCCTTCTTTAAGGACAAAGCCCTTGGCCTGCCAGCTCTGCATGGCTGTTAAAATGAATCCCGGTAGGTTTTCCAAGAACAAAAAATAGAGACATATTTTTCCACATAAAATCAAAGTTTCTTTTTTCTCTCTGCTTTCATATAACTCTTAAGGACTTCCACCGAGTTTTCTTAGACTTTCTGAAAGGGAAAGAAAGAAACCCAACGTTTGGATCAAAACCAAGCATGAGAAATTTCAGCATAAAGGCATTTTCTTATGGACGTTTATAGAGGAGGCTAAAAAGACTCATTTCAGCCCAGTGCAGTGACCCAATAATATGCTACAATTTCTTTTTTTTTTCCTGTGCAAAATTCAACAGAATTTTGGTTAATTTGGTGACTCTCCCAAATGCCTTCTACTTCGTAAAGTGATGCAACAATGAGCGTGTTGAGAGGCTTCGGTTCCTCTGGGCAGATGATATTCAGTATTTTAGTATGAGTGTGTCTTAGCTGCTCCTTCCTAAATTGTGCCTGTAGTTTGGAAGAGGATATTAAACATTCCTATGCTTTCATCCTGTTTCTGAATCTTCATCCTGGTATTTGGTTGAACAAATAAGATTTTTTTTTTTTTCACAGCTGCAGAAGATTTTTGATTTAAAAATCTGGCATTAGGTGATTGGTCAGAAGCTGGTGCTGTGTGAGGAATTCAGGTGGCTGTGAGACCTGAGCGGTGCGTCCTGTTTGGTATTTCATTGGACTCAGAAATTGGGTTTCACGTTGTTAATTCGTAAGAAAAATCCCAACCCTCTCTGCTGCGTTCAACACCCTTCAAGAATGGAGCCTAAAATGATTCAGGAGCTCTTGCTTTAATTCCGGGATGCATTGCCAGGATAAAACATGTAATAAAACACGGATTTGATATCACACTGATCTTCCAGAGAGGGAAAATGAGCTGTGGAATTCCTGCTTGCTCCCCTGGGAATCACTCCAAGGGTGCTGGAGCTGGAGGGTCAGTAAATGGGGGTGTTTTACCCCAAAACCATGGTGTCTGCCTGAGCCCCAGACACCTCCATGGCAACTGAAGGCCCATCTGTGGGGGAGGAGGAATTCCATCTGCAAACCTCCTCTGTGGGCACCCAGCAACTGGGTCAATGACATCTGTTTCTCCGAACTGTGCGGAGCGCTGCCATGTTACTTCTTTCCAGCATTCCTCCAACGTGTAGTATTTTTTTGTATGCCAAGTATGTTGAGGCCATAAATACTTTACCATGCAGAAGATGTGGAGGGAGGGAAGTATGTCTGTTTGCATGCCTTTCCCCTTCCCTTCCCCTTCCCTTCCCTTCCAGCAGGGCCTGGGTCCCCTTACCTGCCAGAGTGTGGGACTTGAGACAAGGGCCTGGAGTGACAGGACAAGGGGGAATGGCTTCCCACTGCCAGAGGGCAAGGTTAGCTGGGAAATTGGGTAGAAATTCTTCCCTGTGAGGGTGGGGAGGCCCTGGCGTGAACTGAAGAGGAGCATCATATGCAAACTCTACAACTTCAGAAGCTTCTAGAATATATTTGAAAAGAAACCCAGAGAATCAGTTGATTCTTGTCAAAATACGGCTCCCCTGTGGCACAAGAAATAACATCCACCCAAGGAATTGAGGGTATAACCCTGGAGCTGCACACGCTTAGGATCCGTGTCCACCCGCCGTGGCTCAGTTTTGGGGGAGGCAGGCAAAGGGAAGTGTGCTGTGGGCAAAGCTTCTGTCTTTGCTTTTCTTCCAATAAATCCACCAGTGTTCGGTGCGACTCCAAAAGCTTCTCTCCTTTGGACTGGGAAGCAGAGCAGCAGGTAGGTGTGACGCAGGTTCTGCACAGTCACTGGCCTGAACCCACCTTAAGCCAACAGAGAGGGTGAAAGGTAGCAGTGTTTTGGGGCTGAATCCATGTTTTCAGACGAGGCAGCACCTCTTTTATAAAAGCATGTTTCTCTCGACTCCTTAAGAAGTTTAGACTGGAGGGCTGTCTCCAGGACCTGCCCCCTCCCCATTCCACAGCCCAGGTGTTTGTCTTGGCAGGAGGCAGTGTCTGCTTGGCCGGGGCTGGGATATTAAATTGAGGGAACACAGAGCTCTTGATGCTTTTCAATAGGGCTTCTATTTAGTATGGGACAGGATAGAGCTGTCAGCTACCTGTGATTGTCCAGCGGGGAAGAAGGGAGGGATGAGGAGTAGGGGAAGAGCCCTGGAAATGTTTTCTGATTCCATCAATAGAATGGTGAGAAGGAAGTGTTTTCCAGGAGGCAGAGCCTCGTGCTGGTTTGACTGCTGAGCTCTTTGCTGCAGTCCTGGTGTTGGTGGAAGAGGAAATCAAGGATGGTGCTGGCTGGAATGATGTGGGATGGCACGTGGAACTTCCTGAGATGAACTTTCCATGTGCAGAGCCCCTTGTTTGGGATTTCACTACGAGCTGCACGATCGATGTGCAGCCCAGAGCGAGAACTGGTTCAGGTGTCCTGGGTCTGACACTTGGGGTAGTGCTGATATTCCATATATATTTCAGATACATATTTCTGCTTTTAGTTTTTAAGATGTGTAGGATTTAATTTTCATAGAATGTAGATTTAATTGGAATGACCTTAAGCTGAAGGAGGGAAGGTTTGGATTAGATGTTAATAAGAAGTGGTTTACTCTAAGAGTGGTGACGCCCTGGCACAGGCTGCCCAGAGGAGCTGTGGCTGCCCCATCCCTGGCAGTGTCCAAGGCCAGGTTGGACGGGGCTTGGAGCAACCTGGGCTAGTGGGAGGTGTGCCTGCCTATGGCAGGGGGTGGAACAAGATAGTCTTCAATGTCCCTTCTAACCCTGACTGTTTCACACATGCCTGCTTCATGGGTGCTCTGGGGAGAGCTGGGATCTTCCCGTGCTTCCCTGCCGGGTAGAGTCCAGCAGCACAGCCTGGCTTTATTAGTCCATATTTGCACTTGTGTGTGACTGAAGGGTCCCAAATTGGAACTTCCTTCTAGAGAGAAGGGGATTTTGGTATCCTCAGATCCCTGTGCTTATTCCTGATTTTTTCCTTGGTCCTTTCTTGCCATGGATGACCAGAGCAACCCAGCTTCCTGCAGACAGCCTCCTGCTGCTGAGCAAAACTCAGCCTGCTTATTAATCTGCTTCCACCTTGTTGACAGCCTGCTCTGCTTGGAGATGAATGTAGAGCCTTGAATGTGATGTTTTAACTTCAATTTTTTAAGCTCCTTATCTGCCCTATTTCAAATCTTCCCAGTGAAGACCCAGCACGTGGCATTTCCAAATTACCATGTGGGACAGAAGGGGTGTGGATCATGAGACGGATAAAAGGTGCCTGCAATACAAATGAAGATTCTCGTAGGGGGGTGCAGGGAAGCTCTGTGGATCTTGAATTTCCAGGAAAAGAGTAAAATTGGCAAATATTTCCATATTGGGTTGCTGATTTGCTTAAAGCAGCTTTACAGTTCAAGTTCCCTCACTGTTCAGAGCTGGCTTAGGAGAAATAGCTGCTAATTAACACCTCAGTTCCCCAGAGGATCACATCAGTGTTTGAAAAACTATTTCTTTGTGGCACAGAGGCACTCAGCGCAATTAAAAACATAATTTATAGCATTATCTTCTCTGTGGGAGATCCTGTGTCTTAAAAGAGCACCAGGTGTTCAGAATACAGATGCCAGCAGAGTTTGGGATGGAGACTGGGAGCAGAACCCAAGGCCTTTCCTACTCTCAGGTAACATCAGTTTTAGCAGCACTTGATAATGGCCAACAGTGTGACTGCTGAACAAACCCTTTCACTTCCTGACACTTGAGGGTGGCCTTTCCAAAACTCACCTGGGAATTAACTGCCTCTCCCTTGCTGCAAACCACTACAAACAGGGCGTTTGACTTCCTAAAATACTTTTGGAAATCCCACCCTAATGTGTAACACCGAAGTTAAATGTGGCCATTAATGGTCACTCCACAGCTCTCCATTGTGCTCTCTGAATGAAGGGCTCTTTCCTCTTTTCCAGCAACCACCCCATGCATATTTATAGGGAATCATGTTGCCCCTTAAATGCTGTTGATTTTGGCTGGGGAAGTGATTCCTTAGTGTAACCTGCCCTTGTAGGTTATTTTCTCAAGGCTTTATATTGTTGCTAATTCCCTTATTCTTGTCTGTGTCTTTTGCATGGGAAAAAAACCCAACTGTATGTATTTTTCCAGGCTTTGGGTTATCCGTGGATTGTCCAGTAAAGGATGCAAGGCTTAGTGTCCTCTGGGAAGTCCTCCTAGGTGGGCTGTCTGGGCCAGGCTGGGTTTGGCCGTGCTCCCAGTTACCTTTCATTATGAACTTGTTCCTGCATCGCTTTAGTTCCGCAGAATCCCCTCGGTTTGCTCCTGGATCAAGGAGGATGGAAAGAGCTGCAGGGATGAAATATGTTAATGTTCAAGGGATCATTTAAAGACAAGTATAGATGTTGGGGAGTAAGGTGGGTGCACATGGGGTGCTGACTGGACCTTGGGCAGGTTTTTTCTGGGTTCTCCCCTGGGAGAAGCGAGTTTGTGAGAAAGCCAGGAAGTTAATCCACTTCCCCAAGCCTCAGGGCTGAGATGGTTCTGGGAACAGGCAGGTTTATTCCAGCCACTGTGCCCCAAAGGCTGCTTGTAGATTTTGGTGGTCCCGTTGTCTTCCCGTTTTCCCAGAATCCAGAGGACAGCTCTAGAGAACTGCACAGCAGCACGGATTCCACCCTGCTTCCTTCAGTGGCTGGAAATTCTGAACGTTGTTAATTTAGAAGAAAAAAGTAGTAAAATTAATAGCATTCCAAGATTGCAGACTGTGCTTTCCTGGATTGCTCCATCAATGTGTTTTGTGGGAAAAAAAAAAATTAAAATTCCACTACATAGTTCTTTCTTGAAAATCCACCACAGCCTTTTCTCCAAGGGAGCGTTGAAAAGTACGTGCTCCAAGCACCTGCCTGGGGGGAAGGAAACGCTTGGTTGGCAGTGCAGTTTACAGGGAAGATTCACTTAAAAATGCAGTACCTGCTTCTGCTTCTCTCTCTCCCTCCATTCACTTGGAAAATTTCAAGCTCTTTTTATTGATGAACTCTGGGGGAGGGGAAAAAGAAACCTGTTGGTTACAGTAATATTCCAAGGGTTTTCTACTTTGCACCCCCGTGATATTTGCTTGTGGAGCCTCGGTCTGGGTCTGTAGGCTCTGCAGTGACATGGACATGCTGTCACTCTTCCTCACCAGGCTGGAATGATAAGAACCGATGAGGATGAGTACTTCATTGAGCCCTTGGAAAGAGGAAAGCAAATGGAAGAGGAGAAGGGAAGGATCCACATGGTGTACCGACGGTCGGCAGTAGCGCAGCATCCCCCCGACACTCTCCCCGACGTGCACACAGAAGGTACGGTACCCTGGGGGGCTTCTTTGCAGGTCTGTGTCGAGTGACTCCAGCTTATGGAAGCTTTGGAAAGAGGCCACACAACTCCTGTTTGTCTCTGAGTAACAGCAAAACTGTGCCAATTTCCTGTTTCCTTCCTTCTACTGGTGGCAATTCAGGCGGTCTGAAGGCACTTGTGTGGGTCGGATATATTTTGTCACATCCAAGGGTTTCCCTCTGCCTTGAAGATAATGCGGTTGGTCCATCTGAGAGTAATTATCGTGTCTGAGAATAATTATCGTGTAGTTTAATCCATTTGCTTGTATGTTTTCTTTAATTTTGCACAAACCCTTGCAAGCCAAGGCATTGCATAGTGGGGGCCGAGGGTTTTGAGCCTCTGGGCTGAGGATGAAAGAGCAGCTCCACTCCCTGTCAGTGCTCTGCCTGTCTTTCAGCATCTCTCAGCTTCTCAAATTCCTGTTCATATGTTGTGTTTGCATGTTGATGGAACTCGAAAGGCTTTGGGAAATAAAAGAACAATAGCATGCAGCACACAGAACTAGAGCTACTTGGCTTTTGGTGCCCCAACAAGGTTATTCCAGTTTAGTTCATGCATCTGGGGGGGTTTAGCCCAGAGAAGAGGAGATTCGGGGGAGACCTTCTCAGAAAGGAAGTCAAAACTCGCTGAATGGGCATTGGAGCCAGGTGGGATTCAGCCTCTTCTCCCAGGTAATAAGTGACAGGTATAGAGGAAATGGCCTCCAGTTGTGTCAGGGGAGGTTTAGATTGGATATTAGGTAAAATTTCTTTATGGAAAGGGTGGTCAGGCATTGGGCTGCCCACAGCAGTGGTGGAGTCATTGTCCCTGGAGGGATTTAAAAGTCATGAAGATGTGGTATTTGGGGACATGGTTTAGTGGTGGCCTTGCCATTGCTGGGGCAGCATTTGGACTCAGTGATGTTGGAGGGCTTTTCCAACCGAAACGATTCCATGACCAAGGTTACAGCAAGCTGCCCAAGCCCGTGGAGCCTGAGGAAATGCTTGCAGTGGTGGAGTTGTCAGGCATATTGATGCCATGAACATCTTCCTCGTTCTTCTCTTGCTCTGCTCCCACCCCCGTGCCCGGGCCAGAGGCAGCGACGCAGAGAACGGTCTGCTGGTGGTTTGGGAGTTCAGCCAGCACAGACAAAAATCCAAGTTCTCAGCGACAGATGACTCAACAAAACAGTCATTAAGATAAAAAAGTACTTAAAGTTGTCATAGTCAGTGAAGTGTTTCCAAAAGCTGGGAAATGCTGTGTGAAAGCCTTTCCTCCACAGTGACATGGGACACACTGCGGCCTGTTCTCCCTACGAAAAGCCAGTTTCCTAAGAGGAAAGCTTCCAGCTCCAGCTATGTGGAAGAGCTTCAGTCTGACAGGACATCTGGAATTCCTGCAGGAATTTATAGCATTTGGGAATTGGTTGGACATTGTTCCAGCAGTCGAAGAGAATGTGCGTAGGAGTTTTAAGTGGAAAAGCTGCCATCCTGAGAGCAAGGTTTTAGCAGTGATCACAGTGCAAGGGACATCAACTGGTTCATATACTGTGTTCTCATGGAAGTAAGCACACTTAGGATCTCTCCTTGTGTCTTTCTTTATGGCTGTTCTTTGTGGTGAAGTTTCAGTGAGCTTTCTTAGCTGGGAACCAGAAATCTGGGGTTCTGGGGAAGATACTGGGATACCTCGAGCTACTGGACAGTGTGGGTTCAGTCTTCACCCCAGAGCAGCACCCTGTGCTGATTCCTACCTATGGTATCCCTGGCTCTGGAGCGCCTATTTAGGGAATGACAGCAGCATATTGCATGTGTTGGTTTCATCATTTGCTTTGTGTAGAGATTGGTTTCTTTAGAAGAGCCCTATATGAGACACTCCAGAAATCAGACTGGAAGCGCTGCCCCATTCTTGTGGGGAATTGTTCTCTGTGTGTGTGCACACCCAACTCATGCTCCTTGAAGAGCCCCTTCATTAATTATTGCTTTTTTTTATACCTTACTCTTTTCAGTCATTCTGGTGTGAATAGGATCTCCTGCATATAAATGGTCCTGACTACTTGGGGGTTGTTTTGGTACCAGGGAAAAGTGGATAGTTTTATACCTTTAATGCTTATAAAATGCCTCTGCTCTCAGTCTGTGATACCAGGGAAATGATTATAATTTTCCATATTTTGACAGACTGGTGGCAGGATTGACTATTTGTATGTCATGGGTAATCTGTCTGTAATTCAAAGGATCTCATTTGACTGTGTTCCTTGGAATCTGCTCTCTTCTGCCAAGTGTGGCAGTGCAGAGAAGCACTTGACCACTCAATGTTAAAATCATTTTAAAAACCCCAAGTCCTGGTGCCTGTGGTCTCCGTCGCACTGGGTGAGTCTGCTGGTTTGAAGTGCTGAGCTCAGGTTTGTTCCTCTGGACAGGGGAAGCTCTTCCTCTTCTGCAGGATGGAAGCCGAGGCCTCCCCTGGGAAATCCCAGCTATTGAAAAAACTCAGAAATGTGGTAGGATGAGACACTGGACATTTGTTTTTTAACATCTGGCATGAGCATCTGGTTAGGTCTGATCTGGGAATCCTGTCACAGAGCAGGACAATGCCTAGAGTTCTCCATGGGTGTAAATACACCCGACAGTCTCCTGGCAGCTTTTCCATGTCGGATTGCCCTGGGATGACATTTGTAAGCTCGACTTCCCAGTCATTTAAGTCTTGATCCTAAAGACACCAAACATCTGTGCTTCTCATTTGAGTTGAGTGCTGCAGGTACTCATGGTCAGTGTTCATGTTGTGAGTGTTATTCCCAAATAATGTCTGTTAAATCAAGAAATAGTTATTCTTAAAGGCAAAAAGAAATGAAGATCAGAGACTCCGTGTCTGAGAGACAGAGAGCAAGCGAGCTATGCAGACAGGAAAAAAATAGAACAATGTGTGAGGCTGTCATGTTAAAACAGTATTTAAATTAATCTTTAGGACTTTCTCACCAAACAGCTTTTCATTTAGGAACGGAAAGAAATTCTCTCAGGACAAGCCTGATTTTGGGAGGGTTTGAAAGTACAACAATGATATCATTCTGTCTGGGCGGGATGAAAGGAAGCTGCTCTTTGTTAATATGCTCAGAAACATCACCAAGATGTGTGATCATTAACCTTATTCCTTGAAAGCATCCAAGAAACAACAGAAACAGGCAAAGGACTGTGGAATTTACAATCAAATTTCCACCCAGTAGGTCTTCTGTGCTAGTTCTACTGAGTCAGGCTCAGGAGTGTGGTAAAATAAAACCCAAATTGTATTTCAGAAACATAAAAGCCTGGTCCAAGTCCTCTGGAGTTGGTGGGAAGACTCAGGTTGACGTCAGTGGGATGACAAGGCGGGGTTTGGATCATATTCTGCTCGAGCTGATCACTGAGAATTCGATTTATCTTTCTTTCTGTTCATTCTTTTGTGATTTTTTCCATGCACTTTCTTTTCCTGTGGTAGAATGATGACAACCAACCTTGAGTGTGGAGGTTACACGGTGTCATAATGTACTCACAGCTTTCCTATTTCATCCTCCTCTTCATATCACAGTATTTTTTGTAATGACAACCTAGTCACCCAGAGAGCACTTGAGATGAAAGTATTTTTGTAATTACTAACTAACAGTGGGAAACAAGGAACAGGAGCCTTTATCTCCCAGCTTCCTTTCAGAACTTTCATTTTCCCCAAAGAACCAAAGTGCTTGTGTGTCTGATGGGGTTGCCATGGCACTGGTTTCGAGTGTCTTTGTCCCAGGTGGGAAACATGTAGGAGGAAGAAATGATTTGGGAGTTGCTCCTGGTTGCCTGGGAATGAAACCCTGGAATAGAAGGTAGAAGAATGGGAAGACTATTGCCTGCTTGGGAGACCTCCCTCAGCACTTCCCCAGGCCCGTTGGTGGTTCTCAGGGATGCTGTCGTGCCGGAGGGTGTCTGAACTCTTTCTCAGCAGAATTTCTCATGACCTGTGTTCTGGTGGAGGATGTTTTAGATACTGCCCAGCCCACCACATGAGCCTGTGCAATCAGGAATAATGGGAAAGATGGAAATGATTTCTGTGAAGACTGAGCACACCACATTGTGTAACATCCTCTGTTCAGTCGGGGCATTCTTGTATCATCACAGAGTCACAGAGTTGTTTGGGTTGAAAGGGACCTCAAAGTTCATCTCGTTTCTCCCTCTGCCATGGGCAGGGACACCTTCCACTATTCCAGGTTGCTCCAAGCCCCATCCAAGCTGGCCTTGGACACTTCCAGGGATGGGGCAGCCACAGCTTCTCTGGGCTAAACCTGTGCCAGGGCCTCCCCGCCCTCACAAGAAAAAGTTCCTTTCCAATATCTAATTAGAGGTCTCTCCCCAGTGCCCTTGTAGGCCCTTTAGGAGAGGCCCTTCAGATAACTTCTACTGATGGCAGTAACCTGGGTTATCTAAAGACATCCTGCCTCTTATCCCGAGCTGCTGGAGCTTTTGCTTTTAATTTAGCCTTGAAACTTAATTGCATTCTCTCAACTTCTTGATGGAATATTGGTTTGTGGGATGGGTTTTTTAATTCTTTTTTTCAGATAACAGTTTGCTTAATCATGGGAAAGGTAGTCAGCAGAATAGAACAGGAACAGCACAGCACGGTACAAAGGAAAAGGAGCTTTGGTGATGGATGTATTCAGGAAGGAAAAGCAAACCCAGACTTCATAGCTAAGGAAAAGCTTGTAATTTTTTTTTTTATTTTTTTTTTAAGAAAGAAATCTGAGCAGGGGTGGATCAAAAGTGTGAAGTGAGTGATGTGCTGTGTCTGTGTTGGGGAGGTTGCGCTTACGGCCTGATGATGGCAGTGGGGACATCCATCTGCTGAAGTCGTCTTCTCTTCTTGGCAATAACAAAGGAAAATGATTCTTAAGTAAAACCGAGGATAAAGGCTTCGTTCCAACCACAGGCACCCAGTGCCAGAGTAGTAAAACACACAGAAAAATCTGTGTGAAGGGAAAATTGAAAAGCTGGAGACAGGTCAGTACATGCAGCTTGAGGCCATTCCAGGGCTCGTACAGTTTCCCAGTGAAAACTCCCTGTGCCCCCAAAATGCATAGGAAGAAGAAAACTTTGACAGTGGTGATACTGGGCAGCAGAGGTTTTTAAATACTGTGTAAGCTGCAGTTCCCTCATGAAGAAGCCTGTTTGGTTTATAGGTGTTCTTGGAGAGGTGAAGACATGCCAAGGAGAGGGTTACCCTTTGGGTGATCCATGTGGGACTGAGGTCCCTGGCGTGGGTGAGAACTGACTCATTTCTGCTGCTGAGTTTGTTTAGGAAGATGCACCTGAGGCAGTTAAAAGTGTTCTGAATTTGGCCAAAGGACCAGGGTGGTGTACAATGGGGTATGTAGCAGGATGCATGTACCAGAACATCCCTGTCTGGGGACATGGGAATGGGAAGCAGAAGAGACTGCCTTATCAGGGTGAGTTTATGTGAATTAAAGGTCAGGAACTGAAGGAAATGAATCCTCCCACAGCTTGCGGGGGCTGAGGCTTGTTTATGTGTTTTACATGCACATCATACAAACTTAGGACCACAACGACAGCACTGAGAGACTCTTCCACGGAAAGGGAAGAGCCTTGTCTGATCAGACTGTTCTACAGTTGGCTTTTTAATCTATGTCTTTGATGGGAAAATGAATTCAAATGTAGCAGTTTGTGTCCTAACGTAACATCGTAATTTCCGTACCCTGTGGCTCTCGCTGGACTTCCTAGCCCTGAATTCACTACAGTTTTGGCATCTTTCCCCACTGAGAGATACCTGGTTTTTAACAGGGTTGGTGCTCAGTGTATTTTTAAAAAGATTTTAGAAAAAGGTTTTAGAAACAGGTAAGGATCCAAACCACAGGCAATTTAATTCAGTCATACCTTAGAAAATATCTAGGTGAATTGCAGGCATTCATGATTTATGACAGAAAAGGAAGATGGATGTGGTGTGCTTTGAATGAGCCATGTGGATGCTGTGCTTCTCCTTTTGGTGGGGTCCTGTGGAGAAACTCCTGCTGTACCACGTGTATTGCTCACTGCATCCTCCAAAACATGGTGTAAATGAGAAGTGAACTTCTCTGGTTCATCTTAGGAGGGATGACCCAGAACTGGGCAGCTGGAGCTGTCAGGAATGCGGATGGAAATGACTAATGTGGGAACATCATCCTCGTAGTTCATGTTACTCCCCATGGACCGAGTTTCTTCAGACCCATTTCTGGGTTACACAAGTGCATAATCTTTCCAAAACGCAATAGTAAAACACCACAGAGTAACAGCATGACCCAGCTGTTGTTTGCTAAGAAAACGGGGGGTTTTTTGCCAGAATGCCTTGCCTAATCATTTTTTTGGGGTATTCCAAAAACATGGGACAGGATTGGCGAGATAATTTGAGTTCTGGAGGTTATTAAAAGTCACACAAGGCTGAGCTTGCAGTTTGAGTTGAAATAGAGGGAATTGAAGTCTCAGGGAAGCTGGCTTCTCCTGCATGGTGACAGGGAGAGGATGACCTGTGGGAAATCTGGGTTGGATTCCAGCACATACCGTGTGGTTTGGGAAGAGAAGCCAGCGAGGGATGAAGAGCTTTGCTGGCTCGTACTGTAGGAGTAGCTGAGGGAAGCGTTTCGTTGGTGCATCTTCTTTGGCAGCATGACTGGCAGGGCCTGTTTTTAAACATTCCCTGGAAAAGTTTGAGGGCATACCTGTAGGGGGGATGCCAGTAAGGGCTTGGGTGCCTCTGGTGTGTCCTTTGGTGAATTAACTCTCCGCCCAGATAACAAGCAGGCTGCTGCCTCCCAGCAGTCAGTGACACGCCTGCAGGGAATCGGTTTGCCCTTGCTCTTGTTCGTGCAAGGGGCTCTGTCCATCGGGTGGCAGGAAACCCCACAGTTGTGCCTGCCAGTGGACCTAGACACCTGGAGAAAGCTGGACCGAGGCACTTACATCCTCCATGGAGGACAGGGAATGATGGGGTGTGAGAACATGTGAAATCATTAGCAAGGGCTCTTTTCCTGTGAAATGAATGTGCATTGTAGTCATAATACAACATTTGGATCACAGTTTGAGGAACGATTTGTTTGCCGAATAATTGTGTTCTGTAATCCTACAGACAGCAAATAATAAATCAGCACCGCCTGGTTATTGTAAATTAAAATTAAAACTTCTAAATACACTGATCATCTTGTGCAAAATCCTTATAATAACAAATCTTTCAGGTGCTAGAAAAATCAGGTGCAACAGGTTTAAACACACTGTAAACTGACCTTTTTCAATCTCTTCTGGAAATGGTAACAGGTGATAAAAGGCCATCCTAGGAACTTTGTGCTTCCTTAATGGAGAGCTCTGCTCTGCCGTTCCAGTTCTCTTCACTAATAGCTCCAGGGAACATAAAGTCACAGTTTCCAGGAGAAATAGCGGTTGTGCTTTTCTCTGCTCGACAATAAATGTGTCAGAGGTATTAAGGTAAGAGGTAGCAGTGGCTGTCTTAGTGGTGTACAGAAGTGAGTCACTGATGGGTCTGTGGCTGGGCCCTGCCCTCCAGCAGCTCATTCTGCCTCTGGGCCTGAAGGCTTTGGGAGTGTTTCCTCCCTTTCGTGTCAGAGGTAATGTTGTAATCGTGTACCCATTTTCACTTGGGTTTTGGACTCCCTGACCGTGTCCAGCTACAAAGTAGTGCCTTTTGCTTCTTGCATTTCTATGTGGAGATTTTCAGTTGTCTATGAGTAGCTGTGATTTGATGATAAAGATTCTCTATGGGAGTTTTTCCACTTACTTGGGCAGAAAGGAAGCTCAGGGCCAACTCACGGTGAAAATGAGTTCTGATCTTCCATGTTTCTTCACAACACAGGATAAGTATCTCAAACTTAACCTAGAAATCATCTTGTGGAACATGGAAAATTCAGCTGGTATGTCTAGACTGAGAGCAGTTCCAAGTATATGTCTTGCTTTCATTTCATCTGTGGCAAAAGCTGTTCTGAAAATCCCTGAGAAACATCTTGGAGTGACAGGGTAACTCATTATGCTCTGTGGCTTATGAACAACGTATAACTGATATCATCACGGATGATATAACTAATTTCAGCAAAAGCCCTGGGTTCCTTAGATCTGTGATAGCAACACATAGCCAGTTCACAAAGTAATTTATTTCCCCATGTATTTTGGAATTCTCAGTTTTAACCAACTGGCAGGGAGTACCCGGGGACTATATAATTCATTTTGCTAACTGTTCTAAATAGCTTGTCCTGAACAGTCCTTGGAACTGCACATCCATATCCCTGGGTTCTGCTCAGGTTCTTCCACAGCCAACTCCATGTTCTTTTTATCCCTGATCACAAGTGAATTTTCAAACAGATGCATTTGGGGCTGTGCTTTGGTATTTTAATGGTATTTCTCAATTTGCTTTCACGGGGTTGATTCTTGATTTATTTCAAGCTCTTAATCAGTTTGCAGAGTTTTTCCCTGCCAAGAATAAGTAACAATATATTTTCATTACTTCCAGCACTTCAAAGGTTCCAAGTTTCTGGTGCCGAGAACATTTACTACTAGAAGTAAAAAGCAGTCTTCCTTTAGTTAACAGTTCTCTTTAAGAGGGAACACAGGGAGAGATAAATCAGTTAAAAGGATCTGGTCTTTGAGGGCTCATGCAGCACTGTGCCATGTTTTGGGGGCTCGTTAGACCCTGGTTTGGTTGGAGGAAGGCTGATGAAGTTCTGACCTCCTCAGATCTGCTTCGTTTGCTCTTTTGTCAAACATGCTCTTTGTTTTTGCTGGCGAGACAGACTCATCATTCATATTTATTTTTTTACATCTGAAGTTTGTCAGGCTGCTTGGAAAAATAGGACAATGAAAGCCATCTGGGCATCCCATCCACTTCCATTTGGAAACATCTGCATCATTATTAGGAACATCTCACCAGCACTGCAGCGAGCAGATGTGTTCTCTTTCCATCTCCAGGCTCACTTAGAATTGCTGATAGTGAAAGAAATTTGATAGGCATTAAACCCCAAATGCCTGTTTCTTGATCAGGCCCTTTAATACCACTGATTTAGGATGTTTGTTCCTGTGTAAAGAAGAAACTTGTGGCATTTGTGGGAGGAAGCGATGGAGACAAGCCAGCAGTGTCTCCTGCAGGTCATTCCTTGCCCGTATCTGTAGGATTTAAAGCTGAGCACTTGTATCCTTGAACCTTTGCCATGCAGGTTGACTCACAGCTGTTCCTCAGATGTAATGCTCCGTGGAAACCCGGAGACCTCTGCCTCCAGCTGCCCTGGCTCCAGCTTTAAAGCCTTTAAGAAACTGGGCTTTAAATTTCTTTAAAGAGAGAGGAGTCCCTGGGTTGAACTTAACATCCCTTTTCTGAGCCTCCCAGGTGACGACACTGTGCACGGGTGTCCCAGCTGCCAAGAACTCCATAGAACTCCATGGTTTGCAATCCATGTGCAGATTTACAGTGAGGGTAGTGAGGCACTGGCACAGGTAAAAGACAGGATTCTGGTTCTGATGCCAGGGAAACTGAGGCAGCAGCTGGCTGTCCAAAGCAGGGAAAGGCACTTCTCATCTGTGTTGCTGGACAACGAGTTCCCTCCCGTGATTTCCCTTGGAAGAGCAGAGTTGGACAACAAGAGCATCTGTAAAACCTCTAGGTACCTTGGACATAATAAGCTGCTTTTAACACCTTTTGTGAAGGTTTCTTGGGGATGGCGATAGTATTTACAGCTTGAGTGGGATATTCAAAGACACCGGAGGCTATTACCCTGAATAAAGTGGGCAAGCTGATGCCCGAGGTTTGGAAAAGGCTGCTCCGCAGTGGCAGAGCTTCAATCCACATTAAACCTCCCACATCCCAAGCAGATGCTCTGTCTCACTAAGGACTTGGATGTTACTTGTTTTTCGGGATTTTCAGTACCGCAGTACAGTGATCTTGGTGCTCTGGATGGGCTGTTGAAGCTGTTTGCTGTCCCAGCCTGAGACCCCCTTTGCGCAGATCAGCCTGGGGTTTGGGGAACCCCTTCCCCCGTGGCTGTGGAGTCTGAGGAGAATGGCCTCGTGCATATTTCTGCCGTTATCTTGGACACCCTCATGGTCCATGGACTGTTGGGAAATAGCTTGGGTTTGGAGACGTTTGTTGCTCTTGGAATGCTGACTTACAGTGCATTCACGGAAAAAAGCAGGAACTCAAGTTCAACAGCATTCAGTGACAGTTTATAGTTGGAGCTTTTCCTTTAAATTTTTGCCAGTGGAATTTTGAAAAATGGCTGGAATTCCATGTGGCAAGAAAGAGAGGCTTATTATCCGTGACTAATACTTGGATGCACTTTTTAAAATTGGGATTATTTGCTGTCCTGCCGCTTCAGCTCTTTGGTTGTATTGGTTGGTTCTTTTGTCTCCTAATTCTGGACAGCTTTTCTCCCTCCTTTCACTGTCACTCTCACATCACTTGGGAGATCCAGCTACTGCAACCACACTATCAAATTGGGATCCAGACTTGGGATGAGCTCGCCTCTGTGTTAGTTAGGGATTGAATCCAAGCTGAAGGCTGTGTTTTTGGATGACAGTTCTACAAACCGTACTCTTCATTTATTTTGGTGCCTTGGACTGTCTAACTGCTATTTCTGCAGTACTCCTGTGCTCCTGAAACAAATAATATTTGACTAAACATTTCTTCTTTGTAAGTGTAAGTCATTAAATTTATAGATTAGCTTGAGAGATCCTTTTATGTGTCTGAAACTAAACCCTTGGGCTGTTTTCCCTCCTTTTGAGGAGGAGGACTATCTCTTTTTGTCATATTCCTAGTCAGACCTATTGTATAATCCATGGAAAATTCCTCCTAAATCTTCTCCCCTCTCAGGTTCATCTCTTTTTTTGTTATTATGGGGGTTTTTTCACCGTCTCTGTTAGCTTTCCACCAGACCGAAGGGCTCGTTAAAGCAGCGCTGTGCAGGAAATGGAGAGAGGTGCAAGAATGGGACCCTGCTCGCCAGAGAGGGAAAGTTGGCAGCTCTCCTCTCACAGAGAAATTCCTTGGATTCGAGGAGCAGCTTCATAGAGAGAGTGTGCTACTGAAGGGGCACAAAGTGCTTCGTGAAGCGTCGTTCCACAACTAAATGGCTTTGTGGGGAGGTTCTAGCAATAACGTTCAGATGCATTCAAGTTAATTTTAACATAAGAGGTTACACTTATGGTTTTATCTGAATGGCCTCGAGTGTCAGGAGGTTCTGGGGAGAAAGAAGTACTAATTCCCTATGGAAGATGCCTCCAGCAGACCTCCCCTCCCATGGCAGGCAGCAGGGATGAACCTTGCCCACAGAACTCCCTCTCCTTAGTCACAGCTTTTTCAGGTCAGAACAGGAGAATTTATGATTATGACTCTGTGCTATTTTGGATAGGACTGGGATGGGGAAAAGGAGAGGGGAATTATCAAAATATCCTGTGTGGAAACAGTGTGAGTTATATTCATAACACATCTGTGCGAGGTGCAGGCGAGGCTGGCGCGCTTATAGGAATTTGGGGAGGTGGAAAGGAAAAAAAGTGCTTTGTTGTGTAAGAGTCTATATGAGAAAAAGGGGAAATATCGAGGGAGATGGATCCATAATGAAATAATTCTGTGGCAGTTTCTGAGGGCCTGTGTTTGGGCCTTTCAGGAAACTCTTCCCCTCCCTGAATGGCGACAGGAAAGCGCAGGTGAGACTCTCCTGTTTGCAAACCAGTTTTGTGGTGTGACAGTCAAAATTAACCCTCCCAAGCTGCCTATTTGCTGTGGTTTTCCCTGAAAATCAGTATGTCTGCAGTGTCAGGCTGTGTGGTTTTTATAAGGGTATGGCACTCAGGTTGTACTCCGTGTAATTGTAGCCGGAGCTGTGGGCAGGAGAGGCTCTGCTCCATAAGGAATTGGGAGGTTTGAGAGCTGGCTTTCAGTTCAGGATTGCTGCATCCCTGTCAGCCCTTCCAGCTTTAAAATCCTCTCTTCCAGAAGATGTGTGACTAGGAGAGAGCAGAGGCTTCTTTGACTGGCTTTCTGTGATTTCACAAAATCTGCCTGTGTGACATGGAATGCGATTTTGCAACAAAGAACCAGAATTTGTCAACCCAGCACAGCTCTCTGGCATATATTTATAATGCCCCACTCCATCTTCAGTATTCCAGCCAATTCTTATGTATGAGTTAAAAAAATAAGCATTTCAGTTTGTGATGGGATTAATGGGCAAATGAAATTCTGCAAAACTTCCGTTTCATACACCTTAATACCTAAATATTATAATTTACCATATCTGTCTGAATGTCGTTCACTGATCTCATAGGATCACGGAATCCTGGGCTGATTAGGGTGGGAAGGGACCTCCCAGGCATGCAGACAGGGCTCTGCTGCTGCCTGGCAGTGGTGGAGGAGCCCTCCACAGACGTGGCCGGTGTCGCTGCAGGTGCACGGGCTCATCGGAAGGCCGGGCTCCAAAAACCAGCTGTTGGGCTTTGTCCTGTCAGAAGGTTGGAATCCACTTAGTGCCAACTGAGCAATTAAGGACAATTACGCTTTCAGCTCCATTAACAAGTAGGGGGGCAGTGAGACCTGGGAAGGAAGTGAGCCGTTGTCGCACACCCGCGCTCTGAGACTCACTAGCAGTGGCAGGGCGTTTGAAGTTCTCTTTGTCTCGGTAATATGGACTGCATAAATACTTTCCCACATTTTTTTCCAGTTTTACACACTCAGTTATTCCTTTTATGTGAGCGAATACTGTGAATTCCATTCTCCTGTCTCCTTTAAATGCTGATCTCAGCATAAACCATCAGACAGCTGCGTCTGCCTGTGGTGTTCACATCCTTGGCTTCCACCTGCTCTGGTGGCTGTGCAAGGGAATCACACCAAGGGTGTTGGAGAATAATTTTACCTTTTATACCTGTGAAGATATTCACTGAGTTTAGAATGGAACCAGACCCAGCTATTCCTTCTGTTTTACCTCTTCTGTGAATGTGTGAGACCTGGAAAGAAATTGCTTCAGTCCCAATAAATTTAGAAATCTCCTTTGATTTCTTTATGTTCAAAACTTCTGGCTTTGGCACTTGGACAGAGCTTCATCTCTTCCTTTCTCCGCTTCTCATTTGGTTCATGTGTTCAGTGGTTGGACTTGATGGTGTTTTCCAGCCTTAATGATTCTGTGTTTTGTTGTAGCAGGTCGAATGTCCAGCCCAGCCAGTGTCCTCTAGATAAGCTATCCAGATTCTGGAGCTCCATCATACGGACGGGTCAGGGGAGGACTGCCAGGGCAGCGGGCAGGACGCAGATGCCAGTGTTTAACTGGTCCTTATGTTGTGGTGGTAGAGGTCTGCCCTGTCTCTCAGAGACTCCAAAGAACTCAGAGCAAGTCAGCGAGAAGTGTGTTCATGTCTCTTTGCTTTTACAAGAAAAGCATTCCAAGCGCCTTTTTTGGTTTTCCACTGTTGCCATCAAAGTCCCCTTCAGCAGTTTTGCAGTAGCAGATTGCCATGCCCCACCTTGTCACGGCTGACGTTCTTCCCCTGGACTTTTACTTGTTTTCAGTGTGGGTCATTAATGGAAAAGCTGAGCTGCCCTGGCTGCTCCTGGCTTTGCTCTCCAGCTGGACAGCACTTCTGGCTCAGGCCAGATGGTCATGCAGGGCCCTTCAGCTGAAGCTCTTCAGCTTCTCCATAGGCAGGAGAATGCAAATCTGTCCTGGAAAAGAGCAAAGACTGTTCCCTGAGCTCTTGTGAGAGATTTCCCCTTGCATGGATCACGGTGGGTGAGTTTTCTCCCTGAGTGGATGAGACTGACAGGCCTCCACCACAGGGATTTTGTGTCATTTGTGGGGCTGATCCAGAGCGCAGATTTTAGGATATTTAGGGGAACTGTTAACTGGCACATCGGTGGCTTGTACAAGTCCTCCCTCAGCAGCTGCCAGGCTCCATACTTCATCCTCAGGAGCTGGGCAGGGCGGTGTCTGTGCTGCTGTGTGAGCAAGGCACAGCTCCCCACTGGGAATAATCCCGGTGTAAGGGAGCGGGGCTGTGTCCCGAGGGCCCGCCCTTGTGTCTGGACAGTGTAGCTGGCTTTGCCGACTTGCAGAGGCTTAAGGCAGATAAGGTGATGACTGGAGGGTAATTGCTGTTGACAGTAGGCACTGGGCTGCTCCGTGACAAGCAGGGCTGTGGCTGGGCCTGCACTGCCCAGGCCGTGTCCTCTCACACCATTCCCGTGGCAGTAACAGGTTCCACGTCTGTAGGAACACATTCCTTACACAGCTTTTAAAAATAAGCAGCTGCATGTAAACACAGCTCTCCCTTTATTCCAGAGAAATGAGCAGTCCAAGGAGTTCTTAGTGCACTCTCTGTGGAAACTGCCCCAGTTTGCCCCACTCTTTGCCACTGAAAATTCCTTTACTGGCCTGCCCAGAGAAGCTGTGGCTGCCCCATCTCTGCAACTGTCCAAGGCCAGATTGGACAGGGATTGGAGCAACCTTTTTAGTGGAAGGTGTCCCTGCCCATGGCAGGGGGTTGGAACTAAATGGTCTTCCAACCCAACCCCTTCCGTGGCTCTCTCCATGCTTTCAGCCGGCTGGCAGAAGCTGGCTCGGGTGCCAAGGAGTAAGGAATCCAAACTGGGAGCGAAATAATTTTAAGGCCTTGCTATAACTACTTAGTTAATGAGCGCTGAGGGGCTGCATTTCTGCCAAAGCAACTTGTCGAGCACTGAAAGCTTGTAGTAGTGGTCAGCTGCTGAAAACACCTGTTTGAAGAGTTTAGACCCTGGAACATCTCTGAAGCCTGTTGGAATCTTAGGGAAGCTACCCAGAAATGCTGAGCTCAGGCTATCTAGCATTTCTTCTTCCGGTAAGTTCTGAATTAGCAAATAAGTTATGAATGCAACCTGTGCTTTCTGAATGTGGTGGGCTTTAGGGGTACCCCCCCTTTTTGGACTGCTCTGTCCTTCTATAATGCATTATTCGACTTAGGAATCTGAGGATGCTTTAAGTGTGTGCCTTTGTGAAGTAAAAGTGATTTTTGGGTTGATGTAATGATACATGAAGGCATGAGTGCTTTTCAGGTTGTTAATGCAGAGCTCTCTGATGTTCCTGGGAGATAGTCTGTCTTGGAAAGTCATGGACTCGGTGCTCTTAGGAGCTGGAAACTTTGGCAGTACAGGGCTGGCCACTCCAAGCTGTAAGAAATAAGCCCTCCCGTACCCAAACTGGGTTTGGTTCCAGCAGCCCAGATACCCAGGTGTGCACTTCAGCAGTGCTGCACACGGTTGATGACTTACTCTTTCTTCTCTGCAAACTGAATTCCAGAGCCTCTACAGATGCTTTTTTCTTACTTTTGGACTTTGCTACACCTGATGATTTTGCAAAATGGGACGTTTTCCGTGTTATTTTTCACCTTTTTATTTGCGGTTGTGTTTAAAGGGCTGCATTGATACTGAATTGCAGAACTTGGTGGGGCGTGAAGTGACAAAGGAGTGGGTTTGCTTGGTTTATGTGCGTCTAAGCTGTGACCCACAAACTTCTGTGTGTCCTCTTTTTGTATGTAACCACCAGCAGAAGGTGTCTCTCAGGTGTCCTAAAAAGCCAGACCCAAATGCTCGAGTCTTCTTCATATATCCCAATAAATTAGGGCCTTTATCTGACAGAATATTCTCCTGGGATTAAAGTAGATAAATTCCGTATATTGGTATTAAAGTCTCTGAACTACATGTGTAAGTTGCTACCCTGGAGGAAGAGGGACAGCTTGTAATAAAGACCTGGAATTGTCAAGAGACTGTTTTTATTACATTTTAGGAGATGCAAAGTACTTCAGAATTCAGAGTCAAAGCAAGAATCCAGCCCTACCCAAAATCCATGTAACCGGGGGGTTCCCTTTCTGTGGGGAAAAGGGAAATTCTATAATCAAATTTTTTGAATAATGGCATGTAAATATGTATTTTAACCTGTTCTAAAAAAAAACAAACCTAGAAACCAAAACTAACCACCTAATCATCTGTACATCCAGAACAAAATTATGATGGAATTCTTGCTGTATATAGAGAGAGACAAGTAATTAAAGAAATGTGAAAGGGGAGGATTTTCTGCTACTAGGAAAGCAGAAATTGTAGGAGACGTGGTTTATAGTTTTAGGGTAACTATCTCTTGACTAAGTTGGCTGTTAGGGCTAAAACCCGGCTAAAAATAAGGTGCAGAGCAGATGAGCCAGGGCAAGGCCGGGCAAGTCCCGAGCCCGTGTTAAGCCAGCGCGGAGCTGTGATCTGGTATTAGTGGTGTCCAGGCGAGGTGGTGCTGTGTCCGTGGGCTGTGCAGAGAGCAGGCTCTGGGCTCTCACTCTGGGGCTTCTCCTCCTTGGTTGTTCAGTGTCTTCCCTCAGCTTTTCATCCTTAGAGAGCAATAGCCCTTATTCCAAACGGGCTCGGTTTGATCCTGAGCCTTATTCCTCGTCTTTTGATTGCATGTTAGAACCTCACAGCGACATTTCCACTGCCAGCACCATCACTGTTAGATTTCCACAGGTCTAAAAGCACTTTCACCATGAATCAGGTAAGTGCAGAGCTGTTGCAGAGTGTCCAGGTAGTGTGTCAAGCGTGTTCTGCAGCACTGAGAACTCTGGAGCAGACTGACGTTCCTCCTTTCTTTTTGTATTCCCAGTTTCTGGTCATGGGATGGAAAAAGAACCGTTAATAGCTGACCTAAATTCAGGCATATTTAATTATAGTTTCCTTAAGTTCTGGCTCTGTTCTGTGTGTGTTTGCTGCCAGGTATGGATAACCTGCAGTCCTAGAAAGCCTCATGCCAGGTAGGGAAGTGATGACAAGAAAATTATGGGGTAAAATTCCAGCCGTTTCCATTGGAAAAGTTTATCCTTTAGAGTTGGCTCCAAGCATAGTTCAAATACATAGAGGATGATGCCTTTCTACGTGGCTCCCTGAGTGTGCCCTGGCATCGAGCCCTCGTGTAAGTGAGTGCTCAGAGCTGGTTTTGCTGATGGCGCGTGGAAGGGAGGAGCCTTCCTGTGATGTCAGAGCAAGGAATATAGTGCAGGAAATCTTCCATCCTTCCCGGAATCGTTCTGCAGCTGAATGGTACCAGAGAAGCACATATTTCATGGAAACAGTCAGCACTTCAAAATGTTTTGTTTTCTCTTTTAAGTCTGAGAACAAAGTGAGGTGGGGTCTGTGTCTGTGGCCTGTGGAGGTTGTGCATTTCACAACTAATCCTGCAGAACCCCAAGATTCAGACCTTCCTCTAATCCCTGTTTGTTTGTAAATCTGCCAGTCACTGTCACTCCCCAGGGTGGAGGAGAACTTAAGCGGAGGTAATTCTCCAATCTTAAAGATCTCAGGATGGCGAGAGATACACGGACTACTTACGAAGTCACAAGAACTTTCTTCTCTCTTCATTCCTCAGTGTGGTGAAGTTGCTGGTGTCTAAACCTGGTTGCTTGCATTTTGATTTCCATTAGGCAGTGCTTTAGTGTCTTTGCCATCCTCTGTCACCAAGATACCTTCATGAGGGGTGACGCCACCACCAAACCCTGTCTGCCACATCCTGAGACCCTCGCAGGCACAGCAGCACTTCCATGCCCATGTGGTGGGCAGCATCCAGCTGATGGGGACTTGGCAGTGATGGATGAATGCCTGGACTTGATGATCTGAAGGGCCTATTTTAACCTCAAGAATTCTGTGGTTCTGTGACAAGAGATTTGTTCTAGGTTGGTTGGTTTTTGCTAATGCTCAAGTAATTGTTCCATGTGCCTTGAGGGGAATGTTAAATCCGATGTTCTCCTCTGTGTCATTGCACTGTGTATCTGCAGCAGCAGAGCTGGCTTGCTGTGTGTTATCAAAATTTCAGAGATAATATTTATTTATTGTGAAATATTCCAGAGAGATGCCCTGCAGGGGCTTCTGGAAGCACTTCACGGATACAGCCTTGAACATACAGTGAAACATGGAGTAAAACTGTCTTTTTATGGCCAGCTGGCGTGGTTGGGGTCTCTGTGGAGACAAACCCTTTTTTCCTCAGCCCCCAAAACCGAACAAGCAGAAGTTTTGGCAGCAGTTAAGCAAACAAACTCTCCTCCAGAGACACTGACACTATTAAAGCCCTGAATCCAGCGTCGAGACTGCAGGTCCCAGCGTTGGTGCTCCACTTGGGAAGGGGCTTGGGGCAGGGTCCTCAGCACAGGACACATTCTTCTCATGCCACAAAACTGCGGTGGGAGCATTAGAAAGTCATTTGATGCTTCTGGAGTAAAAGGCAATTTCAGGCAATTCGTAGGAAAAGACAGGAGAGAATGCGTAACTTGCCAGAATTGGACCTAATTAATTAATTAATTAAGGACCTAATAAATCAAAGCACACGAGTTGCAGCACATCCCAGAACCTCATGAGGACATGCTGTCATCCTGTGTTAGCCCTGATGGCCTGGGTGGTTTCTGCTGCTGATCCCTCATCGTGCAGTACCGGCAGCACCACAGAAAGGTTGCATGTACACAATTCTGGAAATCAGTGAGAATTCTGTTGGAACTGCTTGGAATCTGCATTTGAACTACATGATTCTTCTTTTCTTCCACGGTTTTTCAAAAGGCACACTTGAAAATAAGCCTCAGGAGGCAGCGACAGGGTGGACTGGCCTAGTTTCCTTACTTTGAGAACTGCAGAATGGAATTTTTTAGTAGCTGCAGAACACGTCTGTCCTTGGGGACTCTATACATTAACACACTCTTTGGCAAGGGACTTAGGTTGATAGCAATTGGTTCCAAACTGGTTTCTCATTAGTTTAATTTTGAATTAGTGACGGTGTGGATCTTCCCTAGATACTTTTCCTAGCTCTATATTCAGGAAAAGGCTAAATTAGGCAACTGAGCAAGTAAACACATAAGAGGACCATATAAACAGAGATGGGTTTAAGGGGGGGTATGTGTGTGTGTATATATATATATACATACACATATATGGAATGGTGTCATCTGTAGCACAGAATTCAGCCCAGGTGTTTTACAGTATAAAATAAGATGGTGAGAGCCTCCCATGTGAACAATGCTAAGGGTTCTTTTCAGGTACAGAGAGGTTTGGCTGATGACGTTGATGGAATTAGATTTGGGCAGATCATGGCTTTATTCCATAGCAGGGAAAGAGCTGTAGTTCCATCCTTCCACAGTTACACTCCAGGAAAGATGCGCTGTAACCCAGAATAAACATTTCTCCTGGCACGAGAGCACGGGCTGATCTGTTCCTGCCAGTACGATCGGATGTAAGTGATGCAGGTGACCAGCAAAATAAAAAAGGAAGAGATAACGAGCCAGCTAATTCCATAATGAGATTAGCACGGATTAGTCTGTCTAGCCCAAATCCCCAAACAGCCAGACTGGTTCTGTGTGTTTCTTCACTGTTGCCTCATGTGTTGTCTTTCTCCCAAGCAACAAATGTTTGGACAAGAGGAAACAGCCACAAGTTGTGCCAGGGGAGATATAGATTGGACATAAGGGAAAATGCCTTCAGAGAAAGGGTTGTCCAGCCCCAGCGCAGCTGCCCAGGGCAGTGGTGGTGTCACCATCCCTGGGGGGATTTAAAAGCCATGTGGATGTGGCACTTGGGGACATGGGTTAGTGGTGGCCTTGGCAGTGCTGGGGAACGGTTGGACTCGATGGACTTAAAACCCTTGTGTTCTGTTAAGTGCTTGGCCATGGATGCACACGGCAGCCTCTGAAACAGAGCTGCTGGCAGCACGTGTAACCTGGGATTGATCCTGAGTGTCTGATCCCAAAGGCACTGAAGTGCTGGCTGATGGAAAACAGACAAGAGAACAGATCAACCGCTCTGTTACCCAGTATTTTTTGGACAGGGCACAGCAGTTAGGGAGAGGACCCACTGCCTCCCTTCTCAGCTGGGTTTCTCTTGGGTGCTGTGCTTGGCAACTTCGCCAGCTGCAGCAGTTTGTGGAAGTGGAGCTAGTCTGTGATTTTCCCACTGGTGTGCTGTTCCAGGGTGGGCATTCTTGAGAGCACTGAAAACAGGGGAAGGGACACTTTGTGGACTTGTAGCCTTGGCATTCATGAATTCCAGCGTGGAGGAAAAGGGCTGCAAGTTGTGCCATTGTTGAGGGAAGTGCCCCGTTACCCCATGAGTGGAAGGCACGACTGTTCCTCTACATCTGCTGGATGCCGGTTGCTCGGATGGCTTAACAGAGCAGGGAGATCCCTGTGCTCTTATGGGAAGAGTGGGGGAATGGGGATGCTCCCAACTGGGACACACAGCAGCTGCAGGGGCACGGGCTGCTCCAAGCCCCGTCCAACCTGGCCTTGAACACTTGCAGGGACGGGACAGGGACTGGGACTCGTCTGATGCCTGACTGTCCTTGCAGGGTCCCTCCTGGGAGCGCTGAGTTCCCTGCACGGCCACGTGGAGCAGCGGCTGAACGAGACCCTGCGGCGCCGCCGGCACGCGGGAGACGACGACCACAACATCGAGGTGCTGCTGGGGGTGGACGACTCCGTCGTCCGATTCCACGGCAAAGAACACGTCCAAAACTACCTCCTCACCCTCATGAACATCGTGAGTATCTGCAACAGCTTGTTTGGGAATGGGAGCTGCTGTTGGGAGCTTTTGTAGGAGCACCTGGTTTGGGAAAAGTAGCAATGGGATCACTTGGGCTGCTACTGAATATGGATTTCTCTTTTCAGGTTGTTCCTTTCTTTACCTTTTTCACAGTAGGGCATGACACGTTCGAGGGTAATTCTAAGATATTTGGAAATAGTTAAAAAACAGCAAGGAAAAAATGTACACTTGATCCAATTCTAGTAATTCTGAGCACCTCCTGCAACGCAGTTCTAGGGAAAACCTGGCTGAAAAATAAACATGTAGAGAAAAAGGTGTTCTAAACCCCCCGTGGCTCTTGACAGAGCAAACCTCCTGGTAATATAAGTAGAAGATCTAAGAAACTGTGGGATCATAAGGCTTTTCAGGAAAGAAAAACAGCCTCCTAAGGACAGAGATGAGGAATAGGCTTCCCATTAGTAATGACTTGATGGACATGGGAATGACTCTGTATGTTTTACACTCAACTTTTTATTCCTGCAGATATTTTTAAATGATTGCTTAGGCTTGCAAGTAATCTAAATCTGAGAATTTAGAATTTGAGAGGAAAAAATTATTCCTATATGAATTTAGCTAATGTGTTTTCTAGCATAACTCAGGGAATAATTTCTTTTTTCCCACATACCCCATAGCACATCAATGATAAATCTCCATTACACGTTATTGCAGAATATTGTCTTTTTGGTTTTGAAACCTTTATAACTCTGTGAGCAGCAGGGCTGATCTATGTCCCAAAGCACTTCCATGTTTTTTACATGCCTGAGGCTCCATCTGCCGGGAGCAGCTGTGGGGCCAGAGCTGGAGTGAGCTGACACCCTGCTGCCCAAAGCCATCCAGAGAATGGGATCAAAGGGGGTTATGGGGAAATCTTGAAGACTCGAAACCTTAGATCAATTCTGGGGTCATTTTTTGTTCCAGGGAAGTCACTCTGGTCTCTGGGAAACTCCCTGTCTGTCTCTTGGCACGGGGGAAGCTGTGAACGTTTTTCCTGGCCCAGCCCTTTGTGGGAGGGATGCTGCTGCATGCAGGGAAGGAAACAGGAGAGGAATAACTGACCTCTGGGATAATTGCTTCACAGGACAGGCAGCCTGAGCTCTGTGCTCATTCCCTGTCCCACTGTCCTGCTGACACTGTCCTGCTGACACTGCCCTCAGCCCCAGGGACTGCATGTTTAAACCATGGGCTCAAATCCTCATGCCCGCAGTCTGGAAGCCTCCCAGTGACCTTTTTCCCTGCGAGGGGAAGAGGGAAGTTCTGTTTAGCCAGACTGCAAAATAAAAACCCTTCTAACTCCTGCTCAAACCCACCGGCCTCTGAACAGGGGTGTTTATTTCTCAGCAGTTGCCCATAGCATAATATTTATTTTGTTTTTAGGGGGATGAGGAGCTTCATTGAGGACCTGCAGATGTTTCACACTCTGGTGCCAGGACATTTCTCACCTTCCCAGACACAGGGAAGGGCCTCAAAGAAGGACAATTTTTGGCCTATCTGCATAATTCTGTTTTTTTAACTTCCCTTCCATAAGGCCTCTTTTTAGTACAGAAGTGACCACAGAATTCTAATTGATCTTGAAAAAGTAGGGCAGCAGCATTAGTTGCTTTCTAAAAAAAAAAACGCTTCAAAACAAGAAGCACTGGAAGTGTTCCAGGCCAGGTTGGATGGGGCTTGGAGCAACTTGGTCTAGTGGAAGGTGGAATGGGATGAGTTTAAGGGCTTCTCCAATGCAAACCAGTCTGGGATTCTGTGATTTGCAGCATTTGAACTTCAAGTCATTTCCCCAATACCCTTCTCTTTGGGCCCTGAAACTTAAAAGGGAGCCTTCATGCGTGCTTCCCCAAGTTCCTTGTGAGGGGGTATGTGGTGATGGGAATTGAGTCTACATTTCTCAGTGTGTGGAAATGATCCGAGACTTGAACCCTCTTCTGAGAGGACTGTAGTGGTACAAGCATTGGAAATAACAACTCTGTGGCCTTGGAAGTTCCTTTGGTGTCATCAGTGGGTTGTTTTCTTTTAAATTTTCCCTCTTTTCCCCTCAGGTGAATGAAATTTACCACGACGAGTCCCTGGGCGTTCACATCAACGTCGTGCTGGTGCGAATGATCATGTTGGGGTACGCGAAGGTCAGTGAGCCGGCTGTCCACCTTCAGTTCCCGGGCAGAAAATCCACCCTCGTGTGAATTCGCTGCCTGTGGCTGGAGCTGCTGGGTCTAAGGTGTTGCTCCTTCAGTCCATCAGCCTGATCGAAAGGGGGAACCCCTCGCGCAGCCTGGAGAACGTGTGCCGCTGGGCCTATCAGCAGCAGAAGTCGGACCCCAGCCACGCCGAGCACCACGACCATGCCATCTTCTTAACCAGGCAAGATTTTGGGCCCGCTGGTATGCAAGGTAATGCAGCTGACCTGGAGCAGAGCTCTCTGGGCTCGGTGTTTCTTGGCTGGCATCTGCCAGAAAAGAGGAAAAATTGGGAATTGCATTGTTGGCACTTCGTGCTGTTTGTTCCGCAGACTTTTTCAAAAGCAAGGAGACCTTGCCGTGAGTCCTTGCCCTTTATATCCAACTGTAGGTTTAATTTTTTACTTGAGAGTTGTACGTAAACACTTCTTTACTCTCTCCAAACTCCTATGTGTGCAGGGATCACTGGGAACATTCAATGCACTTGGTATTCCACTTCCCTTTATTTTATTGCATCCTTCACTGTAGATGTCTGTTTATAGACATCCCAGCCGCTCTGACACCTGCATCCATCTTTGGGACTCAGGGAACTAATGGTAATGGGTAGGATTCCCCAAGTGTGGGTTGTATCAGGGCAGGCACTGGGCAGGCACTGGGCAGGCTGAGGAGCTGGACAGGCTGCCCTGGACTCAGAGCAATAGCTTTTCCTGAGGAAAAGGAAGTTTACTGGGGGGTCTCATTTAAAATCCATGTCTTGGGCACAAGACTCAGCCCTGGTGTCTCTCCATAGGATACGCTCCTGTGACGGGCATGTGCCACCCGGTCCGGAGCTGCACCCTCAACCACGAGGACGGGTTTTCATCAGCCTTTGTTGTTGCTCATGAGACTGGGCACGTGTAAGTGTAACTTTTGCAATCAGATCACACCAAAATGTGGTGCTGCACCTCCTACTTGCTCCAAGGGGGTTGGGTTTAATGGCTCTGTGGAGGCTGACCTGGTTTTATTTCCATCCCTTGGGAATGCAGCAGTGGTTGAAGCAATGGAGAGACAAGTGGTAGAAGAAAGGAGGGGGAGTGAGAGGGGGAACTTGTTTTCTTTGGGGTGAGGGAAAGGTCAGGAAGGCATCTTGGAGGCCCAGCAGAGACAGGAGCTGGTTGTGCGTCCTTCACTTCTTTCTCCTCCCCAGCTGCCTGTGCTGGCTGTTTCCTTACAGTTGTTTCCCAGTGGCTCTGAGAGGGATTCTTTGTTCCAGGCTGGGCATGGAGCACGACGGGCAGGGAAACAGATGTGGGGACGAGACGGCGATGGGCAGCGTCATGGCCCCCTTGGTGCAGGCCGCCTTCCACCGCTACCACTGGTCCCGCTGCAGCGGCCAGGAGCTCAGGAGATACATCCAGTAAGGCCTCCTGCTGCACCCGGGCTCTGATCCCTGTTTTTCCAGGCCCTTTTTCCCTTCAAATCTGTGTTAGAAACCCATGAATGCTGTGTGCTCAGGGGGGCTGTCCCACAGCCCATCTCGTGAGGATGGAAAGGCAGTGGAAGGACCCCTCTGATTCCAGTGGGATTTGGAATAGGCCTCTGTTTGTCACAGAATCCAAGAATGGTTTGGGTTGGAAGGGACCTTAACACTCATCTGCTTCCAACCCCCTGTCATGGACAGGGACACCTTCCACGAGCCCAGGTTACTCCAAACCCCGTCCAACCTGACCTCGGACACTTCCCAGGACGGGACAGGAATTAGGAATAGACATTTGCTCCTGCTATTTTTTCCTGTGTCTCTTCCCACAGCTCTTACGACTGTCTGCTCGACGACCCTTTCGAGCACGACTGGCCCAAGCTGCCTGAGCTGCCAGGCATCAACTATTCCATGGACGAGCAGTGCCGCTTCGACTTCGGTGTGGGCTACAGGATGTGCACGGCGGTACGTCCCCGGGGGGCCTGGCCTGACTGGGGAGCTGCAGTGTGTCATAACTGAAGAGTAATCCCTGCAGGGCAGTTAATGGAGTATTTAAACAGAGCTGTGAAGAACAGAGGGATATTTATGGGGGAAACCCAGTCCCGTGGGATAATGGACAAGGGGCTGGCAGCACAGTCCACGTGGCACAGATTGGTGGGAGTGATCCCAAGGAAGAAAAGGAAAAAAACCCTCAGTTTCCTTCCACTTCTGGGTGTCTCCTTTCTTCTAACTGGCTCAGGACCAGTTAGAAGTCCCTGGGGGATGCAGGGAATAAGCACTGCCCTGAAGATACTGGACTCACTGGTGTGTGTGAGATTGATTGACAGAGTGGGTTGGATCCTTATCACAAAAACTGTAAATAACCTCAGGTTCTGCGTTTCATCTCACGCCTCTTGTGGGTTTCAGTTCCGAACATTTGATCCGTGCAAGCAGCTGTGGTGCAGCCACCCCGACAACCCCTATTTCTGCAAGACCAAGAAAGGACCTCCCCTCGACGGCACGGAATGTGCACCTGGAAAAGTGAGTCTGGGCTTTGCACTGTGTTTGTCTTGGGGGAAAAAAACAACAGTGTTGTTCATCCGAGGTGAAGGGCACAGAGAGAAACGGAGGGAATTGCTCAGCCTCCCTTGGGTTGAGCGAGAGGATGGGAAAAGAGGAAGCTGTGTATTCCCACTGGGGTATTCCATGAGCTGTACAAGATCTGCTGTACACGTTTTGGGCATAGAAACCCCCGTGGAGGTGTAACCCATTCTGTGACTCTTTTGATAAGTTTTGGGGTTCTTACCTGCAAAGTGTCTGTCAAGTGTCTTTAGCAATCCAGGGAAGCAGATGATGCCATTCCTGTGGAATGGCTGCTCAGAGCTCGTGGTCCAGACAGCATGTGGCCAATGTTTGTGTAGGCTGAGGATTAGCACTCAATTTTTCTCTTTAATATCCCCATTAGTGGGTGTCTGGCTTCCAATCCATTTTTAGTTACAAAATTGTACTCAAATACCTGGTTTTTTTTTAGCAAATCCCCTGTATTTTGGGATATCGGAGAGTCCGTTCTTACCATCTAAGTGTGCTCCAGGCAGCAGCAAAATGTTCCTGTACTGTGATGATATGTTTGATTTGGGCTCTGTGTCTGTCCTTACCTGTTTCCTGCCCCAATTCCCTCAGTGGTGCTACAAAGGTCACTGCATGTGGAAGAACACCAACCAGCTGAAGCAGGATGGACACTGGGGACCCTGGACCAAGTTTGGCTCCTGCTCCCGGACCTGTGGAACTGGGGTTCGCTTCCGCACGCGCCAGTGCAACAACCCAATGTAGGTCTGCGCGTTGCACCCACCTGGGGGCCGGGGAGGGGCCATTTGAGATGGCATTTAGGGCTTGGGTGGAGATTCTCTTCAAGACCCTGGAAATTGGATCATTTTCATAGAATCATTCTAAGTTAATTTCCCAGAATCGTAGAATCATGGAATGGATTGGGTTGGAAAGGACCTTAAAGCCCATCCAATTCCAAATCCCTGCCCTAGACAGGGACACCTTACACTAGATATAATTATATACTTTTTTTTTTCTTTTATACAGTAGAGCTTATTACATTAATTATTATTAACTATACACCAGAGCTGTATTAAGAGTACATGGAGTTATGTGGTTGTTTTTTTTTTTTCATGTGACACATTTCTGGGGGTTTTGGGCTCTGTAAAGAATTAAATGGGAAGCAAGCCTTGGAACGTAATAGAAGTGGGTTGCACACATCATGCAGAGGGAGATGTTGTAAATAATATATGTTAGTCACCCTGGAAGTTGTCAGAGAGAGTACCAAGCCCTCCAGGGTGCTTAGGATCCCAGTGGAACTGTGGGGCCTGGATAAATGGATATGGAGTTTTACTCTCCAAGGAACTATGGGAAAGGCTGCAGTTTTAACCTGAATAGTTATCTCAGGAGCCAGGCTTAAAATACCTGAAAGTAAACCTGATTTTCTAGAAGATGAGGACTCCATAATTTAAATTTCACTTCAGTAGAGCCTTACTCCCCTCACAAGGAAGAATTTCTCCCTAATGAGAATCTCTGGCATGTTTTCTTTTCACAGGCCCATCAATGGAGGTGACGACTGCGCCGGGGTCAATTTTGAGTTCCAGCTGTGCAGCACCGAGGAGTGTCCAAAGCACTTTGAGGACTTCAGGGCGCAGCAGTGCCAGCAGCGCAATTCCCACCTGGAGTTCCGGGGGAGCCGGCACCACTGGCTGCCCTACGAGCACCCCGACCGTGCGTCCTGCTCTGGGCCTTTAGTGCCACTTCAAAGGGTTTGAAGCCATTCCCCTTGGCCTGGATATCTCAGGGACAGGCCCAGAACTCCCAAAAAAGCAAATTAGTTGGTCCCCCCCTACTCCCCCTCTCTGTGTTTTCTGAAAATTGCCCTAAAGCTCAGATTTTAACCCCAGATTCCCTGTTCTGTCCCAGATTTTCAATTTTAAACCCAAGTTAATTATTTCCCACGCAAAATTGCCCATTTATCCTTAAAATTGACACTTTTGACTCTTAAGTTCCTCAGTTATGTTGAAAAATCACCGAATGTGCCCTAAATCCCTGATTTTAACCTCCAATTTCCCTCTAACCCAAATCTACCCTTTTTACTTTTAAATCTCCCATTTTCCCCCAAGCATGCCCCTTTATTCCCAAAATTGACCTTTTTCCTCCAAAATTGCAGAATTATGTCCAAAATCACTAGGATTGTCCTAATTTCCAATTTTACCCTCAAATCCCCAGTTTTACCCCCAAATCCCCCAGTTTATCCCTAAAATTCACCTTTACGATTCCAGAATTGCCCATTTATGGCTAAAATCGACCACCAGTTTTGCCCTAAATTCCTGGGTTTCTTCCCCAGACCTCCCCATCCCAACCCAAACTTCCCCATTCTTCCCCAAATTCCCCACAATTTATTTGTTCCTCCCCAAACTCCCCTGTCCCACCATTCCGCCTGTCCCGGTTCCCAAACCTGCCTGTCCTTTCTCACTCCTTGCTCTGTCAGTGGGATATTTTTCGGGAGCACACATGGTTCCCTGTCCATCCGTGCAGTTCCTTCTCTTCCTTGGCTCCACAGCTCCCAAGAGATGTCACCTGTACTGCCAGTCCAGGGAGACCGGGGATGTGGCTCACATGAAGCAGCTGGTGCATGACGGGACTCGCTGCTCCTACAAGGATCCCTACAGCATCTGTGTCCGTGGGGAATGTGTGGTGAGTGGCAGCTGTCCCAGGGACAACAGATGGGAACGGCTCCAGGGCAGAGAGAGGCTTTGCATATGTCTCTAAATTCCATATTTGCAGCGTCGCATTCCTCATAATTCCGGGAGATTTAAAATAAATTAGAGAACAGCACAGACCAGTCCCATGGAAATGCTCCACTTCTCTTCCACTGATTGTTTTGTATTATGGAATCCCAGACTGGTTTGGGTGTGAAGGGACCTTAAAGCCCATCCAATGCCACCCCCTGCCGTGGACAGGGACACCTTCCACTAGCCCAGGTTGCTCCAAGCCTTGTCCAACCTCGCCTTGGACACTTCCAGAGATGGGGCAGCCACAGCTTTTCCGGGCAACCTGTGCCAGGGCATCACCACCCTCCCAGGGAAGAATTCCCTCCTAATGCCCAGTCTTTCCCTTTTTTTCTGCAGAAAGTGGGCTGTGACAAGGAAATTGGCTCCAACAAGGCCGAGGATCAGTGTGGGGTCTGTGGCGGGGACGACTCCCACTGCCGGACTGTGAAGGGGACCTTCACCCGCACCCCCAAAAAGCTCGGTAGGAATAACATCTGCCTGCAGCTGGCTGGAGTTCCTGTGGGCTCTGGGGTCTGTGTCACACTCACGGACATGGGATAATGCCAGAATCATTCAAACTTTGACAGTAATGGGCTTAACACCACCCCTTGAGCCCAGTTAGGGCAGGCTGCTGCCCATCGACCCCTGACTATGGGTGGATGTGGAAGTGGTGGAGGTGTTCAGGGAATGCTGGTTGCTTTTCCCTAACTTTGGCAATCTGGTTGTTAAAAAGACTAATTGACCTCTTCCAACAGGGAAATATTTAAGCAAGAAGTGCCAAAAAAAATTAGGGTTTCTGGAAAATGAAATCTGCAAGTATGCAACCTAAAATTCCCGCATAGATTGTCACTGGTCCGACTTCATGGCCAGATATGTCCAGATGTGCTGTAAATGCATTTGACCACGATGTAAATTATATTTTATGCTAGTAAAGTGACCCCCAGTCACTGGAATGACTGGACTGGTCTCCCAGGGCACTAATTCCAAGCGTTCTGTTTAAGGGAAGAGCATAGGATCCCTTCCCTTGCCCAGAGGAACTTGCAGTGTTTCCCTGTCTGGGACAAAGGAGGCGGAAAACACACTGGGTCAGTGCAAGGGCTTCTAACCTAACAGCCTGGATGAGGAGTAACTTGGGAAAATTATGAGGAATATTTGTGTTTGTGCCCTCATGTGCCAAGGAACACAGGGAACATCTTTTTACCTGACTTGTGGATAGATCCAGCCTGTAGCAGCATGGCTATAAATATTAATCTGATCCTAGCTGGGAAGTGGCAAATTTTTCTGTAACTGGTGTCTCTTCTCTCCCTGGAAGAGAAGAGCCCAGGGAGGGCCTGTCCCACACGTTCCAAACCGATTGGCTCCGTGTCTCCCGGCCCTGCTCTTCGGTTGCTGGTGGATCCCTCTCCTGCAAGCAGAGCTGGGCCGTGCCCTGCGCTCCTGACCATGGCTGTTCCTTTCTCTTTCCATCCCTGCTGCCTCCACTGACCCTGCACGTGCCAAAGGGTACCTTAAGATGTTTGATATCCCTCCTGGGGCTCGACATGTGTTTATCCAAGAAGACGAGGCCTCTCCTCACTTCCTTGGTAAGTGTTTCTCTGCTCAGGTTTGGTTTGAGCCTCAAGAAGCACAGGGTGCTCCTGACAGAGTACCCGAGGGATGAGAGAGCCCAGAGAAGGGGTTGGGTAAATGAGGGCTTTCCAATTCGCATGGTCAGGGCTGAGTCCTGCAGTCCCACACCTCAGCAAACAAACACCTACTGCTTATTTAAATCCTCCAAAATATTAAACTGATCCAAGTTTGCATGTTTACTAACCAAAGATTGTCATCACTCACACGGAAATGAGCACTGCTGGGGTGAATTCAGTATCTTCTTTAATTATTATTATGGTGTATTGGAAAAAGTTATATGGAAGAAAAGAATGGGAGTCCATATTTGAATGGGTGTGTGAACAGGGTGATCTTTAAAGTCCCTTTCAATTCAAACCTTTCTGTGATCCAGCTTGCTAATGAACTGGCTCCTAATAATCATCATAGTAATCCCCACTGTACCTGGCTGCTGAGGTGTGCTTCAGGAACCCAAACCTTGGCTCCACTTCCTCAGTTCTTTGCTTAGGGATTTTAGCATCGGGGACGCACCTGTGTGCATAGAGGAAGCTAAACTGGGATGAAAATCTGATATTTTCATAACTTGATGGAAATACCCTTCCCCGTGCCACCCCAATTGCTGTGGCAGAGGCACAACAGGCTCTGCTCTCACTTCTCCCAGCAATCAAGAACCAGGCTACAGGACACTATATCCTGAACGGGAAAGGGGAGGAGGCCAGATCCCGATCCTTCATCGACCTGGGCGTGCAGTGGGAATACAGCATCGAGGACGACATTGAAACGCTGCACACGGCTGGGCCCCTGCATGACACCGTGGTAGTGCTGGTGGGTGACGCACTGGCCCTGGGAACATAGGGCCTGGGGTCTGAAAGGATCTTCAGGATCATCCAGACGTCAGTGTCTTTACTTTGCAGAGCAGTCAGTAACAGCTCTGGGTTTATGTTTGGTTATTCATAGATCATTCCTCGGGAGAACGATACCAGATCCAGCCTGACTTACAGATACATCATCCACGAGGATTCGGTGCCGACCATCCACAGCAACAACGTGCTGCGGGAGGACACGGACACCTTCGAGTGGGCCTTGAAGAGCTGGTCCCAGTGCTCCAAACCCTGTGGTGGAGGTGAGCAGGGAATGGGGCATCTGTAACAAGGGACAGATTACAAAGAAATTGGGGGAAGGGAATGATTTAGGATTCTTGGCCTTCTTTTTTGTAACAGCAACCCAAGCTGTTAAATACCTGAAGTGCCTGATTGTTCCCAAGTGTCACACTTCCAGCTTAGGAAGGAAAAGGCCTTTTTAGATGTTTAAATTCAGCCCCCAAAGCCACTTTGGAAGTCCAGATTAAGACACCGATGCTCCTGAGCATTCCCTGTATTCATGGTGTGTCCATGGCTCTTAGGCAAAGAATGGGCAATGCAAGCCCCAAAATATATTGTCTTGTGAACCCATTTAATAGGCCAGGAAAATCCTATTTAACCAAACATTCTAACAAGGACGTGGTTTTTCTGATTTCTCCGACACGTTTCCCAGGGTTCCAGTACACCAAATATGGGTGCCGCAGGAAGAGTGACAACAAGATGGTTCATCGCAGCTTCTGTGAAGGCAGCAAAAAGCCAAAGCCCATCCGTAGGATGTGCAACCTGCAGGAGTGCACGGAGCCCCTGTGAGTGCAGCCAGGCGCAGAGAGCAGGGATTGCTCCAGCCATGTTGGGTGGGATCAATCTGGTGGGATGCTGACGGCTTTCCAGCCTGGAGCTCCTGCATATGTAGGGGAATTTCTGCCTGTGCAAAAATGGGTACTGATCTGACTGGGTGGTTATAGTAGATTTTAAATATATATATACACACACATATGTATACATATAGATCATAAAACCTTGGAATGGTTTGGGTTAGAAGGGACCTTAAAACTCATCTCATTCCAGCTTCCTGCCATTGCCAGGGACACCCTCTATTAGACTGGGTTGCTCCAAGCCCCATCCAACCTGGCCTTGGACATTTCCAGGGATGGGGCAGACACAGCTGGACAACAGGTGTGATGGTATCTCACTCCATTTCCTTTTTAGCTGGGCAGCAGATGAGTGGGAACACTGCACCAAAACCTGTGGGAATTCTGGCTATCAGCTACGTACGGTGCGCTGCATCCAGCCCCTTCCTGACGGCACCAACCGCTCCGTCCATGCCAAGTTCTGCAGCGGGGATCGCCCTGAGAGCCGCCGCTCCTGCAACCGGGCACCGTGTCCTGCGCCATGGAAAGCCGGACCCTGGTCCCAGGTGGGCAGCGGTGCCAGGGGCTGGCTGGGATACGGGGGTCTGTGCACAGTGCTGTGACACGGAACGTGCTGAACTGCCCCTCTGTGTCTGGCAGTGCTCGGTAATCTCCAGGGGAGAGAATGAATATACTGAGGTAAACTGAGGCAGTCAGTCATGAAAAGGGAGGGAAATTTCTGGGGGTAAAACTTGAAATTATCTGTAGGGCAGAGAATGAACATTTTGAGGTAAAAAGAGGTAATTAGTAGTGGACATGTATGGAAGGTTTGGAGGGCAAAACCTGAGATAATGTGTAAGGGACAGGAAGTATTGTGGAGCAAAAAAATCTGACATAATCTGTAGAGGAAGAATAAACATTTTGGGGACAAGATAGAGGTAATCTGTTTTATGATGTGGTTTTAATATCTAGGTAATATCTAGGTAATATATAGGGGACAGAGTGGACATTTTGAGCATAAACCCTGAGTTAATCTGTAGGTGAAAGACTGAACATTTTGAGGTAAAAATGAGGTAATCAGTAGTGGACCAGGAGGGAAAATTTTTAGAGTGAACTTGAGATAGTGTATAGTGCAGAGAATGAACATTTTGAGGTAAACTGAGGCAATCAGTACTGCACAGGTAGGGAAAGTTTTGAGGCTTAAATCTGAGGTGTTCTCTAGGGTGAGGATGAACATCTTGAGGTAAACTCAGGCAATCAGTTGTGAACAAACATGTCAGGAAATTTTGAGGGGTAGAATTTGAGGTAATCTCCAGGGTACAAAATAAATATTTTAAGGTAAAAATTAAGTAATCAGGAGTGGACAGTTCAGGAAATTTTGGGGGATAAAACCTGAAATAATCTAAGAGTAGGGAATTAATATTTTGAGGGAAATTTTTAGGGTTACATTTGAGGTAATTACATGGTAGAAAATAAATATTTTGAGGTAAAAACGAGGTAATCAGTAGTGGACATTTATGAAAAATTTTGGGGGTTAAATTTGAGATAATCTGCAGGGCAGAGAATGAACATTTTGAGGTAAAAATGAGGTAATCAGTAGTGGACAGGTAGGGAAAATTTTCGAGTAAAACTTGAGTTGCTCTGTAAGGTACAATGACTGTTCTGGAGGGAAGACCTTGGTTCGTCTGTGTGGTCAGTCCTAAGCTGTCCCCTCTGTGTCTGGCAGTGCTCAGTGACCTGCGGGGAGGGGACTGAGAGTCGGCAGGTCCTGTGCCGTGCCGGGGACCGCTGCGACGGGGAACGGCCCGAGTCCGTGAGGGTTTGCCAGCTCGCTCCCTGTGACGGTAAGAGGATGGCTGGAAGGGCTGCAGTGGGGGGAACAGTTCCTGCCTGCAGAGCACAGTGCTGGGCGTGGGGTCAGGCACAGAATCCGGCTTTTCTCCTGTGTTCAGCACGGCACATTCTGGATGTCACAGCTCCAGGTGGTCGTTGCTTCCCTACCCTGGGGTCTCTCCTGTACACGTGCACAAACAGCGTTTAACCGCGTTGGCCCAAGTCGTGCTTGCACTAATTGGGGCCAGAGGTGAAAGTCCATCCAAAGCCAACCCTTCTCGACCTCTAAATCCCAGGATAAGTTCTACAAGCTGCCGATTGAGGGAATAAAAATACATAAGAAATGGAACCAAGACCATTAACAAGGTTCCAGGGAATCCCATTATATTGTTCTCAGAGAACTTTTAGCAGATCTTTAAGCTTTTTAGGACAACAATGCATTTCTTCCTTTGGATTATTCACTCCGTAGGATTTGGGGTTTATCTGGATTTTAACTCCCTCACAGCGGCCCTGACGCTGATGAGGAGCTGGTAGGAAAAACAGCCAGATCTCACGGCAGGTACAGGGTGTCTTCTTGCAGAACGGATCCAACTGCTGCCCACCAGCCTGGCCAGGATAGGAAATGGGGGCCTGAGTTGTGCAGAAGTCACCTAAAAAGTAAAAAAAAAAGGGATTATGTGAGTATATGACTTGTTTTGGAACCTGAGGGAAGTAGAAAAGCACAACCCCAAATGTCAGCATTGTGGGCAGAGTCATGGAATATAAACCAGTGTAAAGCAATACCCCAGAATGAACCATGGGAGAACAGGACCAGGTAAGGGTCACTGTCACTATGGAAAGGCAAAAGGAATTGTTTGGGACTTGGTTTGTTGTTTTGGGGTGATGGCTGGTTGCTGTGATTTATAGAATTCCACACATTTGACTGCCAAAATTTCCCAGCCCAGGGGCTTTCACTGACACAGCAGCAGGAAAAACATTGCTTTCTATGTGGTGCCAAGATTTGGGTTTCATTACCAGCTTTGCTAGTTTAGAGGAATTTTACCTGTAGCCCCCAGTTCCGTGCTGAATGCCTGCTGGAATAGCCTCACAGTGCCTCATGGAGCGCGGATATTCCCCTGCAGAGCTGCTGCTTTAGTGCTGGGTTTGTCACGAACCAGCAAAGGATCCAAGGAAGCTCACTGGGATCAGGACAAGGACAGGTTTATATTCCATAGAATCTGCTAATTATAATCCTTGTCCCCCAGCCCCACTGATGTCCCTGTGGGGGACTTGGGACTGACTTCCCTGGAATTCAGCTGATTTTCACCCCCCCTGAGGTCAGGCTCCAGTTGGTATTTTAAATCAGGAGAAGGTGGTGGCTGGACACACTCCTGGCACATGGTGAGGCAGCACCTGTGCACAAGGGAGGACGTTACTTCATGCAGGAAGCTGATTTCATTTCAGAGCCCTCGGGAGTGGCCTCTGGAAGTTCTTTTCCCCAAGGAAAGGGATGCACATGCCGGCTTTCAGGGCACCTCAGGTCTGACCCATCTGGTAACACTATCCATTAGTTCTGCAGTTCCATTTGGTCCCTGGAAAACTCTGGACTTCATCCAAACAGAACTTTATGCAACGATAATCTTTTATTTTAAGGCATCTCCAAAGGCTCTTGCTTGAGATTTAATTTTTGTGAGTGAAGGTTCCCTTGGCTTTAATGCTGCTGCTGGATGGTGTCCTCAGGTTGGAAGGGCAGAGATTTGGGGTGGGTAGGATGTACCTGGCTGGTGTGTGGGAGCTCTAGGAGGTTTGGCACTGAGAATTGCTGTCTGAGTTCCTCGCAAACACAACATGCCGACATTTCCAAGTGCCACCTGGTTTTTTGGGATATTTTTGGAGTGTTAGTGGGGTCTGTCCAGGACAAAGCTTCTCCAGCTCTGTTCAGAGCCACCCATGGCTGAGGAACCGCGGGCAGACCTTTATCTGTGCCCATCCGAGTGCTGCCAGGGCATCCCAGTGCCGATGGCTGGGTTCCCATTCCCAGGATGTTTGTTTTGCAGACGAGCCCTGCCTGGGAGACAAATCCATCTTCTGCCAGATGGAAGTGCTGGCCCGGTACTGCTCCATCCCTGGATACCACAAGCTGTGCTGTGAATCCTGCGGGCAGCGCAGCAGCACCTTCCCACCTCCCAGAGCTGCCGGGACCGAGGGGCACACAGCGCTGGATCCAGGCAACCTGCTGAGGGCGCCGCCGGTGCCCACCCCTGCGGTGCCCCCCCGGGCTCAGCTCCTGCCCAGGAGCAGTTCCCTGGGCCGGCCACCTCCTGCGACAGAGGAGGCTGAGTGGCACATGCCACCCTCCAGCCCCGAGCCCAAAGGCACCGGTGTTCCACACCAGAGAGCTCCTCCGGCTGGGAAGTCTTCCCGGCTCTTGGCTTTGCTGCACCAGGCCCCTGCCAACAGCAGCAGCCTCAGTCCTCGCAGGGCTCTGCCTCCAGTGCCAGCGGAGAACATGGCAGCAGGGGCTCCTGCACCAGCCAGGACCTCCGGGAACAGCGAGGAGCACCTTGGGAAGCGATGGCCTCCGAGGGCCGGCCCTGTGGATCGATGAACAGGAAGGCTTGTGGAGGACAGCCATGGAAAAGGGACTTTGTTGTGCACTCCAGGGGGAATTCCCTGAACTCTGAACACTCCAGAGTGCACCGTGTGCCCCGGGCAGGACACTGCAGGGCACAGCTCGTCCCTTGGAAATACAAAGGACAAGAAGTGCTGGTTCACTTTCTGTTGCTCCGGCCTCCTCCTGCCTCGTGTTCCCTGCCCAGCTGGGATTCACGGAGGAAACCCAAGTAACATTCCTGGCAGGGAGTAGGAGTCACTGAGGGCTCCATCCAGTCTGGGCCCAAAGGCGGCCCTGACCTCACTCTCTCCCATGATTTTGGGTTCCAAACACTCACGTGGAGGAAACGCCCCACTGCAGGCAGGCCCAAACAGCAACACTTGACAAAACACCTTTGCCACGGACCAAGGGAGCCCTCAGGACTTGTTTGGCTCATCTACCCCTGGAAAGGGATGTTGCACAAGCACCTTTGCAGCCTTTGGGTAAATCCTGGACAGGGCAGGAAATCAGGGTTATCATTAGAGTTTTGTGCTGTCACACAACTGTTTACCTGTGTTGTTCTGCCCCATGGACCTTTCCAAGGGGCTGGTGTTTAAAGCAGCAGTAGCATAAAAGGAGGGGTTTCATTTGCATAGGAATTAAACTTCTGGCACAACGGGCTTGGGGGGTTTGGGGCATCATCAGTGTGATGCTGAATTTTGAAATAGGGAAACCCTGTAGATACTGCAAGTGCTGTCCTGGTCCCAGGCCAAAGGGGTTCCCAGCTGCTCCCCACGTCCGTGCTGAACCAGCACCCAGAGGCAGAACAGGTGCTGCCAAGACTTCAAAGAGAGGATTTTTTTCCTGACAGGAAGCATGGATTTCAAGGCCTGAGAGATGTTTCTTTCCACCGTGGTACACCTCCAAACCTCCTCGAGCACGGCACATCCGACTGCAATCATTAATTTATGCCAGTCCCCCACCTTGTCTCAGCCCCACCGGCCACACTCCCTCCAGCCCATTGCTGTAAAGGACTTGTATAGGGGAGTGAGAGCTACAGATATTTATTAAAAAAGTGGATTTCTTGACAATATTTTATGTACTAAATATTTACACCAAGAGCAGGTGACTCTTCTTTTTGCCAAGATCAAATCCAGAGATGGAATTAGATGCTGTGTTGTAGGGACAGAACAGAAAGTTAAGCTACTAAACTGCT
>JAYRBT010000139.1:994134-1008075 GCA_036023395.1 Myiotriccus ornatus
CGCTCCCGCTTGGGCTGCGGCCATAGCGGGGCTGGGACCCCACCAGGGAGCGGGACACGGTCCCGCTGGGGCCGGGGCTCTGACGGGGCCCGCGATGCCGATGCCGCACCGGGCGGGGCGCTGAGCCCTCCCGGAGCGGCCCCGGGTTCCCCCGGAGCCGCAGTACCGCCCGCGCCAGGCGCCGTCTGGCGGACATGGCCGGAACCGCAACCCCCGGGCTACCGCACGGCGGGGACCGCCCGCACCCCACGGGGTGCACAGCCCCCCGATCGGTCACCGCCGAGGCCACCACACCCTCCCCCAGGGGAGAACATCGCCCGCATCGCCCTTCCCCGTGGTGTTCCTGCCTTGCCATGCTCCTTGGAAAGGAGGAGAGCTGGAGGAGACAGCGCAGGAAAGGACACCCCGGTCACACTGGGTCAGGTTTATGTTCCAGCTTTATTCTCTGTCAGAGATGCCCTGCTGTTCTCCTGGCTGGCACAGAGCCCCCCCATGCCTGTGCCAGCATGACACTGTCCCCATACAGGGTGGGGATGGTGTCCCCATGCTGCCTGGTCCCAGGGCTGGGCCCGCTGTCCAGGGACACGGTGGGAGGTGCTGGATGCCCTGGGCACTGTCAGGGTAGTGCAGAGCTGCAGATTTGAGCACCATGAATGGAAAAGGCCAGCGGTGCCGTGCAGAAGGCTGCTGCACAAGGAGCAGAGGGAAGCGGCAGCCACTCCTCCTCCTCCTCCTCCCAGTGTATAAAAATACCAGTGTGACTTTATTTGGGTTTTCCGTTTTGGGTTATGTTTGTTCGACAGTTTATAAAAAGCTTTTCCCAAAGTGTGTGCTCTGTTACACTTCTGTGCCGTCATGCAAATTGCTGTGGACCTTGACTTCCAAGTTCACCTGCTTCACCTTCCTGCCCTTCCCTTGGCAGATGCTGCCATTTTCCCTCAAAGGATGAACATTCCTCACAGTACAGCACCGGCTGCCCATGGCCCTTTGGACGCCCCTAGGCAGCTCCACCTTGGTGTTCAAGGGGTGCTCCTCAGGGGCGGCCCTGGCAGCCTCCCGCTTCCTCCGCACCCTCTGACACTTCCTGGCAAGGAGGCAGATCCCGGACAGCACCAGCAGCAGCAGGGTGAGGGCGGCGAAGGCGCTCCCCAGGGAAGCGCCCGTTTGGGATAAGGAGGCTGCGACAGCAGCTTCCTCCCTCTCCAAGAGCAGCGACTTCATGTTGGTGCCATTCTTGAGCTGGTCACCCTCATTGTCGTAGACCAAGGAGTCGTCCAGCACCGGCCTGCCGGCGCCCTCAGCCAGGTCCCTGCGGCCGCGCTGCCAGCGGCGAGTGAGGGACCGCTGGACACGGGGCCCTGCCGTGCTCTCTGGGCCGATCACATAGATCACCTGAAGGTACCACTGGTGTCCAGCTTCCACCTTTTGAAAGGGGAAGATGAGCACACAGGTCACGTTAACAGTGTCTTCAATATCGAGTGGTCAAGAGCTGGTGCATTTTGTGTTGTTTCTGACAAAGCAGCTTGGTGGGCTTTTCCTGAGCACCTGCAGTAACACTGATCACCAAGTGAGGCACTCAGCCTTTGCCAGCTGCAATAATTCATTTAGGATCATGAATAATATGTTTTTAAAGAGCTTTTTCCTGAGTGCTTTAGGGGGAAAAAAAAAATCTTAAAATGACCAGAATAATAACCTAATCTTCATTTTCTGTGTTGGGGTTGGCTTCTGAAGGCCCGGAGCCTAAAATTTGCAAAGCATTTGGGAGATCCTGGACAGAGAAGTTACTTTTGGGCTACCAGAAGCACCTACCTTGTAGAGAGCATCCACCTTGAGAGTAAATCCATCGACTCCGGGCATGCTGCTTACCGAGTGGAACTCGGACAGCTCGGAGGCAAAGTGGGCATCAAAAGGCACATCGTGGAAGTACTTATCTGTCACTTCAGGTTGGTTTCGGTCCTGGAAATCAGAAAGGTGCTATGAAAAGGAGGGCAGGCTCTCCTGCTTTCCAAAGGGAGGCTAGGGCACTACACACTCCTCATCCCTCTGCAGTTGGGATCTGTTTGCTGTTGGAGAAACTCCCAAACAGGAAGCAGAGGCAGAGAACTCACCAAGAGGAGGAATCGGTGTTTCAGGTACTTGTTGGGTTGGATGCAGCCATACTGGGGCCCCTCGTTATAGACGGTGCCTGTGGGGTCGAAGAAAGGCACGTAGCCATCCTTGCCCGTGCACAGGTAGACTTTTTCCAGCTGCAGCTTGTATGCAGCGTTGAGGTTTTGTTCTGGGTGCCAGAGAACGCGGCCATACAGGACTTGTCCTGGGGAGGTGGGGAGAAAGATGGACACGTGAAATTCTTCAGCAAGAGAACCACTGCTAGAGACTAACACGCCAAATCACACGTGGCTCTGGGTTTGGAAGGTTTGGGAAGGGTTTGGGGTGTGAAGGTGACACAAGCACATTCTTTTCTTACAGGGCTTTAACATGCTCAAAATGTCATTTGTTGATGTAAAAGAAGCAAAGCCAAAATAAATCCTACCCTTGGAAAAAGCCCCTTTGTAATCCATTTCGGCCAGGGACATTTCGGATTTGGTGGGGTCCATCAGAAACACCTTCTCGTTGTTACAGAGCTGGAACTCTGTGTTTAGGGAGTAGACAACGGGAACTGGGCGGTTTGTCTGCTGGAAGGCGATCGGGATCAAAAATCTGGAATTGGGACATGGAAGGAAACCATGGAGAAATGAGGTTTGGACACATGTGCACCCCAAGCACAGTGATCTCCCACCACCCTGAGTGAAGACACTCTCGGTTGCAGGGAGGCTCTTGAGCAAAGGAGGAGGTTCCAGCCCTCCCCTTTTCCCTTCCTGCTGCTGTTGTGGTGTCCCACACACCTGTTGGGCCCCCAGAAACACCCCAAATGGGCTGACATTGTCCAGCTGCCATGGGGATGGAGCCTCCTTACCGCTCCGGAGCATGAGCTGTGCAGGGCAGGGGCTTGTCTCCAGGATCTGCCCATGGCTGTGTGGGCTGCACAGTGCAGGGGATTAAGAAGATGGTGTACTCTCCGGAGTAGTCCTTCCTGGGAACAGACAGAAGACCCTGTAGTCACCAAACAGGGTCCTGTGTTCACCCAGAGCAGCACCTCTTCCTTGCCCCAGAAATGTCCACCCAGCAGTTGTCTGAGGGACAAATGGGACCTGGGGTGTTTAATGTGACCCTCTGAAATACATGGTCACCTCTGGGATCTACCTGCCCATGGCTTCACTGCTGGAAAAATACCTTTATAAGCAGCTGAGCTGGTTTTTCCCTCAGCAGAAGATTTCCAGCCCTGACAGCAGCTCCCCACCCCGTGCTCCAGCTCTGAGTCCCTGACCAAGGCTGGCTCCTGAGCATTCCACACTATTGCTGTGGCTGCTGGAAGGGCACCGGGGAGAACATGGTGCTGTGGGAAGCTTCTGAAGGGGACTGAAGCCAGAACCCTCACCTGTTGTAGGAGCTGGTTGCTCTCCAGAGCTGGTAGGGGGAGTCGAAAGTCTGAGCGCTCCACAGCAGCTGCAAGTCAAATTCGATTCCTCCCAGGTGCTCTGGAGTCATTAAAAAAGACCTGACATCTGGCAGGCTGTGATGCTCCATGACAAAAAGCCCTGGAGGGGGAGGACAGGGAGGTGACAGGTAAGGCAGGGCACAGAGAGGCCCCATGCCATGCACCTCAGCACAGAGGGGCTCCTGGTGCGAAGGGGAACTCATTCTGCTGCCTGTGTTTTCGCTGATTTCATGATTTCTGCCTCTGTCAGGGTCACTGCTCTCACCTCTGAACTTGGCCTGTGTCTTGAACTCAATAACCAGCCGGCCATCCTCACGGATATAGATCCTGATGATCTGCAGCCGGGCCGAGAGCACGCTGTCCGTCTGGATCCCTGCAGGGACAGAGGCACTGGGGAGCACACACAGCACAGCCACTCCTCGGGGGGGCTCTGCCAGCCCCAGAAGCATTTGGGAGAGCTCCAGAAGGCATAGTTTGATTTGGATCATCCTCCAGTGAGCCAGCTATAGACTTCCTCCATTATCCACGCGCCGCCTAAGTCTCCCGCAAGCATAAAGGAAGTAAGTATTCTGAGTTCCTCCTATCTGTGAGAGCCAGTGGAGCGTGACTGCAGCTGCCACGCAAATACCCCTGAAAAGTGTCCGAGAAATCACTCCAAACTTCCCACAAGGCTCTGATGAAGAGAGGTGTCTTTTCCTGCAGTGCCAACTGCACCCATGAGCAGAGGGGCTGGGGGAACACGGCTAAGCTGGTACAGGGGCAGGCACGCCTGGACTCAGCCCACACACCCTTTCCCTCAGCGGCAGTGCAGAAACTAAGGAAAAGGACAAACCAAGGAGGAGCCAATACTCCCACAGCCCTCGGAGTGCCTCGGGCTTACCCGTCCTCCAGAGAACAGTGTCGTAGAAGAAGGAGAACTCCATCTCTGTGTGATGCTCCAGGGAAGCCCAACCTCTCGGTGCCGTCACGTAGATATAGGACACATAGAGAGGGACGTGGACTGTCAGGAAGGACTGAGCAGAGTCCCGTACCTGGCAATAAAACCCAAAAAAGGGCGTTATGCACCTTCCAAATGAAGGCAGAGGTCACTGAATGTTCTTTACCTTGACTGTAGGTACTTCAGACAAACCTGTGTTTAAATCAGGGTCAGGGCAAAGGCTCGTTGGTGCCATGGGACAGAGGAGCTGTGGGGACAATCTCACCTCAAAACCCCCCAGTTTCCAAGGCTGTGAATTAAAATTCAGTAATTCTGCTTGCTCAGGCCTCCCCCAGCTCTCCAATTATTATCTGCAGAGTGCAGCTGCACTCTGCAAGCCCCAGAGAGTTCAGGGAGACATTCCAGCCTGGCTGGTGCCAGGCTCCACTGGGCAGTTGTTCAGGCCAAGTAGCTTCTCTGGATTTGTGCAAATAATTGGAGCTATAAAAGGAAACTTAACGAAGTATTCCAGGCTGGCAGGAATTAAAAGGGATTACGCTGGCCATAACATTCTGACTGGGAATTTAATGCAAGAACCTAAGGATGATGAGATACTCACTGGAGTGGGATGTATATGGATAATCCAGCCATGAGAGGGCAGTGAGACACACTGAATAGTGAAAGCTATTAATTTATAGAGCATTTCTGTCTTTTGCTCTGCCGGTCTGCTAATTAAGAAACGAGTTAAAAAAATCCCATGACCTCACTCCGTTGTGGATCACACACTGATCGGTCTCTGCTCTGTCCTTTGCTCATTTCTATTGGGTGAGAACATGGTCAAAATTGTAAAAGAACAGAGCCCAGCTGGAGATGTTTTGTATTTCCAGTACAGCTTTCTATTAAAAAAAAAATTTTTTTGCTGATGCTTTGAAGATTAAGAGAATAAAACCTAGGTTAACCTAAGGAAAAGAAATTAATTAAATGCACACAGCACTTTTCTTTTCCAGGTGAAAGGCGGGAAAAGCCACGATCCGGCTGTACAGAGCAGCAACTACACATGAGCACAAAGCCTAAGAACAGAGAAGGATCTGGGTTACGTGGAACAGCTTTGGATGTGGCCTCCCACCTGGAAGTCAGCGGTGACTGAGCCTCCGCAGACATCAATTAGTTCAGTCATGTCGTAATAAGCATCAAAGGTCCAAATGCAGCTCTTGAGGTTGAGGTGCTGGTAGAGCTGGATCGTCTTGGGCTCCCTCACCGCAGGGTCCAGCTGGTAAGGGCGGTCATAGCCCGGGCCCAGGACGAAGCTGTCGTGGGTCACTTCGTCCAGGAACCCTGCCTCTGGGATGGAGAGACATCAGGACACTGATCCCTCCGGATTTTAAAGAGCCTGAGGTCTCATTTGCACTCTTGAATCATGGGAGCTCCTGTCCCTTGGTTATCCTGGAGGTCAAACTGAATACACACAGGTCTTCACAGGGCAAAAATGTTATAGGACCGGGGTAAGAATCCTAAAAATCCAACTTATGGCCCTATTCATTCAAGTTGAAGTTAACCTTTAAGATATGAGGAACAGCTTGAGTATGGAATTATCAGAATGAAGTACAACCCACTGCCCACCATGGAACAAGCATGGATCTCATTCCCTGGAGTGTCAGACACACAATCTGCCTGTTTTTTTCCAGCAGTGAATTTATTTTGCTGCTTCTTGTTGCCTTGTGGGAGACATCAGTGACCCAGACACAGTGATCCAACCCCGCAGCTCCCTCTCTAACCATGTGGATATCACAAGAGAGATTTGAAAAGCAGAAAATCACAATCTCCTCAATCAGAGCAATGTTTAAACATTCCCACACATGGAATCTCATCTCCAACGAGGCAGCTCTGGTCGCTGCCGTTAGTACAAGAAGATTAATTATTATTTACATGATGTCAAGAGAGCCCAGAGGAAGACAAAGCCAGCTCCTCTGCATTTCTTTCCTGGTTTCTACATTCAGGAAGCAAAGTTCAAGGTTACCTGAGATGCCTCTGAGGTCTCCGACAGTGACCAGGTTGGAGCAGAGGTGCTGGTGCCTGTAGATGGACTCAGAGAGAAGGAAATGCAGGTTGTGCAGTGGGAGGGTGGAGATGAGGGGCAGCATCCCATCCTGGTGGGGGATCTGCACTGAGATGTGGATCCTGGAACAAGCAGCACATGAGACAGCAGAAGAGAGCAGCCCTGGCAGGCACAGGAGCCTCATGCATCCCCCAAAACCCACAGCAGCACAGTCCAGCCCAGCCAGGTGAGCCTGATGTTTAGTTTCAGCTACACATCTGCTCCTTAAGCTATTCCACTAACTCCCAATTCCTGAGGGGAAAGGAGAGTGGGAGTACTACCCTGAGCACCCCACGCTGCAGAAGGGATGTGGTTTCACACACACATTGTCCTCGTGATCCCAGGCACCTCTGTAACCCCGGGTGTGCTGGTGAAGGCCTGCAGCCCTCACTTCTCCAGGCTCATACCTGTTGGGATGCTCCTTGTGCTTGACATCCAGGTACTTGAGCGTGGCAATGAATGACTGTGCCTGGAACCCTCTGGCTGTCCCTGCCACCACAGGAGTGTGACAAATGGCACTGTCTGTGCCTATGGTCACCACGTTGCTCCTCAGGGGGGTCCCCACATGGCCAGCCTTGTCCACAGCCTTGGCCACACAGCGCACATGGAACCGCCTGCTGAAGTAAATGCTGTCCAGCACCTGGGGGAGCGAGGAGGGAGAAACAAGTGGCGCTTTCAGCAGGCTCAGGGAAGAACAGTGCTAAAAAAACAAACAAAAAAAATCCCCAAAAGAAGCAGCACGTCAAGTCCCACACCCAAGGAGATTGTATGCTTTAATCTACACGCTCCTGCCGCTCTGCCGTGCCGGTACCTTGTGGTTCACACTCGTGAAGGGGGTGTTGTCAGTGATGGTCTCGAAAGGTGACCTGGCTCCGTTCCCATCCGTGGGAGCTGCCACTTCCCAGCTGAACTGTATTGAAGACTGGTTGATCCCAGCCTCGCCGCAGCGCTCCCTCATGACGGTGTACTTGGGGAAGTGAGGGTCACAGGGGGTGACACAGATGAGGGGATAACCCGGGGAAGGGGATTTCTTAGCACCGTCCTTGGTCACTTCTTCCACCCGGTCGTAGTCAGCCAGGGTGACGACCTGCAGGGATGCAAGATGGCAGCACTCACCTGGGGCTGAGGGAGGGGCTGGAAAAAGCCATCCTTCCCTCCCACCCGGTCACTGCAGCTCTTCATTTAATTCCATTTAATTTAATTTAATTTCATTTCAGTCTGTACTTGAAGGGCACTAAATCACATCCGTTGCAACAAGCGACTCACCACTGGAGGTGCTGGGAGAATCAGGCTCCCTGCTGCCTCCTGATCCAAAATAGTCACTGTTGCAGTGCTGGTGTCTCCAAGAACTGCTTCCACCGGATCATCTGGGCCCAGCACCACAGAAAAGGACTCGTGCCATTCCCGGTCTTCATTGGACATGATCTCCACCTTAAACACGATGTGGGTCACACCTGGGTGAGGGAATGCAAGAAAAACAGAGAAAACTTGATTCATCATCGGAGACTGCTCTGAAGTTCTTGTGAGAACCCTGCACAGCTGCTGCTCCAGGCTGTGGCCATGGAGACGTTATGACAAAATACGTATTATAAATTTTATTGCCACTCATTGCTGCTAATAATTTAGCACTGACCCCACAGGAGTCTGCTCTAGACATAAAACTCCAGCTATGACAACTGATCCAATTGATCTGGTGATAGATTTACTAGCAGATACCGAGGATTAATAATGGCTGTCTTGTAGCTGTCTGGACTAAAAATCTAGGATGCAAAGCACATTCCCACCCCTGCTCTCTCTCACACCAGCAGTGCGCAGAGCTGTTTGGTGCAGGCTTCTTGGTCCAGCAACATGCTCTGAGCTGTTCCTAACAACTCTGTGTAGAGACTTACATCCTCTGAGGATGACTTTACCCCCGCCTGCCAGGTGCCAGTGCTTCCTCCTCTGGTCTGATCACCCTCCATTAAACACGTCAGCTATTTTGTATAACAATATTACAGCAGCCAGAAGAGGAAGGGGAAAAGGACACATCTACTGTGAGGAAAGGGGAAAAATCTTGCACCCCACCTGTAACACACTGAAGAGCTGGACAGGTCTTTCTTCTCACAAAGACTGTGCTGAGCCCAAGAGCAAACCCCAAATCAAATCTAACCCCCAAAACCTAAGGACATATTCTGCCTTCTTACAGTCACTGGGAGAAGTTATACTGCCATTGCGTTGTAAACCTCATGCAACAAGTGGCGTTTTCCAAAGCTCCTGAATGTTCTGACGTGCACAAAGTGTGCCTGGTCACACACCCACCTCTCACTCTTCCTCCGAGGACCCTTTACCTGGGCTGAACTTGAGCATTCGACTCTTGGGATAGTAATCCACGCCGGCCTGGGCGGAGCCGTCCCGGGTGCTGCAGCGCACTTTGGAGGTCCTGTTCTGGTCCCCTCTCCGGACCACCCTGATGTTTAACATGGCTACGCCCTCCGGGCCCGGCGGCTCCCGCACTTGGTACGCGGCTTCTTCGAACTCGATGGTGGGGGCTGAAGGAAGAGCAGTGGAGAAAAAGCCCCAGGTTTGCACACCTGACTGATCCCAGGTGGAGGACACTCAGCACCTGCGGTGAGAGAAGCTCAGCTCCTTTTAGACTCATCTACACACCCTCAGAGCAAGGGGCTCCTCAAAGCGGGGGCCAAAATGGTTTGAGTGTGAATTAGGGCAAAATACAAAAAGCGTATTGAGCTATAGTGGATGGCAAATTATTCTCCTGTCCCCGCCTCCCGCTGAACCACATGCCCTCCAATCCATGCCGTGTGCTGGTGCTGCAGCCACAGCAGAGGAGCCTGGCACCCCCTTTTTCTGCACAGATCTCTCCAGGCTATGATGCTGTGGAGGGGAAGCACAGCAACTCCCCATGGAACTGCAGGGGAACCGGAAACAGGACAAATGGTGGGTTCAAGGACTCTTATTCACCCCTCCCTTCAGCCCAGCCCAGTGCACACCAGTGACCTGCACACAGAGCTGTGACTGGCACCAAAGGCGCACATGTTTGCCAAACTGAACCCAGAACTGCTGCTGGGACTGTGCCGATTCCCTCAGAACCACAACAACATCCTTGCTGAGCATCCTCCCTTACCATCTTCATCATTGGTGACAGTTATGGTTGTCACGTCCATCTTCCCAATCCTAGCTCCACTCCAATGGTTTCCAAGTGGGCTGCCAAGATAGACCTGGAACTGCTCTTCTGGTTCAAAGGCAGAGTCGTCATTGACATAAACACTGCAGTTCTTCACCTAAAGCCAAGTAAAGAGGAGAAAACAGCAAATACTGATAAATCCAATGAAGCCACGCAAAGGCCAGGCTGTACTTCCCTATCCAGGGTTTCATGTCTGAGTGCTGTCCATCTGGAAGAAACACTTTTATTTTTAGGGATGCTGCTTCGGTGTGGACAAACCCCACCGGCACATGATGAGACACAGCAGCAAAGGCCCCTCCTTCCACAGACCCACAGCTCTCTGCTACAACAATCCTGAGTCCTTTTAACACACAGGATTTGCGTTTTATGACTTAACCAGTTTAATCAAGAAACAAACAACCCCTTCACAGTCAGGTCATATTGCCAGGACAAGAATTTGTGTCATCTATGAGACCAGTTTGGACAGCCTCTGTCAGCTCCCTCTGGCGATGCAGAGTCGAAGAGGAGATCTGAGCCTTTCCAAGCCATGTCTGTTTTATTCCCCACCCCCCCCCAGTCAGGTTCAGCTCACCTTCTCCCCTTTCAAGAAAGTGATGCGAGACTCCTCCGCGTTCCTCCTCTCCACGAAATCCTCCATGACCTGCGCTGTCTGGCTCCGGGTGTAGCACCTGACAGAGGACTCATAGCTCAGGTCCCCGGTGCGGAATATGGGAATGTGCAGAGTCCCCTCCTTTTCCTTCACCGTGTAAGTGTCCTTGATGAACTGCATGCTGGGCACTGCAGCGGGTCATGAAAAGAGTCAAGCAGTGCTGAAGCCCCACAGAGAGCCAAGAGGCTGGGATGGACCAGATGGAGCTGCCAGGAGTAACTTACCATCTTGGAAGATGTCACTGATGGCCACAATGGCTTGGAACGGCTTTGCCAGCTCGGCTCCATGGGGTGAACTGAGATAAACAACAAATGTCTCCAGCCCTTCTATCACTGGGTACTGCGCGTCGTCCAGGATTGTCAGGGGGCAGAACTGGGAGGAAGGCAGAAGTCCTGCTGTTAGGGGTGCAAAGATTTCATCCTTCCCAGCACTCATATTTGGAGGTCTAATGTAAAGCCATTATGTCAGGCATATCATGGCAGATATGCACAGAAAGACTGCAGAAGTGTCACCAGACAGAGCAGACTCATCAGGAGTCCAAGTGGCTCCTCACCTCTTCGGTCTTGCCTGGCCTGAACTCTATTTTCCTGGAGCTGGGGACATAATCAACTCCTGGGCTGGCAGATGGAGGGTCTGACGTCCGAGTGGCACACCACACAGAGGTGGGAGTTGAGAGATCAGGTCCCTGGCGGAGGACTGGAATCTCAATGTTTCCTGCATCACCAATTGCACACAAGAGAGAACAAGGTGAGAGAGCAGCCAGGTACACACCATAAAACCACTCCTTTCCCTTCAGCAGCCCCTTCTCCCTTCACTACTGCTCCTGCTCCTGGCCTTCCTCACAGGGGCAGAAGGAATCCCAGAACCCCTCTGCACATCTTGGACAGGTGTGTTTCTGTGGAAGCCCCTCCTACCATTCACCTGCAGCCTCGCTGACGGTGAAGGTGGCATTGCCCAGGAACACCGTGGAGGCATCGTTGGGACCAGCAATGAAGACGGTGGCTGAAGCCCGGCTGCCGACACGGGCGTTGTCTGAGGCATCGGCCAGTACAATCTCGAACTCCTCTTCCTCTTCGTATTCACTGTCATCGATCAGCATCACGTCACAGGTCACCACGGTCACACCCGGCCCGAAAACGATCCGGTTCTCATCCGCCATCCCCCGAGACTTGAAGTCGGAGCCGGATTCCAGCATATGAAGGCTGCTTCCTGTGGCGGATTTGGGGACGGTGTAGCAGATGACAGACACGGTGCTGCTGGTATCCCCTAGGAAGCAACAGAAAAAAACCTCGTAATTCTATGCAAATACTTTTCTTCTATTTGGTGGAGAACTCTGCCCTCTGCCACTGTCCCTCCCGTGGGGCTCCCTCCTGGCTCGACCCACCTTTCCTCTCAACAGGAGCCGAGAGGAACCCAGTGCTCTCGCTGACGTGGAATGTCCTCCTGTCGAACTGCAGCGTGGGCTCATCCTCAGGGTCGGCGATGGTGACGGTGGCCCGGGTGACATTCCCCAGCAGAGCATAGGCCGGCATGCTGAGCTCCACGGAAAAGCTCTCCGTGCCCTCAAAGATGTCATCGTCATTGATAACGATGGTGCAGGCCTTGGTGTCCTCCCGCTCCTCAAACTGCACCTGGAAGGCAGGAAGCCGGCTGCTCTCCTTGGACTGGGGTCTGCAACTTCCTCGATGCTTTTATCACTTCTCATTAGTTCTTTCCTCCAGGCCTGAGGGCAGGTATGGTCAGACCGTCCCCTTCTGGGTGTCCCCAGCCTACCTGCCCCGCGTACTCCACGTAGTCCTGCTGTCCCGGCTGTGATCCGGAGCTGCCGGTGGCTGTTCCCTGCTCGGTGCGGCACAGGACAATGGCGTACTGGTTGAGGTTCCCGACCCGCCTCACGGTGACGCTCACAGAGCCGGAGCTCTCTCTGACCTTGTAGCTGCAAAGGGATCAAGCAGATACAAATAACAGGCTGAGGAGCAAACCCTGTGTGTTTATGTGATACTGAGCACCACGGACTCGGGGTGAGCGTGGCCTCCATGGAAAATCCGAGGGACACTAATAACCAGGGACTAGGGCAGAGGGCAGCCACTCCGTGGTTTAGCCCAGCAGGCCCTGCTCCTCATGGAGAGGATTTCATTCCCACACTGTAGGGCCCAATCACACTTACCTGGTGTGTGTAAAGCTGAGGAGAGACCACTGGATGTGGAAGATATTGCCACTGACCACGTTGGGTTTGCTGTCCTTCACTAGGAACTGAAAGCTGTCCGTGGTCTCCTGAGCCTTCTCCTCATGCATCACGTACCAAATGAGGCCCTGGTTCACATCCTCTGCCAGGAGAAGACATCCAGTGAGCCAGCACAGAAATCCAGCAGCAATTTTATAAATCACCGCAAGGATCGGAGTCTCCACAGGAGGCAGTTACCCCCTCATGTCCCTTCCTGATGGAGGGCCCCTCAGCCCTGTGAGAGTGAACTTTCAACACATTGCTCTGCACTGCTGGCTACACATCCATCAGACCTTGTGAGGATCTACAACTCCTCATTACCGTCCCAAGTCAAATCTCCAGCTCTAACAAGTCTGGAGAACCTGGGTGTGCTACAGGACACAGGCTGGCATCTTTTAAGAAATCGCAGGATTTCTGCAACTGAGAGGAAAGTCTAACGCTTATTTTCTACATACTTTGGAGATTTGCCCCTTGTCTTCTCCCTTCCCACCTTTTCTTTTTCCTTAACAAAATGAAGGAAAAAAGCAGCAGGACACAGCCCAGCTCCATACCCTGTGTGAAGGTGGTCACAGCTGTCCCTGGCTTCAGCTTGTGCTCCACATGACCATTTCTGGGACCAGTTGTTATCTCATAGATCAGCTGTTTGTCATCTGTGTCAGGATCTGTCACCAGTAATTCCTTCTTAGTGATGAGGTTGGTTGCCTGGATTAAAGCCAAACCAAGGGAGTAAAACACTGGAGCTCCAGCAGTGCAAGTCCGCTTGACTGTTTGCACAAAAAGCCCAACCATCCCTCTGTCAAACAGTTCTCCATGAGGGCACATCTAGGAATGTGAAAGCACGGAGCAATGTGAACAGACAGATGCCCTACAAGGTGTTTGACAGTGCAGGAAGATTTCAGATTTTGCCTCACATCTGGTGTGTTTAATTAAAAAAATCAATGTGTGCCTCAAAGAAAAGCAGATTCAGAAGCAGCTGCCCAGCCCTGTGTAGCTGAGGCTAAAAGCTAGGACAAAGCTTTTGGTTTCACCTGAAAACCTCTGCTCCACGAGCTGTGCTGATGCTCAGGTGAGGCCTGGCTTTGCAAAAAGCATTTGCAAACAGCCTCAAGTTGAAGAACTTGCTCAGGACAGTTCAAGCTGTTCTGGGGAGCTGCACTAGGGCCTCTTTCAAATGTCCTCACATGGATCTGACTCAGTTCCACCACATTGTGCTTTCTCTTCTAAAAGAAAATGCCTTTAACAGCAGGAGAATGAGAGAGAACTGAACTGCCCGAGGCTGCAGGAGCGCTTTTCCTTAAGTCAGGAATTTGAGCTGAGATAGCCACTTCTTAATACAAT
>JAYRBT010000139.1:1008175-1080979 GCA_036023395.1 Myiotriccus ornatus
TTTGGTTTCACCTGAAAACCTCTGCTCCACGAGCTGTGCTGATGCTCAGGTGAGGCCTGGCTTTGCAAAAAGCATTTCCAAACAGCCTCAAGTTGAAGAACTTCCTCAGGAGAGTTCAAGCTGTTCTGGGGAGCTGCACTAGGGCCTCTTTCAAGTGTCCTTACATGGATCTGACTCAGTTCCACCACATTGTGCTTTCTCTTCTAAAAGAAAATGCCTTTAACAGCAGGAGAACAAGAGAGAGCTGAACTGCCCGAGGCTGCAGGAGCGCTTTTCCTTAAGTCAGGAATTTGAGCTGAGATAGCCACTTCTTAATACAATTTCTTACTACAGTGTCTTCCAATCTTTTTCCTTAGGAAGAACCAAAGTGTTTCTTTGCAGATCATGCTGGGTCCTCAGAAACAAGCCGAGAGAGACAGTTTCCTGGGGTTTTGTTTGGAGTTCAGCAAAACAAAGGCACGCCACAGCAAGAAATCCCTACACCATATCCTTGGAAAGCCATGTATCTCTCCCATAGCTGCTGCAGAACATCATCAAGACTTCTCCACCATCAGCAAAGCTGAAAATATATCCTGGGGTGGAGGGCTTTTCTCTATCACAAAAATAAAAACGCTGAGGGATCAGGACCTTTACCTGTGAAGCTCCTTCCCCAGGAACAGCCTAAGAAACAATCCAAGCTGAGCTCAGACCGGCAGTTACCTTGCCATCCGTGTGCTCCAGCCACTGCAAACCCAGGTTGGTGACCACCTTGGGTGTCCCTTCATCCACAGGGAGAATGTCCACTTGGAAGTGCTGCGGTGCTGCTGTCACGACCTGACAGAAGTTCAGATGGATGTTACTCTGGGAGTCAGTGCCTCATCCACCCAGGTGGATCAAGGTCTCCCTCACACCCCGTCTCCTGCCCTTACCTTCTTCCCCCCGTCCTCCACGAGGAAGAAGGGGTTGGTGCCGTCGGACACGGTGAAGGTGAAGCGGTCCCTGAGGGAGTGGCTGCCGTCGTGGCTGTAGCTGATGCGGTTCTGGTAGATGTCCCCCATGGTGAAGGTGGTGGCCTGCTGGTGGCGCTGCCCGCTGTTGCTGCTGCGCTCGATCAGGCCGTGCCGGGGCGGCTGCACCACCGTGAACGTGACCGACTCAACCTGCGCCGAGGACACGGAGTGGCAAAGCTCGGGAAGTGGCCTCAGCACCAGGACAGGTGTGTCCTTCCAGCCTGGAGGGGGGCTCCCTGCCCAGACAGCTTCCATAGCACAGTGTCCCCAGCCAGGCCTAACGCAGCCCCACACACCAAACGGGTTCCCCCTGAGCCCTGCCCTGTTCTTCATCCCTCTCCCAAGGTGGCTCTCTACAAATCATCACACCAAACTACTGGTTTGGCTGGTCTGAGACAGCTCCCACCCCCCCTGTGACGGCTCTGTGAACACGAGAGCAGCCCCCCCATCCTGCAGCCATTCCAGGCAACATGTGCCTTGCCACTTCTGCCGGTGCAGAAGCAGCAAAACCCCTTAGGGCAGGATTTTGGCTCAGGGCAGTAACAGGCAGCCAGGAGAGCTCTTGCCGCAGGGAAGCAGCAGTGAAGTAGAGCCAGCCCTTCAGCCAGACCCAGGAGGTGGAAGAGGAAACGTCATTTGCATCCATGCCAGGCATAAATTCAGTGTCAAGGCCAGGCCTAAGTTTTTAAACACAAGCCCATTTTCCCAACAGCCCAGATGTGCAGCAGGAGAGGGGAGGGAGGAGGCAAGGGGGAGTCCTGCCTTACCTCTGTGTCAGCATCTGTTGCTTTAAGCTCAAACTCGGTGATGGTTTTTCTCACCCCTTCCTGAACTGTCATCCCGAGGCTTTGCACTATGGGTAAGGAGTCATCCACGGGGTTTATGGTGATGTCAAATGTCTGGCTCACCTGGAATAAAAGGAAAAAACTCTTGTGATGAATTCAGCCCTCCAAGAGTACAATTCCACTGGAAGACCAGCGATCCCCAGTTTGGGTCACTTATTTCAGCCTTGTCTAGCGAGTACATCTGAGTTTCTAAGCCCAGATCATGTGAACATGACCTTTTCTATCCCTCTCCACTAATTAGTTCTCCCTCTTTCTGTGGTATTTATGGGCATCCACTTTCTCTCCCTCTCTCACTCTACTTTGCCCCTCTCCCTCTATGTGCAGCTGTGATTTTCCTCTTTCAGAAAGTAGGAAGGAGACATTTCCCAAGGGTCTGACTGTCGTCACTACGTCGTCAGTGCAGCGGATCAAAGCTGAGCTCCAGGAGCAATTGGCAAGCAGCTGAAAACCAGACACTCAGATCTTGGTAAACCAGTCTCGGGAGCCCTCAGCGCAGGTGGCTCCCAGTTCCCTGCACAGGGCTTGCTCCTCTCCCTGTGGGATGTAGGAGTTCTCACAGCAGAAGTAAGAGCAGCCCCCTCTGTTCTTACGTGGGCAAAAACCACGCTGGGACTCACCTCATGCATCCCATCAGACACAGAAAAGGTGAAGGCATCCATGTGCTTTTCCATGTCACTGGTGTGAACGTACTGGACGCTGCGAGAGGCCAAGTCTGCCTGGCTGAAGGAATTAATTCTCATCCCTGGAAAAAGAATAATAGGGAAAAACATAATAGAAAGAACAAGACAGGGAAAAAACAAGACAAAACTATAGGCAGCTGGACATATCTGTCCCATGAACCTCAGCTGAGCCAGGGTTTTAGCTGACACAGAACCTCCTGAAAACTCCTTCTGCAAAATCAAGTTCAGGCTTTTTCCCAGACTTGCAATCTTACAAAGGCACCTCACACTGTCAGGACACCCCGCTGGGGATGGGCCTCTGGGGGCCGAGGGGGAGAGAAGCTGGGAGAAAAAGGGTTCATGTAACACTTGGATTGTCACTGCTGGGCAGGACTAACCCAACCATGGCAACGCTGACTGTGACCCAAAGGTCTCCTGGCCTCCCAGCAGTTTTCCAAAATGCCTTCCAAGTCTCTGCTCTCTCTTCCCTTCCTTGTACCCCTGCATTTAGAAAGACTAAGGCCCATTTGCAACAGTGATTTATAGTGACATCTTTACAGGCCATTAGGTGTGACACAGTCACAGAAAGGGACACGACAAGCATTTTAAAAAGCACTTGAGCTTTTTAACTGTCACTGCTGTGTTTGACAGTTTTACTGCTGTTAACAACAACAAACACCCCGACAAAAAGTTTGCCACCAATCTATCACCCCAAATGGCTACTGACAAGTATTGGCCACATGACAAAAGATACCAGGATCTGGTACAAATAAATGAGTCAAACCAGAATGATCACCCAAGATTTCCTCAGAGCTCATTAGCTTTAAAGGTTTGGGTTCTCTTTTGAACACTCCAGTACTCTCTCCTTAGGTTTAGGTCATTTAAATCACGAGAACAATTCCTTCCCAGTCTGTGACTCTCTATCTTTCTCGGTCCATCACAGACAGGAAAAAGCACAGAAATCAGAATCATCCCATTTTAAATAACAGGAGGAATAAAATCCTTAACCCAGGTCTCCAAAGTACAAGATTCACTGTTTAGTTTGCAATTCAGACAAAAATATTGCAAGTTTTTAATTTACTCTCAGCAGGGGGTTTGCTTATTATAACTTTCATTCATTATTCCTGCCCTTTCAACATGAGAGGATGAGGCAAACCACACATTAAAACCTAGCTGTACAGGGACTGCCTGTATCTTGAAAACACAAGCAGCAGACAGTTCCACTTTAATCTCATGTTAATGAGAAATCTAATGCTAAAAAGAAATATAATCTTAGATGAGTATAATTAAATCAGAAGAGCATATTATATGACAGCAGAGATTTAGATTAATTCATCAGAGAGGGGCAGCACACTCACACTGTCAGCAGGCACAGAAGGCAGCTCTAAAATTCAGATCACATTTGCAGGAGTTCCACAGGATTGACCAACCCCCCTCTCTGAAGGACCAGAATTCATTATCCAGCATATCCATCACACCCCAACGGAGCTTCCTTTTAAACTAACTCCGTGGATAGTTCTCTTTCTCTCTCCAAGGCACAGCTAGGGAAAGAGGCTGGTTTTTAGGGATCAAGGAACATACTGGCCAAGAGGGTGACAGAACGGAAAACAAGTTGTCTGTTCCCCAAAGTGGGCTCTGTTTCCATGGACATTAAGGGATGGATTCTTTGGGGCATTGAGCTATTCACACCAAAGGCTGAAAGCTTTTCTGTCATGCAGAAGCAGCAATAGGGGCATACATTCTCCCAGAGGCTGAATAAATCCTCACCTGTGATTCTCAGGCTTGCCTCCACTCACCTTATTCTCCAACTCTCTGGGCTAATGGCCATACGATTCCTAACAGGAAACTGAATTCTGTGCTGCAGCCTCCAAGCACATTTTTCCTGCAGTGAATCTTTAGGGCTCAAAAGCCTTGCTGTTCCAAAGACCCAATGGAGTAAAACACTTCCCTGCTCACCTGGGGAGGCCACGAGCTCCAGGTGCCCCAGCTGTGGCTGCCGAGTGACCTTATACAGGAGCTGGGTGGGTTCACCGTCCTGGTCAGTGGCCGAGAGCTGGAGGGTTGTGATTGTCTTCGCCGAGTTCTCATCCAACACCAGCCCTTTGTTAGTGATGATGGAAGGGGGAAATCTGTCCTCTGGAAGGGTTAAATACAAAGCTGGGTTAGGAGAAAGTCACCCTCCTTCCCTTGGTGTTATTCCTATCAGGTACTTGTGCTCAAGCGAAAGACAACACACACAAAAACGTTTCGGTAATTCTGAAACAGGAACTTTGGATCTTGGCATTAATTGAGGGGATGGTAACATTAGAATGCCTCAAAGACAATCTAAACTGCATGAAGATATTAAGGGGAATTTTTGTACCTGTTCAGTGAGTTTGTCAGAGAACTAATCCTTACACCCTCAAACTTTCCCCATGCCCCTCACTTCAAAGGCCTTTGAACTGACAGGGCATCAAAACTCCACCTCAAGAACTACATCTTCACTTGCCATCCACGCGGGATGGGAATCTGTGAAGTCCTGGGCTCTGCAGCAAAGAGAACATAACTTCAGCACTGTCTTTTACCTAACACACGGATATGGAAAACCTGGTCCATCAGTTTGTTGCCGTCTACATCGATCACATCAAAGGTGAAGGTGAAATTTCCGCCGGGATCCCCTTTCCTATGGCTGTAAACCACCTGCCCTGGAGAGAGGAACAGGAGAAAAGAGGTGGTTTGTTACAGGCTGCATCATTTCATTCGTAGTTTGGAAGCAGGCATCATCAGCTGAGGGACTTTGGGCTTGACAGAGCTCCTGGATTTGGGTTTCATTACTTTCCCTCTTTATTCTTTTTCCCTGCTGAGAGAGACGTTTTAACATTTGCTTAATGACATGTTTCTCCACTCTGCTCTAACAACCTTATCAAACTTCTTTCCCTCTGCCTTCCCTGCTTCAGGTCATCCTCCCCCTCTCAGTAAGGATCACAGGATCATGGGCTATCTCAAGTTGGAGAGGACCCATAAAAGTTCAACTGCCCGCTCCTTGCAGGACTACCTAAACCAGCCACATATATTTGTACTGACTATCTAAAATCCAGCGCTCTCACCTTGGTTTATATCAGCCTGGGTGAAACTTTTGACAGGTCCTTTGGCAGAGATCTGGACTGGGTTATCACTTTTGCTCAGCTGCAGACGGCCCCTGCTGGGATCCCTCCTCAGGACAAATCTAAGCAGCGAGTCCCCTGAATAACCAGCTGCTGCTTTCAAGTGCTGAGCTGTGAGTGGAGCTGCAGAGCCTGGACCAGGGAAAGAAGTGCACACTCAGCTTCAGCCAGCCCAGCAAAGCGACTGGTTTAGACTGGACTAGATCCAGCACTATCAAGCAATGCCATTCTCCTCATACCAGCTGGGAGCTGCAGGCCCCTGTTGACAGCTAACGTGGGTGGCTGCTTCTTGGGCAGCTCCAGGGAGAACTCCAGCCTCCCTGCCTGTGTGTAGAGCCCATCCGTGACGGAGAAGCCAAACTCGTCTGTGTGTGCTGCTGCACCACTCCGGGTATAAACGATCAGCTCATCCAGAACGTCCTGGTAGGTGAAGGAAGAGCCCCTGGACAGCACATGCCCACGCTCCGGGGGCTCCGCTGTGCTCTGTCTCCTGCGGAGGTGACCTGGCAAACAACAGATGGATGAAATGATGGGAATAAGACAGCCTGCTGGGAACATGAGCCTTCACTGACACCCTGCCTGGCTTTGCCACTGCAGGGCAATGCTACCTGACAACAGGAAAGGGGAGAACACACAGGGAACTTCCCAGGGAAATGCATGAAGCCCCCCTTTCTCCTCCCACAAAGAGGGAGGGACAACTCTCAAATAGGACTGTTCTGCAGCACAATTCCGTGGCTGCTGGTCCAAATGTGCTTTAACCAACATGCCAAGCTCCTCTCTCACATCGGGGGCTGTTACACACGCAAGTATGAAGACATTGATGCAAAAAAACTTCCTCTCCCTCACCCCCTCAGCTTGTCAGGACTTACCATGCTCAGGACTCTTGCTCACCATGATGACCAGCTCACTGTTCTGGGTGTCCAAGTCCTGCAGGTTGAGGGAGGCATTGGTGACAACCACTCCTGAACTCCCCTGCACTCGGACAGGCTCCAGCACCATCTTGGGGGGCTCATCATTCTGTCTCTGCACAAAGACACACAGTCAAAAAAGGGAAACACCTGAACACAGGGAAAAGACCACCTGAATGAAATACAAGTTCCCAAATGACAGTACTGGTGCTGACATCACCAGTCTGTCCAAATCTAGCCCAAGTCTAGCAAAGTTTGCACTTGCAAAGTGTCTGTGTGGAAGGAGAGGGCTCTGGCAGCCAGCGAGCAGGGGTGTACCTGGATTGTGATGTTGATGCTCTGCACCTCAGACTGGCTGAAGCCATCGCTCACATAAAAGCTGAAAACATCACTCGTGGGCTCAATGCTTTCATGGACACTCTGGAAATAGTAAATGCTGTTCTCCAGAACATCTTGAAGGGAAAAGGATGCGTCTGTGGTCCCAGCAGACTCACTCTGTGGGCCAAAACTCTCACCTGCAAACCAGAAAACCACTAGTGAAGGGGTGTTCTGACAAACTAAACATAAAAGCAGCAGGATTAGGAGAAGAATGGCACATTGTAAAGGCTGCAGAAGGATAGATGTTACTTCCTACAACATGGATTTGCACATCTTTGAGGAGAGCAAACTCTGCTGCATTAGAGTGGAAGCTGCAGTTTTAGGCATGGCACAAGTGATCCCATCCGCGGGATATGATAGGTATGATCCTGTTAGGACCACGAAGCAGCCAGCAGGAAGGGGAAAGAGCCAAGCAGTTTACCCGTCTTGGTGTTTTGGATGTAGCCATACATAGGCAGAGTGACAACCGTGACCCTCAGGTCTTCCTTGGCAGCAGTATCATAATCAGCAGTTAAGTGGTGACCAGCCAGCAGCGGGACCCTGCCCCCCTCATCCACCTGGAAAGCAACAGCACACAACACAAATCCTTACTGGACAAGGCTGGCTCCACGGAAAAGGCTTGCCCAGGTTCTGGAGTGCCATGCCATCCTCCCCTAGATCTGTTAGGCAGGAAATCAGCTGGGAGGTGGGGTGGGATGGGAAGAACAAAGCCTGCCTGGCCCCCAAGAGGAGCCTGTGAGGGCTTTATCAGGGCAGGAAGGGAACTGGCAGAGTCACTCTGACCTCTTGGAAGGCAAGAAAATGCATTTCTGGCTGACGAGAACCTTTTGAAGGCAAGGGAGGGGGAATGCAAAGCTGGAAAGGAGGGAGGTGGCTCCAAAAAGCATCAATATGCTTTGTGTGAAATGCTGTCAGTCCAAACTTGGCACCAGGTGTTTTCAGACTTTACACACAGGCTGGTGAATTAAGGAATGAAATATTGGACAGGGATAAGTCAAACTTGTTCCACTGTTATCAACAGGATGCCCTAGGGAGAACCAGCTCCTGACTAGGTGTAAGCAGGGGACGTTCAGAGATGCAGGTGGACTGTCAGCCTACCCTGGCCTCCAAGTGATTTGTTAACCCTTTGCACTCAGAGCACTGCATGTGCAGGATCCCGCTTTTTCAGTGATTTCCCCCCTGGTCCAGGAAAACTGTCCAATTCCTCACTTTTAAACCATTTTTCTCCCTGTTTCCAGTACCCAGGGCAGGCACTTACAGTGATGTGGTCAGCAAAAGCAATGAGTGATGGCAGGGTGTGGGCAGGTGTGATAGTGATGGTGAACATCTGCCTGTCCAGCCGGTTGTTGTCAGCATCAAGAACAGCGAAGTGGAACATGTCCGTAACGGGCTGATTGCTGGTCTCAAACGTGGTGGAGTAGCTGCAGAATCAAACACAGCCCAGGTCAGAGAGTCCCACTGACAGTCAGGAAACTACACCCTGTCCCTGCAGTCAGAGGTGAGCACACACCTCCTGGAGGAGAGGTGGTACCTCAGTTCCCAACCCTCCCTCATGTTCATTCCCTGAATTCTCTTAAATCACTGGTTTAGGTGTTGCCTACCTAAAGTGTCACCATGACACCACAGACACAGAAAAAATCCCCCTAATTTGAAGCTACACCAACCACTGGCATTTCAGACACACAGAAACACCTAATTCCGCACACAGAAAATGCTCTTGCCCATAATCCCAGAGGATACAAGAGACAAGAAAGGGAAAAATACCTTTGAAACACTGCACTAACATAACATAGCCCAGAGATCCCTGGGGAAATCCATGGAGTTCTTATGGCTTGAAGGAGAATAGCTCTGTTACCTGATCCTCTGGCTGTTGATGTCTTCCATGGTGAAATTATAAACCTTGGAAAGCTCTTCATCGTGGGAGCCCGACATCCGTAAGAGGGTTCCATATGCAGGCAGAGATATCAACTGGATTCTTATCTCTGAGTCGGGAGAATTGTTGTCCTAAACAGGAAGGAACAAACCAAATCAAAACAGGCAAAATTAGCCATTCTTTTCCTCCACTAAAAAAAAGAGGAATAAGTGTTTTATAGGGAACTGTATCTGCCTAGCTGGGTCAGATCCACGGATGACATAAACCTGGTATTTTCATTTTCAGAGTACTTCATGCTAAAATAAAAGCTGATTTTGCCTCTTTTCAACTACATTAAGTACAACCACCTCTACGATATCACAACTCAGATGTCACCTATCCTGACAAGAATTTTTGCTGGTTGGCTGAAAAATGAGATCCGAGCAGAAAGCACCATGTGGGTCAGGAATGAAATCCTCTTTTCCCTAACTGTTCTTTTACTGAGGTTAAACCTGAACAACTCTCTTGTCAGCCTTCCTCTTTTAAGAGGAGAACAGGACAGATCCCAGACTTTTATCCAGAGTGATCCCTTGGAAAAAACATCCCCAGTCATCTCTCCGACAGCCACCACCTCAGATTTCTCCAGCCTCGCACCTGCACTGCAATCTCAGATCCAAACCCCACTGTTAATGCACTGGCTGCCAAATCATCTGCAAGGAGTAAAGCACCTTTCCTGAGAATGTCACCAGTAGGAAAACTCTTGTACAGCACACAACCCCTGGGACCAACTCAAGCCACCAAGCAGTGCAGCATCTTGGCTTGCTTAATCCTTCCCCCTTCAAATCTGCCCAGACAAAGAACCAGGCAATTTTGGAAGATGGGTGAGGGGACTAAAATTTTCAAAGGATTAACACTTAGCAAATCCACGTGCTTTATTAGCAAGTCTGTCTGATAGAAAAGTCTGGGATTAACTCTGTTCTCATGTTCAGCATGGCAGTTCTGAGGTCTGTTACAGTCAAACGGGGATAGTCTTAAATCTCTGTGGGATGAAAGAGTCTGTTATCCCCCTTTTGGCAGCAGTGAAAACTCGGGCTCTCTACGCAGAATCCACGCTGACAGCAGAGAGCTGCGTGGTGAAGGGGCTGTAGGGGATAAGGGAAGGGAAACCGGCAGCATTCCCTGGGCTCAGGAAGAGATAAAAACTTACAGTGTAAGCGAGGTGCAGCCGAGAGAGTGTCACGGAGCCTTTACTGGCCACGGTGAGGGCCAGCAAGCAGCCTGGGACCAGCTGCGGGCCGTCGGTATCCAGCAGGGACACTTCCACCCTCAGCACCGTGCTGACAGTGGTGACGCCGTCGGTGACAGAGATTTCCATGCTGTCCTCTGCTGCTGCTGAGCCATCGTGCACGTACTGCAGAGCGTTCCGAGTGACGTCCTCGTAGGTGAAGGCGTCGCCTTCCCAAAAGCAAACAGCACAAGTCAGGAAGACTCTGCTCAGAGCAGGAATCCAATCTGAATGACCTAAGGCCCCAATTTAGCAGAAGACTTAATCAAGTGCTAAACTGGCATTTAATCCCATCCTTACAGGGCTGTGAGTTATGAGGACATTTATTAAGGAGCTGGCAGGGCAGAGGAAAAGCTGTAAACTTCCCAGTTTCACAGACACAGTGACTTCTCCACATTCTCAGGGAGGGCACCGATCCTCCTTTCTTCCCAGCTGATTTCTGAGCTCATAGCTAGATAAGGCTTCCTTATGGATGCATCCACATCTGCCAGGGGCATCTGACTCTACTCCTGGTCAACTAAACCAGCCAGGTGGACAGGCACACACTTGCACTGAGGCAAACTCCTACTCAACTCACCTGCTCTCATGAGCTCCTGCACTCCTGCACTGTACTTGAGCACAATGCCATGATGGGGAGGCTTCACCAGCTCAAAGAAAAGACCCTCGGGAGCTGTATCCGTGTCACTCACAGCCAACTGGATCCCTGTGCCGGGGAAAGAGAGCGTGGCTTCAGCTTCCTCAGACACTACACTGGGAATATCCCTCAGGGTTTGTGATGTGTTATTGTGATTGGAGCCAAAAACCGTGTAATTCAGTCAGTACATGACAAGTAAAATGATTTCGGAGCTGCCCTAGGCCAGGAGTTGCTGGTTTCATGGAAATAATTAGTCCCCTGACGATGTCCAGATTAGAGGACTTTTTGCTACTGTGGCTCACAAGCGACCCCTGTGCAAACCCTCGGCTTAGGAGAGAGCTGTGCACATGTTCATAGAGCAAACCCCCAGAGAACCTCCTGAACCGAGCAGCAGCGGCTCATCCCAAACGACCTGGCCCCACACTCACCAATGGCGGCTCTGCCCCCCTGGCTGACCTCCAGGAACGGCGCTGCGATCTGGAAGACCGGAGGCTGCTGCTCTGCAGAGAGCAGGTGAATGGCAAACACCATCTCTGGGGTTGAGTGTTCTCCACTGGACACTGCACACAGACAGAAACCACAGCTGAGTGTTTTACGGATGGGTTTGCAGGGACTCTCACACGGGAAATTCACCTTTCTGTACAAAACCAACACCCGACGTCACTGATTTCTCTCCCACCTTTCCAAGCCACACCTTTGTCTATGGACACACAGTTCACACCTGACAAGAGCATTTATCTTTGCCCCTAACTCAACTCCTCTAAAACTTCTGAAACTCCTGTGTGTTTACATCCCGCCTTCCACAGACCTATCAGGTGTGCTCCTAAGTCAGGACACGCCAGAAAGCACATGGAAAGGGAGGGATGTGTTAAACAAGCAAGCAGTTCACTGTGGCAATTTACTTGCAGAAGTGTCTCCATGCTGTATTAAAAAAAAACAACAGCATAAAACTCCTTGTTCACACTAGGGGAAAACAGGAATGAATCAGGCTTTTAGGATGGATTCCAGAAAACCACTGGAAAAATATGTCTCTACCAAAGCTGCAGCTCAGCTTCTATGAAACACTGCTGTGACTCAGATGAATTAATACTCCCCAGGCATGTGTTTTTCCAGAAATTCCTACTGAGCACCCATAGGTGTGCCTGCAGCAGATGAAAGGCCAAGGAGTAGCAGGCAATGGGAAGGGCAGATGGATAAAAACTGCTTTGGCCAGGAAGGAACAAGTGGTTCACGTACCTGTGAATCGGAAGTTCACGGACTCTGGGAGACCTGACGGGACAAACACAAGCACAGAGTCAATGTGGTCAGGACAGAAAGAGACTTCTGGAGAGAGCACAAGTGCTGACATCCAGCCAGACGGGGGTCTCTCCTGCCCAGGGAGGAACAGCAGCAGTCCAGCTCCCTACAGCAGCCCAGCAAGGCCCTACAAGGAACATGGGGACCCTCACCTGCGAAGGAGAAGGCGATGATCTCCCTGAGGTGAGGAGCTGCCGTGGGTGGGCGATAGGCAATCTTGCCATGGTTTATATCTGCCTGGGTGAAATACCTGACAGGGGACAGAGGCCTGTCTCTGTGCTCCACAATACCTACGGAGGCAGAGAGACCAGTGTGAACAGGAGGAATCCACTTGATTCCATGGCTGCAACTGGGGTTAAGGATGGAGGTGTCTGGAAGTTAAGGAAGGAGGCTGAACAGATCAACAGGTGCCTCCACAGGATGATACTTGAGGGAAAAATGTGCTGTGCTCAGGAAACATGGTTTTCTGCCATGTTCTGAACAGGTTCACTTGCCTTGGCCAGGAAGGAGAGGGACAGTCACGTTGAACAGGATTTTCTCACTGGGAACCTCCGGGTCTACAAAGGAGAGGTGATGGGGCTCAATCACTGTCACACGGTCCTCCAGCACCTCAACAAACACATTAGACCAAGAGCATCAAGGCCAGAGACAAGGGAAGGTTCACCCAAAAATGCATTGAAAGAGAACTGTAAAAGTTAAATATAAGACAGTTTTTGAATGTAAAGGCCCAGTTCTTAAACCTAAAGCTGACACCTTGTCCCCTGCAGATGTACAACTTCCACACTCACAGGTGGACAGGTTTCTCTTCTGACTCAGAGCAACTAAAAAGAGAGAAAGGAAAACCTAGTTTGACCAAAACCTCCCTGGACAAAGATTTAAGTCACTGCCTACATAGTTTTCTGGTATAGTCTGATGTGGCTGGACTTGATTTTCTTTTAAGAGTAATCCTAAAAATGACTCAGCCCTTTCATTGGAATAGAGAGAAGCTTTTCCCCCTTTGTTTTAAACCTGTCTAAAACTGCTCTGATCATTCCATAACAGGATTATTATGAGCCAAAGGCAGGCAGGGCGTTACAGGAATTAGGGTGCTGCATGAAAAGACTTAGGTGCCCAAAAGCAGTTAATTTGCACGTGTTCATGAACATTAATCCTGCAGAATTAACAGCTCCAAGAAGTCACTGAATTAAACAGCTCAGTGGATATGAAAAGCATCCAGCTCATTTCATAATCCTGAGCAAAATAGGGAGAAAACGAGCTAAATTAAGGATACAGGCAATTAATTAATCTGCTTTGAAACATGAAAGATTCAGGAACAGGAATAAAATCCTTTTACCAATAGGGGGGGAACAGGTAACTTGAAGAATAAACAGTATCTATATTATGCCCAGTTTAATCACCAAAGAGTCACCAAACTTTTTCTGACCTTTCTCAGCAGGACAAGTGAAAGACAAGACTAGAGGGATGGGAAGACTTCACATATTGGAAGTCTAATTCTGAAGGAGTCTGAAGACAAATGAATGGAACTCTATCACACTGAGGCAAGGAAGTGCAATTTTATGATGGGAAGATTTAAGGTTATGGATGCTTCCCAGTTGCCTCCAAGGCCTATTTGTCTCTCCCAAAGGTAGGACCTGCAGGTGGTGAGGTAAAGTGTATTTTATGGCCCTATTGAATTTTGTGGTGTGTAATTAGCTATAAAACCCAGCTCCTCGTGGCTCTGCCAGACATCTCGCCCATCAATTTCGTCAATAATGACAACAACAGAAAGTCGGGAGCAGAAAGATACATTGCTCCAAGTAGCAGTCTGAGCGTGCTTTATTACCATGGGGAAGGTCACCACTGTTTTAAACCCTGACAAGGCCATTGTGCCAGGGACTTTTCACTCACTCCTCTCCCACCACCTCCTTTGGCCTTTCCTGGTCCTGCCTGGCATTTGAGAGACAGCAGGAGAAGGGAAAGCTGGACTTCACCCTCATGTGATGGGGATACACGGAGAAGGCTTGTCCAAAAGTCTGAGCCCACAACACCAACTTTAAACTTCAAGATCGCCTTTTCCATTAACACAGTCTAGACACTCATCACTTTGAGTACCGAGTTTTTCAACTTTCCATGGGTATTTTCTCCACCCTCCCCACCATTTACTCTTCTAACCTGTCTTGTTTGCCCATTCCTACTCCAGCTGTGTGGTGCATCACTTACAGCCATGTGCAAAGAGGAGCCGAGGGAAAGCTGAGGTGCTCTGGGTGTCTGCGGCAGAACAGCAACATTGAACACGTGGCTTTCCAAGGTGGTTTGTGGACTGGCAGAGCTGGACACCTGGGAAGGAAAGATCACGCGAATGGATATCTGACAAAACACTCCTGCATTTCTACTGCACTTCATACTTTCCTTTTCTCCTGGTCTGGGAAGGCAAAGAGACACCTCCCCTTTCCTGCTTCCCCCAGTCCCTGCCATAGATTTCCTGAGCCTTTCATCCCAGGAACAGCAAAAATTGTGGCTTTTTAAACCTTCCTCCCCCCCTCAAATGAGACTGTGCTGACAAAGGTGAAAACAACTGGTCTCTTAATAGTGGCACTGCCTTGGCAGTGGCTCCCTGCGATCCCAACAGCTTCCACGGCAGGCTGTGTTTCACAGACCCATAAATATTTTCCATACACCACTATAACACCAAAAATGAAGGCAAGGGTATCTAACTCATAATTGCAGGTCTGCAGCGAAGACATATAATGAATGACATGATTTTAGCCATTTGCTGCATGTGCTCTGTCACAATACTGATGAAAACAACGTGCTGGCCCTTTCTCAGACGGCCCAACCCAGGGCTCAAGGCTTGGACAGGTGTGCCACAGTGTCCCGATGTGGTCCCCATAATCCCAGCTCCCTTTCTTAGTCCTCCATACAATCACTGCTCCTGCTCCGAGATACTAAACCCAAACACCCAACTCATGCAAAATGCATGGTCTATAAGAGGAACGCAGCAATTAAGCTAAAGATTAGCTTGTTCAACACTGACGCTCACAAATTCCTCATTATCACTTATGTTAATTACTTTAGAAATTACCTTAATTGCCTCTTCGGTGCTACAGTAATTGCTTCTGCCTTGTAAACCAGATGTAACAAACACCAAGTGCAAGTGTTGGCGTGGGCTTAGTGTTAGGGGAGGCTGTTAAACCTTCCCAGCAAACAGCAAGGACCTGTCTGAGGAATTTTATGGCTGTTAAACCTGCGGGGAGGTGGGATTTATTTTAGATTTCCAGCTGCTGGGGAGTTCTCCTACCTTTCTGTCTGTTTGCAAGACGAAGGACTCGCTAGCCAAAATTAAATTATTAGCTTGGGGGAGGCAGCAGGAGGGTTGTGTGGCTTTGGGGCTTGCAAAACCATTTTTAAAAAGGCACTTGGAACACTTGGTGGAAACATTACAGGTTTTATGAGAGGGTGATGTATTTGCCAGGCAGCATCAAGGGGTCAAACCTCCTGTCTGAGCCGCAAATGGGGTATCCAAACGTCCGGGATATGGGTTACACATCAGTCTGTGTGCAAACACAAGTGTCTATTGACACACGCACCTGTGCCATTTTTAAAACCTGGGACACAGGATACAGGGAGCGGCAAGAGGAGTAATCTCAGAGAATTACCACTAATTTGTATCAATTCCCTTCAGGAATTAATTTGATGAGGAGTACCTGGAATTGGAAGGAGTCGCTCTCTACTTCAGCTCCGGAGTGCCTGTACCACACAATGCCGTCGTTGATGTCCTGCTGGCTGAAAGAGGTCGTGGGGGAGGCTGCTCTTCCATCAGGCAAAAGCTGCCACGAGTCTGCGGGGCCGTCCGCCGGCATCGGGCGCAGGAGCACCACTTCCCCTGGGAAGAGCACGGGGCACTTGTGAGAACACAAGCAGGGAGAGATGCCCTGCAGCAGGCTCTCCATCTTCCCTTCCAGGGCACGGCCTCGGGGGCAGAATGCAGCACACTCATCCCTTCAAGGTCAGCTCTCTTCTAGCTCTTTTGGGAACTTATGCCAAAAAGTGCACCTGATGGATTTTTCTGAACAGAAATCTCCAGTTGCACTTGGCCTTTTTGAACTTCACGAGGTTCACATCAGAATTAGCATTTTGTTAATTAGGTCTGTTAAACAGATTGATAATTCTCTGCTGATTGATAATTAATCATTCCATTGTGCAAAATATGCATCCCATCCCATCTCCCTAAACCACCCTTGAACTGTTGGAGAAACAAGAAAATAACTCAGCAAGCTGAAATATCACACTTCTATTTGATCATCCAACTCTGTGCTAATATTCCCTTATCAGTGCCCTAATTACATTCCAAATCTTATGGGTTTGCTCATGGGAGTTCCCCTAAAAATTTAAAAATCAAATTATATATTTTCTACAGGTATGAACATCTTCATCAGTCACAGACTAAGTTAGGGCAGATAAGCCCTCTTGGATTCAGGACCCATTTTCCACATTTCTCTCTGTTAATTCTTTCCCTCCCTTTGTGTGAAACAGTATTTTAGATAAAATTTTGAAGATCATTGGTTTTTGCTGCTTATTCCTCACCTGCAGCTATAAACCCGTTTGTGTTCCTGCAATTAATCACAGCAGAGATAATTACGGTGATACAAACACAGGATTATAAATTTTAGTTAGGGTTAGGCAGCAGGAGACAAGCTCCTTGGGGAAAAAATTCCTGTTTTTATGTAAATGCTTATTAAAAATGAGAAGACAGACATTCATCTGCAGGAAACTGAAGGGGGAATACAAATGAATTACTTCTAACCTGCAGAACTCACATAATCTCTGTTCCATCAGGTGCTGGCAGCTGTTATGGAAAACAGCCTGGCCTCACAGCAAAAGGCAAAAAAAACCCCACTGATGTTGCTAGAGGGACCCTCTAATTTTCTCGGGCTCAGTAAATTAAATGTGGTATCATTTCTTAGAAAAGCAAAATATGTTATTTGAAGTCATGGTTTTAGTGAAGAAAATGGTGATGCTGAGTGGGAAAAGAAGATTTTTCTTTTCTCTCTGTATTTCCTTTCCCTCCACATCCGATGCCTTCTCTGTTCCATCCGGTTTCCCTCCATTTATTGCTCAGCCACAAATCCCAGAACCTTCCATGCTCCTCCTTAGCCTGTTCCCAGAAGATGTTTTCTAAGCAGAGGGTTGCTGGAGAAAGTCATTGCTCTGAGAGATGAGCTCAGAGCCTCCCCAAAGGAATTTGGGGACAAGAACTATCTACAGATGCAAATGTCACCAATTCCTGTTTGAGCCGGCAACCCCCTCCATTGGTACAAATTAAATCAAATGTCATGGAATTCAGGGAATTCTTCAAGGTAAACTTTTGTTCAGCAGTTTCTAGAGACAGATATTACCCTGTGCTCCTCTTAAACTAGGCATTCGTTGTAGAAAAGTATCTTTTGGCAGTAAGATTCTGCTCTCTCAGGGCTGTAAATCCACCAAGATTTCTCTCCCACTGGAGAAATGACAGAATCAGATGACCAGGCAGGGCAAAAGTGCTTTGTTACTTTTCACGCCCATTTGAAGTGGAAAAAGATGAGTTTAGCAGCACTTACCAGTGCAGTATTATAAGGAAATATTCCCAAAAATTCTACTGGATGTGGACAAAACACCATGGAAGTGGGATGGAAAGCTGCTCTTTGACAACAGAATTCCAAAGATCTTTACCATGCCTGGGCTGGTCCTTGGTGATGGTGTAGGTGATGTCGGAGTCCCGGGCACCGGGGAGCTCGGCGCGCAGGATGGTCTTGGAGATCTGGAGCATGCCACCCTGGGGCACCCATACCAGGGAATTCGTCACCAGCCGAGGGCTCCTGTCACCCTGCAGGGGCAGGGGGGCAGCAGGAAAAGGCTTATTGGAACGCCAGTAACACTGCCCTGACGGAAACAGGTTTTCAAGGGAAAAGGATCAAGAGTATTCTGAAATATCTTATGCATCCCATCCTGGTTGTCTGCTTCCAGAGGTGGTTGTGCACCCTTCACCTGTATCCCTCAGACCCAAATCCCAGCCTGTAGAACTGACCTTGTCCTCCGATTCCTAATTTCCTGTCGCTGACCCTAAACCTTCCTGACCTGAGTCTCCCTCCAGAATTTTGTCCTTCATCACCCCCCTCATTCTCTCTGAGCATCCACCAAAATCTTTTGCTCCTTGGTGGGTTTTCTAGCCTTCAAATTATTCCTGTGGCTTTTTTTCCCCTAATCTTCATCCCTTATCAATTCAAGGTACTTAAAATGTGGATGCCAGGGCTGGACGCAGTAGTGGTTTCAGACCTTTAATTTGCCTGCCAGGGTTTCTGTCACAGCACATACCTCGGGAGCAATCCTGATGTGGAACAGGATGTTCTGGAAGTGGAACCCATCGTTCACCTGCAGGAGAACAGCATCATCCCGGGAGGCAGAGCCATCGTGAGCGTAACGCAGCCGGCCCCCCGTGAGGTCAGCCAGGTGGAATGTGTGGACGGAAGATGCCGAGTCCCCGGGACCTCTGAGCAGCTGCCCGTGACGGGGAGGCTCCACAACCATCAGCACAACGTCCTGAGGATTGTCGCTGTCCCTCACACCAAGCAACAGCTCTGTTATGGTCCCGCTTTCCCCTCTGCCGACGAGGAGGGGCTCGTTTCTGATCACAGACGGGGCCTGAAACACAAAAGCAGCTCTGAGGTGGTTGCTAAACCTTGGAGACTGGATCACGACCAAAGTCTGGAATGAAAAGCTTGGGGTTAAGGAAACCAGCTCGCTTCACCCCTGGAAATCTCCTATTTCTAAGAAGCAGAGAATCAGTCTCCACACCTTTCTCCCCTGTGGGCAGAGCTAAGAATATTTAGCATTTAGACTGAATTAGTCACATTAAAAGGATTCTCATGCCACAGCAAGCTTAGGAAAGGAACAAACTTAGGATATTTACACAGAAAGCATCTGACTGGGTGCGATCAGCATAAGCAGTTATTTAATTTCTAAGATTCCCCACAGCCTTATTCAGCCTACACCAAAGATCAGCTAGAACCCACATTTTTGCTGGTATAAATTAGTTCTTTAGTTTTCAGTTGTCAAGGAAGTTTAAATCTGCAGTGTCTATTGATCCCAATACACATCCTTTGCCATTGGGAACGCGCTGCCTCGGGAGGGAGGAGATCCCGCAGAGACAAAGTCAAAGCCCTGGGAACATTCCTGCTGCCACATTACCTGTGCACGACTTCTGAGGGTTATTAGGGATCGACAGGCAAAATTCCTGCCATTAAAACTCACTTCTGTATTCTGGGACAGCCACTGCAGCTCTTACTTAGGTGAATGCCCTACTGGGGTAAACAGGAATTAGACTGAGCCAAGACCTCAGTGCCAGCCAGAATCAATATACACACGGTAGGATCCAAATCCACACTTTGTCTTACACTAAAGGACAAATCAGAACACTTCTAATTTCCAGAAATGATGGGAACCACTAATATGGAATATAAATTACTCATGGTGGGGATGGAGGCTGAGCCAGGCTTGTAGGCAGGAAGGACTCAGCACTAAAAGAGTTCTTATCAAGTCATTTAACGCCTCTCTGAGGATGCACTTTAAAGTCTCTTTATTTGTAAGAATATGCCAAGTAGCCATAACTTCTCCTAGAGCTCTCCACTCTAGAGAAAGCTCAGTTCAAGCTGCAAAGTCTCTTTGGAAACCTGGACCCTGTTAAGGTGCCTGTGGCACCTCTGGGGTGAGGCCCCTCCACGATATCGTTCCACAGACTTTAAATAACCATAATACAAGACATGGGCACTTGGCAGTACCATCAGCTTGCCCAGAAGTGGGGCAAGTTTAAGAGAATTTAAGAGACACACTTCAAACAGCTCATGCTGATTTAATTCCCAGCTGTCCTAGAACAGAGCATTAAGCTTGAGTGTCAAAGCAGCCCTGCCATCGGGATCAATCATGGCTCAATTGCCCTGCAGTAAGAGGCTGAACTAGAGCATCCGCAGATCCAAAGGATAATTGGAGCAGCAGGGACTCCTTAGCCCTCCCTGATAATTTCTCTGTGATTGCACAGCTGCAACTCCCTGCACAAGCAAAATGACACAGGCCAACTTCTTCAGTCGCTTCCCCAAGTCCCCTTCTTCCATCTGGCTCTTGGCTGCCTCTTCTAAGGGAGAACCGAGTCTGATTTGCCTGACCTGAACTCCAGCTCGAGTTCTGCCCAGCTCCACTGTTATGCCTGCAAGAAACCAGGGCTCCAAATGGGACAAAATTCGGGGTTGTTTCCAAGCTTAGTTACCTTACCTGTGTTGAAAATGCTTGAATGTTGATCACCTCAGGGACGGAGAAGGATTGCTGATCGCTGACCTTCAAGGAAAACTTTCCTTTCCTAAAAAAGTGCCCAACAAGCCAAAATACAGGATAATATAAATTAATGAAGTGCTTTTGCAGGACTCTATAACGATAAGCATATTATATATTCAGTAAAAATGACTACCTCAGTGACAGAAGCTCTAACTCAAGTTTTTTCAGTTCTGTTTTTATAGTATTTTTTCTTGAGGATTCACAACAGTCACAACATGTCATAAAATACTTTAGCTCTGTAATAATACATCCTCATTTCCCTTGAACTAATGTTATCCACATCGGATGGCATCTCCAAGATAAAGTGTCAATTCTAAATGTCAGCTCTTTGTTGCAAAAGGAAAAAGTCACTTATCTGGCCTCAGAACAGAAGCTCCCACTTGCCAGGATCAACCATCAGTTACAGCATGATAGAGTATAAGTCAGTTGGTAGTTGAATTAACAGCAGTGAGAGGCGTGCTTCCCTGTAGGAATGCTTCCAAGGAAGGAGGAAAGACCTGTTCTCAAGACACAACCCTTTTTTTTAAGGCAAAAGCCCAGCAAAAAGTTTCACCTGGGTCTGTCTTCGCTGTGCACGAAGCGGACCCTCCTCTCCTGCACGTCCCTGCAGTTGAAGTAGTCTCCCTGGCTCAGCAGCACCTCCTGCCCAGCCACCACCATGAGCAGCCTGCCGTTGGAGGGAACGCCGTCCACGTGGAACAGGAGCTGGTCCGTGCCACCGCCCGGATCACACACCCCCAGCAGCGGCAGGGGCAGGGGTGTCACCCCGCCAATCGCTACGGTGAGGGTGCCACTCAAGGGATGTTCCCCGGCTGCAAGGAAACAAGGGAGAAGTATTACTGAAGGAATCACCACGGGCAGTGTTGGCATCGTGCCCGTCACCACCATCACTGGGTGTAATGGTTGGACCTGGCTCCCAGCCAAATGCCCAAGCCTACAGCTGCAGGAAGGGATTTCCCCCAAGATATTCTGTCATTTGTTTTACACTGACGATAAATGATGCTGCTGGAAAGATGTGCCTCTGCACTTAGCCAGGTAACTTCATTTAGAAGACCCCGTACGTGCACGTCTTATGAAACCAAAAAACTGGAGAAAAATAGCTGCTGACTTTCAACAGGAAAATGCTCAAAAGTGAATTCTGAAAATGTGACTGAGTGAACACTTATTCTGGCCTTAAAATCTGCTAGAAACCTGCCGGCTCAGTCGCTCTGTCATGAGAGACACTCACCTTCTTCACACTCTCGGGTCCGTGTATTGCCATAGAAACCCTGGCCACAGGCAGAAACACACATGTGATCCTTCAGAAACGTGCTGCCATCGCAGAGGTGGCACAGGCTGTCACTGTCACACTCCAGGCACCCAGGAGGACAAGCTGAAGGAGATGGAAAGCACAACCCCACTGAGACACTGCAAAACCAGTGCAGCCACTGGTGCACAGAACAGAAACACTGCTCTTTGTGTCTTACCCACCTGTCAGAATTAGTCAAAGTAAGGGGCAAAGAGTTAAGAGTCGTCTCATTTGACCACTGCCACTACACTGTGCTCCCTGTGCTTACCTGTGCACTTCTGCTTTGCATGGTCTGCGTAATATCCCTCCCCACACTTGGGAACACAACGAGTGTCCAAGAGGAAGAACGGGGCTTGGCAGAGGCTGCACTCGTCTGCTGCTCCGTGACACCGAAGGCAGGGTTGGGCACACCCTAAAAAGTCACATGCAAAGAGTTCAGCTCGATACCACTTTGGAGACAAGCAGGGGAACGTGTCAGACTCCAGAAGAACTCACTCTGGCACGTGTCTGATTCCCGGTAGAAAGCTGCAGGGCACTGTTCCACACAAGCTCCTTCGTGGAGGACGTGGCCCTCCATGCACTGCAGGCAGTCGGTCCTCTGGGGGCCTTTACAAGCGTTACAGCTCCAGTCACACTCTGCAGGAAAACAAAAGTCACTTCAGGGCGGCCCTTCCTGGGGTGCTCACCCTGCACTGTGGGAACGTAAGCCCCTGGAGCAAAGAACACAGTAAAACCTGTTAAAATACGGAAAAAAAAAAAAAAGAGAAAGCATGATTTGTGCTGAGTGAATTTATCCCTGGAGCAGCAGTGCTCCTCTTCTGTCAGCTCAAGAGTTTGTGGCTCATTAGCAGTTATTCATCCTGCATCATCCAGCTCGTGCTTTCAAAGGGCCCTGACCAAAAGAAAATGGTATTGCTGTCCCTCACAGCCTGAATGTCTCTCTGGGAAGTCCACTGGCCAGGAACACACTGGATCCAGTTGGGATCAGACCTGCCTTCACATATCCTTGTACTATCCCTGCTCCAGTCTTCAGCAGAGTCCCAACCATGCACATGTGCCCAGGGACTCCTCAGGCTGCCACCACCTTTTCCTCACTTAATTCCATTATGGAACACTCTGCTGGGGAGCTCTGCAAACCTTTCAAGCCACGTGTCTTTAAAACCATTCCAAACTGCTGTTCCTGCAGCCATCCACTGATGCAGGACTCAATAAGACAGAGAGAGGCAGGTAAGTACAGCAGGCCTGACAGACACCCTAAAAGAGCCTTCTCCTGGCAAGCTCACTCGTGACTCAGCTGACCCGTGACTAAATGAATTGCTGGACCTGACCCCTGCAAACTTTGCTGGCTCAGTTACTGAATCACTTACAAGAGAGCGATTTGCAATAATCTTGTTTCACTGAAAGGCTCAAGTATGTGACAGCAGGCTGCCCAAAAACAGAGAAAAAAACTGCAAACACCTCGCAAGCAACCTGTCACTGAACAATTTCCCCCTTCCTAAAGCAGGCCACCTGCCACGTAACAGATTCTTAGCCAAGGAACTTCAATTACTTATTTTTAATGATTTTATTTTTTTTCTTGGAAGCAGCAATGCATTTTTCACCTCTGCAAGTCTTGCTGGAAAAATCCAGGTAATACTGCTGAGCACAGCTCTCGTACTGGCACTCTCCAAACAGCAGGACCTTGGCTGGATCTCTGCACGAAGTACAGCCGGCAGCCGAGTCACAGCTCCAGCACTGGCTGCTGCAGGCTGTGAAAGACAAGAAAATCGGCGAAATTCTGATGCACCAGACAACTGCACAAGTAAAACCGGCATTATCCAACAGCCTCGCTACTCCTCTTGTCCTCTTTGACAGACACATGTGGAGATTTACGGAGTTTTGGCTGGTTATGTTCCTTTTCATAGCCCCCAAAATGTCATGAGCCTCTTTCTATTTGGAAAAGACTGGTATGTCTTCTTAGAGTAATGCTTATTCTCCTCTGGACAGGCGAGGGTAAAACATTGATCCTGAATCCAGATCCCCAAATAAGAGCTTTATCTGTCTCTGCTTTTCTCACTTCCTTTAATCAACCTGTTTCACACAATTTTTTACCCAGAAACACAAAAATTCGGAGAGCAGAGCAGACTGCTGCAAATCCAGGCAGCAAACTTTGGGGGGACCAAAGGCCCAGTTAGTTTCTCTTAACATTTCCACCGTTTTATCTGCACGCAGTGTGAAGTTCTGGAGCTGCAGGGAGCAACAAAGACGCAGGAAAGAAAAATAATTCAGGGATTTACTTAATCTAGGATCAAAGTCCAGAGGTTCAGAATATTTCAACTCACCTCTTTGATGTCCAGGAACCAAACTTCTCAGGAGGCTGTACTAACAGTTCAGGTGCTAAATACTGACATGTGAATTCAAGACACAGTTTTATAACCAACAAACCTCCAAATACCAAAGTAAATGTGAAAACACCTTCGTTGCTCTCACTGAAGCAAGGCCCCAGTATTCTTCAAAAGAGTTAATTGTTTTAGCTCATCCAAAACATGTCACAGAAGGTCTGTGTTTTACTGAGGTGCAAATGATTTCCAGCAAAATGTGTACCTGAAGAATCTGGTAGCTGTTTTTAGGTGCTCTGGTGCCAGTCTGATTCCACTTCACTTAAGAATACATGAAAAAAACTACTATTTCTAAGTGCTACAAAGAATCAACTATTAAAAATACTGTACAACATTCCACATGAGGTCTAAATCTGTAGAAATCAGGTTACCCAGGGAGGCATGCCAGAACAGTAAGCCAAAACTGCATCTGAAAGCAATCCTTCCTGCTTGTTTTATCAGCACGACTCCCTATCTGCATTTTTAAGCACATGAAGGACTTGTCAAGCTTTGTGCTGTTCCTGGGCCAGGATGTTGTTGAGTTTAAAAATATCTCCCAGAGCCCAAACGTGCACTCAGCATCTCCTTGAACTTCATTCCAACCCCGAGTTCCTCAAAAGTGCAATGAGACTAAAATAAACGGTGAGGAGAGACCCAGTTTTCTCAGCCTAACAGCCAACCTCCGATTAAACAATTTTCATTCCCTCCAAGAGGCAGTTTCCCAGCAGCCTGGGACGGTTTGTATCTGGGTGGCTTAGCAGCAGCACTTGAAAAGGCACAAGTGACACTTGGAATGACAAAAATCCAAGGCGCCAACACGCTTGGCTTTGAGCCTCCTGCTCCAAGGATTACAAACACTTCTTAAAAAGCCATTTGCAATAAGGAGATTAGAGAAGCTGAATTTGCTTGCAAAAAAAAAAATCTATTTGCATTTGAGCCCTTGAAGCAGATTCAGGAAGGGTGCAGGCCTCAGGAACATTCCACGGGTACCCTGATGTCCTGAGGCAGGAGCTATCAGCAGGAAAGTTTCATCAGAAAGGGGCATGTTAATTAGGAAGGGAGATATGCTGGTGCAGTTAGCAACACAGAGCATCCACACTGCAGGAGAAAACAGTGAATATTTCGTAGAGCTTGTAGGTAACTAGCCAGGACAATGAGAAGCCTTTTTTTTTAATTCCTATTTTTTATTACTTTCCTTTTTTCATTATTATTGAGTAGCCTCTTTTTTTTCCATCGACAGAAGAATGGTACAAAGTTTTCCAGCTATTTCCTTGAACTTATGTGAGGTGTCTCCATACCTGCTGATCAGACAGAAATAATAGTTCCAGGAGAACCATCTGTTTCAACAAAAGGCAGGTAAAGCTGACAACCACATCGCTTTCCTCCTACAGGACCTCATCAGTGAAAAAACTGGGTCTGGATGGGATGACACTGATACCTGAGCTCAGTGCAACATAGTTATTTTATCATGAATCAGAAGAATTTAAATCAGGGTAATGCAGGACTTCACCATTCTGAGTGCTCAGGTTCACAGCAACCAAACCACTTAGGTGTTCACTCATTTTTAGGTGTGTGTATTATAGTGGGACAATTCAAGCAGCTTTTTTCCTATTTTTTATGTCTCTGGGCCACATCATTTTGCATTTTGGAACATCAAGCCCAGTGATTACGGAGGAACAACCCAGGGCCAGAGAGAACATAGAATAATAAAGGAAAAGAGGGGCCCCGAGAGATTTACAGGGGATGGCAGGAGTACGATAAAATAAAACTGGACTTAAAGCAGATCAATTCCACAGATCATTAGGAGGCAGCAATATCACAGCTCAGCTCTGTCAGGGCTGTGCCCACCAAGTTGCACCTTGCTTCTACTGGGGTTTCACGTGTGGAAAAATGGACATAAATGCTACAATACAGATCCCATGGCATGTAGTGGCAGGTAGTGCAGTGGGGAAGGGGTTTGCCTTTGTAAGGTTGGATTAAAACTGGTCTCAACTTGCCAAGTTTTCACAAAGCCCAGAATCCATCCTACACAAACTCTCCTGCGGATTTCCACTGGGGGACCCAAATCCCCTTGTCTTTGGGGTCAATAACAAAACTGTAACTGTTTCCAAATTTCAGCCCTGCTGCAGGCCCTGCTCCCGAGGCAGCTGATCACCCCTGTCAACTCACATCGGGGTGTTAGGCACTTGAAATCTTGCTTTTCCAGGCAGCGGGAATGGTAAGCAAAGGAACGAGAATAGACATGTCGGGAAAGAAGGAAGGAGAGATGGCTGGGGAGAGGCACTCACGTGTGCAGGTGTGCCTGTCGTCCCTGTAGTATCCCGGGGAACAGCCCGGCACACACGTGCCCGTGTGGGACAGGACCAGGCTGGAGTTGCAGGAAGAACAGGCAGAAGGACCCTCTGCGGTGCAGGTTTTACAGGAGGGGTGACACGCTGCAGGGACAGCAAAAACAAGGGTTTCTGTTCAAGGAAAAGCAGGCTCACCTCTTGAGCTTCTTACCCTGACTGGAGACATGTAAAATACCACAGCGGATGAGGCCAGTGTACCCTATTAATTTCTCCAGAGAGGGTAAATACAAAACTATTAGTCTGTTTTATTTCTTGACAGGCCTTTTACCTAAAGATTGATGCCATCATTACACCTATCAGGTCAAATTAATCATGAGTGAGAGTGGGCAAAGGAATTAGAGAAGTGACTGCGCTGTGCTGGGGATCTTAAAAGCCAGCACAACACATCATATGAGCTCTGACGTGAGTCTGAATAATGCAAAACTCCTTTTAAATGAAGCCTTTAAACCAAAGGGAAGAAATGTTATCCCCAGGCCTAAATTCCCAGGAAGGCAACATCTGTCTCCCAGGGGCCTTTCCAATCAAGTGACATGGAGGATATTCATGCAGCTCTGAGACCTCATTTGTCAAAAACAGGTAAATAAACACACAGCTCCCGGAATGCTGGAGAGAAGCTTTGAAATATTACCCGTCAGTGTTAGACTGGATGAGGAAATGTCACTTCCTGCAGAGGGAGCATCTATATCTTAAATCTTAATGTCCTGGATTTCTTGTCTTGATTACTGTCTCTGAAACTGCAATGCCCCGTGCTCAGCTTTGGGCTTTACCAGACCTCTGTCAGTCACAGAACAAGAAAAGCAACCTATTTCCTCCTAGGAGTCCCAAGGAACATAAAGCAGCTCAGACAATGACTGGAACATGAAACCACATCAACAGAAAGCGGAGGAGCTGCAGGGACAGGTTATAAAATAAAATGTGCCATCGGTGCAGCTTCCCCCACGCAGCCGAATTTAATTGGCTTTTCGTTTCAGAGGCTGCTGCAAACAATCACCTTTTGGGCCGTACTGGAGCAAGACAATCCCCAGTGAGAGACCTCGGATGATGTTCCATCTCAGATTGCAAAATATCCCAAAATATTCCTACCAGCAAGAGCTCTGCTCCCAGTGCAGTGTCCCGCCAGCTGGGCAAAGCTTCTCTACCAAACAGGAGCAGTTTTGTGGAACATCTCCCAGGTGGTTCCTTGCAGCCACTCCAGGTCCCTGCAGGAGCTACTCACGTTTGCAGGCACCGCTCTGGGCGTAGTGTCCCGCCGGGCAGTCGGGAACGCAGCGATCCCCCAGGAGCAAGTGACGGGAGTTCTGGCACTGCAGGCACACGCTGCCCGTGTCCCGCAGGTCGGCCACGCACTGCTGGCACAGAGGGTGGCAGTCTAAAGGGAGCAGGGAATAACAGACCTGTGAGCACATCAGCTGCTAACCACTGCAATTCCAGACGTCTGCAAGAGAGAGGTGACCAGAAATCCCTGCAGCCAAGGAAGATTCCTTTCCTCTTGCCTCATCCCCATCTTGTGTTCCTCCTGAACATCACATTTTCACTTTTCCTCTGCCTCTCTCCTGCCTCGTTAAAGCATCCTCTTCCCCATCCTTATGTTGCTTGGGAAAGCTTTGTGCAAAGCCAGCTCAAAGTCCTTCACTTCCCAAAACCTTTCACTGATTTTAGCTGCCTCTGCCTACAGGTTTATCTTTAATTCCACTGGAAGCTGTCGGCATTCACCTCCCTCTGCTCCCACTGCGGAAAAAACAAAGAGCACAACCCGTGCAGCTGTATGACCTTCTCCTGTTGCTCCTGCTGTTCCGATTTTCCCACACAAATGAGACATCCATCCCTGAGGGGGCCACTGCAGCCCTCAAAGCCAAGCCAAGAGCGGCATCATCGCAGTGCCTCAAAAGCTTTTCCTTTGCCCATTTTTCCCCAGCAGCACCACGCTCGTGTCTCCTGACCCCTGCCTGAACTCAGGTGCTTCCGAAGGTTTGACAACAAGCCTTTTGTGTGCACAAAGGTGCAGTGTAAGGCAACCTGGAAGCCAAATTAATCCTCATTACGGTAATTCAGAAAATTATAAAGAAAATGACGACTGTCTTGAAAGAAATGTAATAATGAGGCTTGATTTGAGTACCTGGCCTCTTGTCAGGTCTCCGCTGAAGGTTCAACTTTCTGTCTTTTGTCTCTTGTGGCAGCAGTACTACAGATTGCCAGGCAATCTAATTTTACAAGCTGAAGACAGGCTCACATTGGAGCCTGGAGGAATCCATACCTGCAGGAAGGCAACAGTGACTGGAGTCTAACCCCAGCCTGTGGGCAAAAGCTTCCATAAACACAGCACAAAAACGAGACAGAGAAAATTTAGTGTGTCCAAACAACCTGCTGTAAATAATGAGTCTCCCAAACTAACATTTAAAACACAAGTATCTACAAAACTATGTGCTGCTATAGCAGAGTTTTCTCTTCAGAGCCTCTGTTTTGGCTTCTGTGCATGGAAAGAGTTTTCTCAGTTACTGTTTTAGGATGAATCAGCCCCATCAGTCTCTTGTTCCTTTGCAAGCCTGGAGATCAAAGAGCACACAGCACCAACTGAAAACCCAGAGCTGACGCTCATGGTGAATTTGAGGGACATTGGGGAATGAGTCGGAGAGTGAGGGAAGAACTGAAGTGCTTTGTTTTGGAAAAGATGATTTCAATTTTTCACAGCAGGCTCCCTTTGAAGCCAGGACCAACAGAAGGGGGGTGTTTTCTCTGTGCTCAGTAACACCACACAGCTCTATTTGTTTCCTGCTTCAGCCTTCTCCCTGTCAATCCTGCCTCCAGCTCAGGCAGCAGGCACATTACTGCCTGTGGGATTTGGCTTTTGGAGGCTTCACATCCCCCCTTGGTTGCAGGTCAGTGTAACACAGTTAATTAATTCCCTCAGGCTCCTTCCAGTATCCCAACTGGATTCTTCAGGGCAGCTCCTAGTCCCAGTGCCTCTCTCCTTGTGTTTCTCAGATTACCTCCCACTGTCCAAACAAAACGTTCCGCTTCCCTTTCAGCTGGCTCTGATTTCCTCCTTGTCAATTCACCTCTACACAAAAATAACCCCAACGCCTCCCCTACCACTGATCTTCCTATCCAGCAGTTTTCACTGTTAAGTAAAATGGAATTACTCAAACAGATTTCCAGAATTACTTGGCTTTCACGCCCTCTTTAGCTTTCTCCTAGCAAATAAACCAAGAAAACAGTGCCCTTTCTATATGGAAAGTATCTATAACAGGTTGTTCAAAGACACAGAAGGCTGTCTGGGGAGACAAAATCACCTCTGAAGTGTTTGTGAATGCTCATAAAGGAAACCAGAGGCATTTCTCCATCTCAGCTCCACCACTTGCTAAGCAATCAACCACCTGTATTGTTTGAACACATTTCCCCTCTCAGGGGCTCTTCAGAAAAGTATTTCCTGATGCAAGTTTTGTGCTGCACTCTGAGGGAAGCTCTGAGGTTTACAACAGAGCACGACTTAAAGTGAGGACTGAAAACACCACCCACTGGTACCTTACAGTAAATCCAGACAGAAAATCAGTATGGTTGGTTCGCAAGGATAGCCAGCCCTGACCAGGGGTTTTGGCTTGATTTGGTTGTTGGAAGGGGTTTCTTGCCTCTCTTTTCAAAGACCTGAAAGGGAACCTGTCCCCCAAACCAGCAAGGAGAATTCCTGGCGAAGTGTAACCGTGTTGGCAGGGATTTACCTGCATCCCCTGAAAGGGTGGGAGCTGCTCCAGGCAGTGTGAGGTGGGAAACCCACCTGGATGGTGCCTGGCACAGATGGGCCCAGATCAAGGCAGGGAAATGGACTTCCCTCTGCCTCCTCTGGCAGCTCAGCTGCTAACTCCTGTAGGAGGCTGCCCCAGGCTAAGCCCCCAGTTCCCCTCTTCCTCTGCTCAGCCAAACTCCAGCTCAAGGTGATGGTATCAGTGTCTCTCTAAAAGGACAGCAACAGCTCATTAATTTTACAAGGAACTGAATATATTTCCTGTTGTCAGACTGTCCCTTCTGGAATTTTAAGAGCAAGGCAACAGAGCTTGTTACAAGCACCCTCCTGGGTGAGCTGTTCTGGTTTAGCTTTGAACATCTTCCCAACTGCACACAGCCTAAGAAAGCAAAGCCTGTGGAACACGAGGACTGGGAGTTCCCTTGCAAGGAAGGTGCAGCTGGAAGTTAAGACAGGACCTTGGGGGACACTGTATCAGTGGGTGTTTGGAGGTTTCTTTCACAACAGTCCCTCTGGATTTTTCTAATTGCCCTTCCATGTAATCAGGAAAAGATCAATGGAGAAGGTTCAAGATTAAGAGGAAACTTGGAAGGCAGGCCTCTGATTTTTTGAAGTAAAAGCAAGGACAGGGGTTTAGGAGCAGGACAGCACTTTTAGCAGTGGTGCTATTTTTCAGCCTGGTGACTGTAATGTTTCTTGGAGCTGAAGCTGACTTGGATAAGAGAGAGAGGAAAATCAGAGTGTTTTCAAACTGGGAAAAAAAAAAAACCCTACAGAAGCTCTGAGACTCAACAGGAGTTGGCTAAAGCTTCAAACACATTCCTGTACATATACTTTAGCTATAAAACAAAATCGAATCAACTGAGCACTCTCAGAGAAGACTGGCACAAACGGAGCTTAGAAACTCACTGATCCCTTGGAACTCGAGGACATGATGTCTTTCTTCTGCTTACACCTGAAATGTTTATTTGATTAACTGCTAAAAACAAGATTTTTTTTTTTTCCTTTTCTATTAACAAGGCGAATGTTCCAATTTCAGGTTGGAACATTTGCCATTCAGGTAACATGTACAGTAACACCATTAATTCCCAGGCAATGGTTTCAGGTGACAGTAGGTTTTCTCCAGCCTGTGGGAAAGATATTCCCCTCCAGGTCCATAAAATATGCCAGGTGGCTATAATGCACAGCAGGCCCTGTAAGTTGCAACACAATTCTTCCTGGAGGGTCAGGAATTAAAGATAAATGGGAAGATAATTGTAAAAATATATTGCTTTGGGAGGCAAAGGGAAAAGCTTTGTTAGATCCCGACGCAAATCATATCTTATGAGAGTGTCAGGGGTTTTAATGTTCTCTTTTATGGGACAGCTGCTCTTTAACTGGTAATTAATAACTTGCAAGGGCAAATTTAGCATTTCAATCAGTGCTGAATGAGAAGAATGAGTGAAACTTAACAACCTGGATGGGGAGCTCTTTATCCCCAGCAGAACTGGCAGCACACATCCTTTGCTTAAAAACCAGCCATAAATTAGGCCTTCTCTCCTGTTTGGAGGACACAGATCCAAGCTACTGAATACTGGCATTCAGTGATGCCAAGCACTGTGAACCAAGCCTTGAAAATGTGTTTCTACTTTGAGAAGACAAGTCTCCAAAGAGTGACATCTCCTGACACTGAAATGCTGAATTATTTCCACATTGTGATCACTTGACTGTAGCAAACGTCTTGATTCCCCAGCTTGATTTCCTAAAGAGCTGTACAATACTTTTAGGGTGTTTTCCTTCTTCTCACACACTTTCTCTCCCCCCTTGTCTCTGCAGACAGAACAATCACTGTCATTTAAAAGGAAGATGAAGACATGGTTACAGAATTAATCTGTGGAGAGCAAAGAAACAAGTCTTTCATAAAAAACCCCACCCAAGACATAGATGTAAGCAAAGAGAGGTCCCTGCAAAGGGGAATCATATTAAACTGGGAACAATAGCCTCTCAATGGATATATTTATTACTTCTAACACATTTTCCCCTTTTCTTAGGACTCCTTATCTCATTTGGAACTGTTAAGCCTAGATTAGGCCTCACACACCATAGCTTCTTCTGATAAAGCAAAAATCCAGCTTGATAAAGCTCAGGAACTGTTGGAGCAGTTCCCAGGATATGTTTATACATGTCTGTGTGACGGATTAAAAGTGATTTTTCTTTTTAAACAGATAAATGCAATCAGTGGTTTCAGATGATGGGCTTAGGTGCAGGCACTGAGCATCCACACTGTACAACCCCTACACAGAAATCCTATTACCTCCCAAAAATGCACAGCAATGGAAAAAACTGTGCCAGTTTTCCTTTAGGGCCACATGAACTGCTTCTCTGGATCACAAACGTTTCCTCAACTCCCTTTGCAGGACCTAAGCAGTGCTGGCTGTGAAGTAGCAGGTTAATGGCCCAGACAGGGCCAGCTCCTCTTACTCACCCACACAATATCCCACCAGGTTGAGGTACTGCTCTTCCTTGCAGCTGGTCCTGCACTTCCCACGAGCCAGAGTGGCGTGGGGATGGCAGGTCAAACACTCCCCATCAGAAGGGCCCCGGCATGTCTTGCAGGAGGGGTGACACGCTGTACAGGAAAATCAACACTTGTTATGCCCTTGCGGGTGTTCCCCTTCCCCTCTCCCCTCCCCAAAACACCAGCTCCTACAGTCATTTACTCCTACAAAACATGGACTTAAAATATTCTAATATCAGCAGTCACAGGGTTGTGGTTTGGAAGGCTCTTACATCCTCATTTTGAACAAACAAGATGAGGAATGAGTTGTCAATTTAAAAAATGTGATTTGTTCCCTGCATTAATCAAGGTATAGATCCACACACAACATAAAATAGAGAGAGACTGACCCTGTTATTCCTCTCTCCAGCATATAAGAGAAAGAGTGAGATGCACAGGGGAGATTAATTAAACTGCTCTTGGGACTATGGCAAAAGTTTTGATATGCATGAGAGGAAACCTGAGGAATTATTTCTCCACAATGCCCTCCATGCCATTCTGTCTGCTAAAAGCTCAACAAAAAGGTGGCACAGAAAGTGGCTAAGAGTGCCCAAGAACATCTCACAGACTGCTTTTGTATCCTTCCACCTTTAAAGACAGATGTCAGATTTCCATGGTACAGATCTGACGGAGACAAAATTACTATGGGTAAGAATCAGTAAAAAAAGTCTTAAAAATTACCTTTAAAGCTTTCTATGAATAAAAAGCACAGGACTCGACAGATGCCACTGAAATTTTGTTTCTAAGGTATTTCCATAAGCCTGCAACTGTGTAACACAGAACTCAGGAGTTACCTCGGCTCTGGGGTGGCAGTGCATCACCTCAGAGCTGATGAATCTTCACAACGCCCTGACAAAGAAATCTATTTACAGAGTTGTTCCTCGGCTGAATAAATTGAATAAATGGAGCAATGGACTTTAGAAAAGGGTTCTTCTCTAAACTTAAGGCTTTGCCTAATAAGAGCATTTTATTTTTTGGTGTTGTCCAGTCAAGACTTTTTTCCCAGAGCACATCAGCTAAAAACACCGTCCAAGACTCCTGAGATCAAAAGCAAAGTATCTTCAGGGAAAGAGTCCAAGGGAGCAAAACTGATTATAATTCATGATTCTCTCTCCCATTAGGAGGAGACTCCATTTCCTGAAATTGGACTATCCTATGCTCCCCTGGAAATACTTAAACAGCTTCATATAAATCTGACAGCATCTCTAATTACGTCGAGCCGCGGCCCCCAGAACGTGGATGGAATGAAACGCAGCAGTGCCCGTGAAACGCAGCAGTGCCAACGAAACGCAGCAGTGCCCGTGAAACGCAGCAGTGCCCGTGAAACGCAGCAGTGCCCGTGAAACGCAGCAGTGCCAACGAAACGCAGCAGTGCCAACGAAACGCAGCAGTGCCAACGAAACGCAGCAGTGCCCGTGAAACGCAGCAGTGCCAATGAAATGCAGCAGTGCCAACGAAATGCAGCAGTGCCCATGAAATGCAGCAGTGCCAACGAAATGCAGCAGTGCCCATGAAACGCAGCAGTGCCCATGAAACGCAGCAGTGCCCGTGAAACGCAGCAGTGCCAACGAAACACAGCAGACTCACCGGAGCAGCGGCCCCCGCGGCCGAAAAGCCCCTCGGGGCACGCAGGGAGGCACCTGCCCTCCAGCAGCACCTGGGGAGCCACGCAGGCCGTACAGTCCTGGGCAGAATTCCCCACACAGCCTGCACAGGAGGAGTGGCACTCTGCAGGGGAGGGAGAAGGACAGAAGACAGAAATTAAGACACAGATTAGTTCTGGCTTATTTTGAATGTTACTGTCCCAGAGTGTGGTCATATTGGTGTCTCCCCGAGGATGACAGGAAGGTGTTTTTCCTTTACAGGAAGGAGTACAGTGCAGAGCACAGTCCTTGAAGGGAAGCAACAAGCACAGATAGCTGCACACTTCATCCTTCTTTGCACCCACACAACTCATTTCTGAAATGAAAAGCTGACATCACAACACCGTGTGACACCTCACCTCTGTCCACCCCGGAAGAGCTCTGGGGGTTCTACAAACTTACCAGATGCTGGAATCACCTTTTGTTCTCAACCTACAGTTTCTCCAGGAAGGATTTTCTATCCAACATCACTGCATGGTTATCGTCAGCCATTCTGGAGCAAGAGCTGTGCTGGGACTCTTGTCCCATGACATAATCCAGAGATGTCAGCTCTGCTCAAGCCTGTCCACCCACCTGAGGCAGGGATATATGGATTCCTTCACTCAGTTTCTACACCATGCCCTGCACTCAGCCAGGAAAACCCACTATTTGCCAAGGAGCAGCCACTGCATGGATTGGAGGCTGTACAATAATGCCTTCAGGAACCAGTCCAAAGCACTGGATGTTTTATGGTCTGTGCAGGTCACTGCTAAAAGACAGAACTGTTCCACCAAAAAAATGCCAGTGCTTCCTTTTTAACACCTCCTAAGGCAAATTATGAGCTTGTACAGATTCTTTCCATAGAGCTGAGATGAAGAGATAAAATCAAAATAAATGGATTTTAAAGTACATCCACTTCTGGAAAATGTGGAGTTTTTTTCCAACCAGAAGAAACAGCCATCAGTAGTGTTGATGCTATTTGTTACTACTACATTGTTACTACTAATACTTTACTTAAGGGCTGTAGAGTCACTGTCTCTATGACTGGTAGGAAACCACATATATCCCCACTGGACATCTCGTTACCCTCTTTTCCAAACTCTAGCCTTCGTGGAAATGCTTCCTGCTTGGTATTCCAGGAGCAGCGATGGCACGTGTGCTGCAGGGCATGTAGCAGAAGAGCTTCCTCAAAAGCAAAGAGTGCTCTGGGATGCCTTGGCCTGCTCCAAGGGCTAAGAGGGAGACAGCTCAGTCTTTTTTGAAAAGGATTTAAGGATTGATCCTGCTTCAAAGCAAGTCAGTGCTAAAAATCACGTACCCAGCTTCAATGAAAAGAAAGCTGAGCTGAGCTGTGCGGGCTTGAACACAGTGATTTAAAAAAAAGTACCTGGATCCTTCAGTCACAAGTAGCATGTAGAGTGTGTTTTCCCTCAAAAGTACTAGTATGTGGCCCTGTGAAAGTCACAGAGTTTAAACACTGACGGCAGTCACGAGGCAAACACAGCAGCTCCCAGCACATACGGATCAAAGGTGGTACAAGCTCACCCTGAACACCTGAACGGCTCTGGACAGCTGTTCCCGCGCCTGCTCACCTCTGCAGACTCCTGTGCTATCCACGTGGAAGCGGGCTTGGCAGTGGGAGAGGCAGAGGCCGTGCAGAGCTCCTTCCCCGGGCAGGTGAGGCTGCAGGACGTCCTCGGGCGCCCGGCACTGCAGGCAGCGAGCGGGCCCGGCGCCAGAGCACGCACGGCAGGAAGGGTGGCAACCTGGGCAACAGGGCACAGAGCCGTCAGAGCCACCGCGGCCCCAGGGAGAAGGACAAGGCCCAACAACCTGGGCACCTGCCTTCTGTAACGGAACAGAGGTTTTAGAAAAGCACTTGGACATCGTTCCCCACCCCACTCCCAAATAACAGCTCTTTTCCTGAGCGAAGCTGGTGACCAAATGAAAAGCTGCAGCACTGTGCCACAGGCAGCCCATCTTCCTTTAATTTCTGGAAGAGCAACGGTGAGCACAATCTCCCTAGGAGGCACCGCCAGAAATGGCAGTCTGAAGGGTTCACAGGAAGCATCAGTTCATCTTCAGAATTCTCAGGCTTTCCATTGCTGCAACAATGACCTCAGTCTTTGCAAATCTACCAGCTGCCTGAGGAATTTCATACCAGGTGTATGTGGGATTTCATACCAGTTGTATGCACAATTTCATCCACCTCTTAACTCAAGAAAAACTTGGGAGCAATGTACATTTATTTCAGCAGCATACATAGAAGAAGAGAAAAAAAAGTCCTTCAGATCACTAAATCCTGAGGGTGGTGAGGGCAGAAAGTATGTGGGAAAAATCACTTTTTCTCAAAGTAGAAAACAAGCAGCAAGGAAGGGCAGAAAGTTCTCACTGACCGGTTCAGTGTAGGATAAAGGCCCAACAAAACCTGGTTTACAGCAACTTATTCCAAGTACACAACTTACCCTTGCAGATGTTGTGATCCCGGTAAAAACCCTCTCCACAGCCCTGCAGGCACTGGCCCTGGTGTAATGCCAGAGGGAAGGAGCACGAGGTGCAGTGAGTGGCCAGAGGTCCCTCACACATGGAGCATGAAGCGTGGCAAGCTGGTAAAGAAACAAGAGCACACAGAACTGAAACATCCCACTTCTTCTCCCCGAGATGGTGCTGCTGACTACAGCCTCCTCCAGGAATGGAAAACTCCCAGCTGGAATGATATTCAGGCAAGTGAACTAATGAGAGCAGAAGTGCACGTGTATTAATAACCACTAACAGCAACAACTCTTGCTCACACAGTGTTTTCAGCGTGTGTCCCAGTGTGTCTTAATGTGCTTCACAAGGCAAAGAGGTTATTTCAAACAATCCATCACAAGTGAGACAAAGAGAACAAGAAAAAATATCAAATTCCCTGTCCCCACTGGCACTTCCATGCTCTTACCGTTCCCTCCCCACATGTGGGGAAAACAGACAAGCGGAGGGTGCTTTGAGGGCTCTAGAAAAGGTCAGGCAGATATGTCTCTCACCTCTGCATCTTCCAGTGCTGCCTGGGAAATATCCATCTGGGCATTCCAAAAGGCACTTCCCGTCATGCAGCAGCTTCCCTGCGGCACAGGTCACACACCTGGCTGGGTCTGAGGAGCACTTTTCACAGAAGTGGCCACAAGCTGCCAAGGATGGAGGAAATATTGATTTAAAAAATTGTAATATCCCCCCCTCCCGCTTTTCTTCACATCAAAGTTTTAAGTGGGAAAATGCAGCTAAAACCAAGCAGGAAAATGTTTCTTATCAGCCCCTGTGGGCTGTACCTTCCCAGGCAGTCAGCTCTGAAGTGAACTGACCTGCTGTCCGAGAGCACTACGGAACTCTGGCTCCGTGAGGCAAGTGCTTATTCCCTAAGGCAATATGCAGTTGGATATTTAGACAGGCCAAGAGTTTTACTCAACCAGTTGTTGTTTCTTTTCACCAGTCAAACCAGCTTACAGGTCTCCAGTTGGGTATCCAAATGCCTGGTTTTGGTAGAAGCTGAAAGGTCTGAATCCTGGAGGTTTCCAGGAACAGCTCTGGGGTTTTCAGAAATCCCCTTCACGATCTGTTTAACCGAGGTGTTTTAATTCCCTCTGGCCATCTCTTCCCCTTTTCCCAGCAAACGCTCCCAGCTCCCAAGGAGCATCTGCTGTGCAGGTATTAGTTACTGTGATGCTGAATTATAATTAAATTTACAGAAACCTGCTGGCAAAGGCCATTTTTCTTTCCGCAGACAAATGGATTTGTCAAGCCCTCAGAAACAACTCAGGCTTTCAAGCTGTTCAGAGAGGAAAAAACCCCTTAAACCTTTCATCATCTGATTAACTTAAATGAATTAATAATCACACAAACAAACAGCAGCTTTCCTCGCCCTGTATTAATGCACAAGCTGCAGCTGGCTTGTCAGACATGAATTAAAATCCCAGCTGCTGCACAGCTAGATGAAATATTGATTCCTTTTTTTTTTTTTTTTTGCAGAGCATTTCTCAAAGAGGCACTTACCTGTGCAGATTCCCTCCTTTGGGTAGAACCCCTGGCCACAGCTGGCCAGGCAGAGCCCTGCTTTCAGCACGTGAGATGTGTCTTTGCAGGACAGGCAATTGCTCTCAGCAGGCCCCCAGCACGAGGAACAGGACTCGTGACAAGCTGCAGGGAGGAAAAGCGCAGGATTACCCAACAATCCACTTCCATCAGCCATGGATCATGGCTGGGACACAGTAACGGTTCAGATATTCCTGTAGTATATCCCATTCCTCCAGTGCAGGCAGTGTAAAAACCCTCCCTGTGGCACCTGGGCACAGGAGCACAGAGGCAGAACAGAGCAAGCTTGAGCATGACGGCACCTTACAATTAAACTAATAACTGCATGGAGAGCAATTCTGCCTCCCAAACCAGCTGTTGAACGAGTCACCTTATTCAAAACCGTATAAAAGTTCACCTGGGAGGGAAATCCAGCCCACTGTGGTTACTGTTTATAGAATCTGGGACACGGGTTCCTGTCAAATCTCGTGCTACCAGTGCTTGCAGCAGCTGTGCAAATTACACTTCTTTCAGCTATTAAGGGGTTTTTTTCTTGATTACACCCAAGTATGTTCCAAAGATGTTCTTCAATTTATTATTTCACAATAAGGCAGGTACACACTTGTGCTCCCAGTCCATATTCCAATGTCAGGAGTGTCTTATAAGGACAGTGGGCATCCTGCGCCAGACAGGATCTTCCCCTCAGCATGCATGTGTGTTTAATTGGGGCTGAATCCCAACACAGTGGATACCAAGCATCCCACCCCAAGGTAAAGCATGCGCACACTTTTCTTCTCCACTTGATAATTTCCCTTGCTGACAAAAGACCTGCATCTCGTTCCTGGCTAGATGGATCTCAGGGCACGTCTGCACTCAAAAGTTAACTGCAGGGTGTGAGTTCGTGCTGTAAATGTCTAAGTACTGGAATGTCCTCACTTCACCTTCCAGACCTCAGTGTTTTGCTCCTGTCTGAGCTCACTCTAACTTTCAACATGTTCTTGAAAGAGTGGACTCCAGGACTTGGATCCTTCCATAACAGACTTCCCACTGCTGGGACCCCTTGCTGTTAACCTGTCTCACTACGTGGACACATCTGAACATACCCAGTGGTTTGCAAAGTTCTCAAGTCCTCTCTGGAGCTGCTGCTCCTTTCCAAGAGACACTTTCCCCTCCTGGCTCTGTTTTCAAACAGGCAGCCTTGCACACAGCTGTATTAAAACCACAGTTCCGATGGGAGCCAGGTCAGCCGGGCAGAGGTGCTTTGGCTCCCACCACGCACAGTTTGCTGCCTGCGCTAAACCAAGCGCTCCAGTTACCAGCTGGCTCTCGCTGGGCCTTGGCACAGACCCTGCAAATCCACAGCAGCTTTCAAGCCTTCTAGACAGTCAGCTGTTGTGTTACAATTGCATGTCTTCCTAGCTGGGCCTACCAGAGGTCATCAGACCTTCTAAGAAGCTGCAGGGATTTTGGCAGGATCTGGGTGGATGCAGTTGGAGGAGCAGCCCCAGCCCACTCCTGCCCTGTGAGGGAGGTGAGGCCCTGGCCCAGGTTGCCCAGAGAAGCTGTGGCTGCCCCTGGATCCCTGGCAGTGTTCCAGGCCAGGCTGGATGGGGCTCTGAGCAACCTGGGCTAGTGGAAAGTGTCCCTGTTCATGGCAGGGGTAGGAACCAGATGATCTTCACAGCCTCTTCCAACCCAAACCATTCTGTGATTCCACACCCTCACACACGCCCTGCCTGCAAAAGCTTTGGCTTTCGTAGTGGATCCAGTAGTGGATCACTGCCAGGCTCAACAGCTGCTCCTCACTCAAACAGCCAGGCACCAACTCCTCTGAAAGAGCAGGGGAAAAAATGGAAGCATTCAATGAACCACTGTCAGCTAAAACATCTTTGCCTGCAGCGACTAAGTGGCTACTTGAAAATAAATCAACAGAAGTGACTGCACTGCCAGGAAACTGTTCCCACCCTCCCTGGCTATTTCCAGTTTGGATTTGTATGGGCTGTCTTGCAGCCCACCAAACTGTCTCCTCTGCAAACACGTGAAGCATTCCCAGCAGGATGGCTAATGCCCAGCAAGAGCACAGTGAGAAGTCACTGCTCAGCTTCGGGAAAGCACAGATGGGTCCCACTGCTCTGTGCCGCACGGTACCAACAACCACCTCTCCCTGCCCTCCTCACCGTGAGCTGGGCAAGCTCAGCTTAGCCATGCTCAGTCCTGGATCCTCGGGGTGAGCCTCCACAGCCAGGAACAGCAGGGAAAAACAACAGGTAGCGAGCAAAAATCCAAGCTAGGGAGTGAGCCGGGTCCGTTAGTGTCAAGTTACACATCTCAACACTCCCATTTTGGGAGATCAAAGCAGAAACATTCAAGTTCTGCCTGGGCTTTTGAATAATCTTGAAAACATAAATTATTGAGTTAGAAAAATGCAGTGAGAGCATTGAACAGTGCAAGTCCTTCAAGCCCTTCTGTTCTACCAGGCAGACATCATTTATTTTTGCTTCCCTTTGCTTTGCTTTTGGAGGGGGGGACGGGTCTGAACTGCTTCCACAGCCTCTTTCTGCCAAGGGAGAACCCACCACTCTGCTCTGACACAAACTGCTCCGTGATCTTTAAGTGCACTCTCATATTCTTGAACTTACATCTTTTATTCTCAAATTTACTCGCTTTAAATGGTTTTAACCAACACTTCACAGAAGCAGGCAGAGGGATGGGGCAGGAAACAACCCTGGTGTAGGATTCAAATAGGGCAGAGATCAAACTGCTGTAATCAGAAATTCCAAACAGATTCAATTAGAGCAGATGTCATAAAACATGAACAAAAGGAAAGGCTAATTCACTGTGTTTTGCTACAATGCAGACAACAGAGTTCCAATAAGAGGATGGAGTAAGAAACCTGGTGTAAGCCTCTTTCAAGTCCAAAGTGAATTCCTCAAGAGGGAGTTTACTGAACTATAGCAATTAACACAGTCTAGTTCATCTTTTCTGTGATTTTGGAACATGCTTATTCTAGATGTTAAAGCCATTATGAGAAAAATCTTTCTGAGCAGTCTGAGCCTCATCTCCACAATCTGATTAGAGATTTGTAAAAATAAAGAGGATTCAAGGAAAGAGTGAATGGCAATGAATTACGGAGCGTATCCCAAATTTAAGACTTTCTCCGCTGGTTTGACTTTATGCAGAAAATGCAGCCAGGCAGAACTAAAGCAAATTGGTTTAATTCCCTTGAGGAGAGAGGAACAAATTTTCCCAGCAACTTTCAGCTGCAAGCATGCGTGACTGCAAATGTGGACGGAGTGCACAATCAGTAATCTACAAACCAGCAATAAAATGAAACATTACCCTTTCCCTACAGCTTCAGCAGCACATGGGCACTGCCAATTAAAACACTAGGAGCAGGTGGAAAGGAAATGGCAAAATAAAACTAAATGAAGTAGAAGATTATTCGATACTTAAGTCTATAAATTCTCTTGGACTGAGTCTCTCTTCTCCATTTGTACATTCACAACAGTGCCCTGGGCCGTAGTGGCTGCTGCAGGACAGAGGCTTTTCAGACTTTCAAAACCTGGAACAAGTGGTCAGCTCTTCAAGGAAAACCACTTCAGAAAAGGAAGCCGGACTTAGCATCTAAAGTGCTTTCCCCTGAAACCTGCCAAAAGCCCTAAGCCTGTATTTAATTTTTAGCAGGAGGGTTAGTTCCAAGGAAATTAAAGCGATGGCTCAAGAAGTGAAGCATGTGCTCCACCCCCCTGCTGAATTAGAGCTGCAGAAATAATTAGAAGCCTTCTAAAAAGGCCAAAATTAACAGGGAGAAAGTGCTAATTTTAGAGAAAACTATTAAACTATCATGATAAAAAAACAGCTGCTTTACAGTTTGGGAAAAGTTAAGAGTATTTCAAAGGAGCAGGGGAAGCTCATAAAAACACTGTCATAGTTCAATCAAAGATAAAACTGACTTCCCAGTCTTACTCTCAGACTTTCCAATTGGTAAGATAAAGGATTCAGACACATCTCAGTGTTTTATATAGTAAGTTTTATAATTTACTTTGCAAATGTGCTTCCTGAGAACAGTGAGTGCAACGAACTCTTAGCAAAACTGCACAGTATGACACAGATGAACGGCAAAGCGAAGCACAGAACTTTCCCCAGAAGTATATTCTGAGTCCTGTCAATCCTCCACCCCTCCAAGCAATTCTCTACACACCTCAAAGCACCATCTCCTGAAAGGTCTGGCATGAGCAGTCAAACACAGACACTCTTTGGCTATCGCAAAGGTGCTGCAGCGTTTTTTGCCTTGAGGTACCTGCGCAGAGGAGCTGATCCTGGAAGTATCCCTTCCCACAGGAAGGCACACACTGCCCATTCTTCATCAGCAGGGCTGTCCGGCACGAGGAGCACTCAAATCCATTGGTACAGGCTGAGCAGGTTTCATTGCAGGCTTCCAAGAGGAGGAAGAGAGAAGAAAGATGTATCAATCCCAAATGTCTTGATGCAGCAAGACCCCCCCCGTGCTCAGGTAAAATGAGGTAATTCTGACTCATTTTGGAAAAAGAGTTTGAGAATTTGCATTCTTCAGGGGGTCCCATCGGAAACCTCCTGAAGTCTCATGGTTACGACTCAGCACGTGCCTGGGATGCTTTTGCAAGCAAAGCCTGGCAACCTGTTTGTAATGAACCCATAGGATCCTGCGGGCAAAAGCAGAGCATGCAGCAGAGAAGGGAGTCACGGGAGGGGCTCTAAGGCCTGGCAGGGATTACCTAAGCAGGTGCCCCCGTGCGGGTAGAAGCCCAGCTCACACGTCTCCACACAGCGCCCGCTCTGCAGCCGCTTCCTCGAGTCCTGACAGGCGTCACAGCGATCAGAGGCCTGGGAGCAGCTCACACAGTCTGGGTGGCACCCACCTGGCACAGGGGAAAACCAGCAGCAGTGCCCGCGGTCAGGAGGGCGCACAACAGTGCAATTCCAAACTCCAAGTGAAATTCACCGCTTGATTCCCTGGGTGGGTCCAAGGCGTGTTAGTTTTGGAGGGGGATGTTTTTATACGTAAATACGTACGTCATGCTAAATATTTTATTGCTCCATTTAACGTGTGAGAAGTTATTATAGGGACTCAGATTTTCTAGGCTATTGATTAAAAGGAGAGTCATTGTCCACACGGTTTCTCAGCAGCAAAAATCCTCAGTCATCAGGAATTAACAGGTCTGAAACAACCTGAATTTGAGTTTCCTTCAGCCAAACCCTGCAGTAGGCCAGGAGTGTGTCCATGCCAGGTCAGAGTACAGGTGGAACACCATGGCCCCTCCAGTTAAAACCTTGATGTCACAGCACCTCAGAAGTACTTCCTGACCACAGGTACTTGGAGAGGTACAGAACAGCACAATTTTTGCCCTAAGTAGAAAAAAATCCGCTCTGCTCCAAGCCAAAAGTTCTCAGTGAGAGGAAGTTATTTGCTGCACATCTCTGAGAAGCAGCAATCAATTTTTTGCTGGCTTTATGGAAGCAGATGTGGCAGGGGCTGATGTTCTGAGCTCACAGATTGAACTGCTGCAGGCTGTATTTTACATTTGTTTCTCATCCCCTGCATTGCAAGACAGAAAAGCACAGAGGGAAAACAGCAGGCTTGGGTAAAGGAAATTGCCAGTTACCTTTTAGGATGAGAAAAGGGCAAGTTTTTGCAATTTCACTTGGCTCTGTATGTCCAACGCCATGACTTCAAAGCCTGGGTTTTCCAAAAATGATACCATTATGGAAGTTAAATGACCAGATTTTCAAGAGTAACCAGTAGCCAGTGGCACTTCTTGATAAGGAGGAGAACACTGTATCATCTGTCCCCTCTTCAGCAGCCTGTGCAAGATGTTGTTCCCTTTCAAAAATCCAGGACAATTTCATCTGAAATATCCAAGCCCTGTTTTCCTTGCTCTTCAATTTGTAGTGCTTTGCATTTTCGTTAGCAGTAAATAACAAGCTTTAAAACATGAAGATGGCAAATGTGCCCAGGCACTCCAGCACAATTAAACTGTGAAGCTATTTTCCTTTTACTGAGATAAAACATTAACTGGAGCACTCTGATAAAAGCCAAAGTTATATGAATGCAACAAGAAGAGCCACCAACACAAAAAACTAGCAACCCACAGCGAACGCCTCCCAAGTAAGAAATGTAAATCCAGGGGAATGACAATATCCTGGAGAAAAAGGAATCTATGTGCAAAATTAACATACAAGCTAAGGCTATCCTAATCTTTCCAAACAATTATTAACTGGCAGCCATTCAGCCTCAGGTGGGCTTGTGGCATAACAGTGCAAGCAGATTCTTTCTTCCTTCCACTCCCAAGAAATAATCAGGAGCCCATAAACTCCATGTTAGGATTCAGAAAGGAGCAGCTGAAGAAAAAAGACAAAACATTTCCAAAACACCAACCCCAGGGAGAAACACCTTTGGCAAAAGAAAGCTGTGTTTAAACCGGGGGAAGTCGGTGGGAGCCTTTGGATGAGCCCCAAAGAACTAAAGCAGTTAATTAGCAACTGAAAACCGGATAAGCTGAAATTCCAGGCAGGGTACCGAGGGAGTGAGGGCTGCAGGGATGCCGGAACGAGGAGGGGATGGGTACTGGAGCTGTACCTGGCTGGCAGCGTGGACAGCAGTCCCCCTTCACCTCCTGAGCCAGGCTGCCCGGCGGGCAGGGCGGGCAGGAGCGCTGGAAGCAGGTCACCTCCCCTTCCCGGCACTCGCAGTGCCTGCACCGCCCTTCTTCCCACATCTCTCCGTCCTGCACCAGAAACACGGCACGGGCATCAGCGGCCAGGGAAAGCCTTGGCACGCAGTGGTTTTTGCCATGCATGGAAATCTCTGGGTGAAACACCACAGGGATGAAGATGTGGACCAAAAAGAGGCAACAAGCATTTTTAAAAGTCCTCATCTGTCAGAGCAATGAGAAGTCCAAGGTTCTTAATGTTTCCTTTAACTTTAGAGGAAAATTCCTTGAAAACATTAATAATGGCCTCCTGTGGCAGTAAAGATTATAATCAGTGGGATACATAGGCAGAAAGCCACACGTTGCCCCAGCTCTGCAGCCTCTACTTTACAGGATTAAAATCATACGTCTTTGACTCTGTGAAATGTGCAGGAAACTCATGAGTAGAGATATTAAATATTAAAGAGAAATGATTGATTGCAGTGCACAAAGGAGAGCAAGAAAAACCGGAATTCTGCAGCAGATGCACACAAGTGTTTCTGTAAACTGCAAAGCAATCTGCAGACAATATCAATGGACTATTTTGCTGCTATACTTTCAAATAACATCCTTCTCAGAACTGGAACAGAATCCCTCTAAACCTTTATGCTCAGAACTCACTATTCCGTGCTCCCAAGTACCAGGATACTCACAGCTTTGGTATGCTCCTTGTAAACACAGTAACTATGACTGGAGATACATTCAGGACAGCACTTCCCTTCCAAGTGAACTAATTCTTCACCCTGGGAAGAGAACGGTTGCAGCAATTCAAACAGAACCAACATCGCCCCAAACACTGTGGAATGCAGAGGCAGAACAGCTCTTGCCCTGGAATGCAATCTCCAATATCTAATTTCACCTTATCTTCTTTCTATCCCACTTCATCTCTGTAGGTATAGCTTGAAAAATGTGCTTGGTGAATACTGCAGCTGCAGAACCAACCTCAGAAAAGGCCATGGAATTCAGCGATAAAAGCCATTACTTCATCCCTAAATCCCGCAGAGAAAGATCCCCCCCACCTCCTTTTCCCGCAGATCACCAGGATTTTACTGGACCACTGTCAGGATTTCGATGCATAGAAGCTTACCTTCATTTTCAACGTTCTACTTTTTCCTCCCCCAAGAGAATTTCAAAGCATATGCTCCATTTATCCCAGATGGAAAAAGCCTGTTCTTTGTCACAGCTCCACAGATTCCACTTAAATAACTTCAGTTTGAAGATAAGAATTTAGCAGCAGGACAAAGGAATAAAGTGCCCCAATTCACCACAACTCTTTGTGCCCAAGTGGAAGCTGCGTTATTTAGAAAAGAGAGAAACTTTGTCCCTAGGGAACCAGGACACAGCTCAAAAGGAACAGCTTCAATTTCCAAGATTACCAAATAACTTTTTTTGATTTATGCCAACTGGGAGGCTGTTCCAGCGGGAACAATTTTCCAGGAGAATTTTCACTGTGCCACATTGGATTCATCAAGGGAGAACACCTAAGCCAGGCCACACTCCGGCACCTCCAGTGCATTCCTGAGGAGTGGAAGAGAGGAGAAACCGTCTGGTTCTTAGTCCCCAGGGACCACACACAGCCTGAACCTCTCTCTGCTGCTTCGACACATTTCTGCTCTTCAATCATTGCTCCAGAACGCCCTTGGCAGTGGTTGGATCTCATGTCACCACTCTGAACTGTAAACTCTCCCACCCTCATCCCTGCCCACATCCCCACCCTCATGCACAAACACACGGCATAGGAAAACTGAGAGGAACTATCCACGGAACAAGAAAAGTTGCACAGAGATTCGTCATATTCCAGACTGAGACCACATATTCCTGGCTCCTAACCTGCTGAAAATGCCTTTTTGAGGATTAGGTCAGAATCACCCTGGACACTTTGTTGGACATGTTTGTTTGAAAGGGTTTGGAGCTCAATCTCTCCCATACCCTCCTTTCATGTCGAGCTGTCCAGGATTTGCAGTTCATATCTGTGGCCTCATTACACTTTCAATAGGATGATGTGACCAGAAAACTAATGGTGCCTTGATGAAGAGATGAATCCAAATGCTCCTGGCTTCACACCGGCTCTGATTTATTGAGGCAGGTGCCTAAAAAAACAGACCTGCAACTCCAGAAGGAAAAAGCAAAGGAAAAAGCAAAGGAAAAAGCAAAGGAAAAAGCAAAGGAAAAAGCAAAGGAAAAAGCAAAGGAAAAAGAAAGCATGGCATTTGCTTTCTGACGAAAATACTTCCTTGTGATTAATTAATGCACACCTTGTATTACTGAGGTAAACTGAACATGACCTGAGGAGTTTTGAACCCTACACGTTAACATCTCCAGTTATTGTTCTGGAAAACATCCCTGGTTTTCCTGAATAATGGGTTTTTTTGTCAGTACCCAAGATGTGAGCATGAATATTAACTAACCCTCCCCACTGAGCCATGACAGCATGCCATCATCATTAGTGTAAATGATCCAATTTACAGCCAGGAGCATGCAGGAGCCTCACTCAAACAGCTGCAAGTGCACAAGATTTTATGCCAACCACGACTTCTCACCCAGCAAAATCCCTCCGTGCAGGCTGAGGTCAGGGGATCAGCACCAGGGATGACTTTGGGCCCCAGACTCTGCATTTTGGCTGCTTCAAGGGCAATGGATTGGGATGGAACAGACCTTAAAGACCATCCATTCCTACCCCCTACCATGGGCAGGGACACCTTCTGCTATCCCAGGCTGCTCCAAGTCCTGTCCAGCCTAGCCTTGGACAATTCCACGGATGGGGCAGCCACAGCTTCTCTGGCAACCTGTGCCAGGGCCTCAGAGGGAAGGATTTATTCCTAATATCCAGTCTAAACCTATGGTCAGTTTGAAGCCATCCTGTCACTACATGTCCTTGTAAATAGGTTAGCTCCATCTTCTTTGTGGGCTTCCATGAGGTACTGGAAGGCCACAATTCGGTCACCCCAAACCCTTCTCTTCCCTGGGCTGAACAATTCCAATTCTCTCAGATTTTGCAGAGACCACTGCAAAAAAAAGGCAATTCAAAACTTATCTGTCCATATGTGGCTGAAGCATTCAAGCCTATCTAATGCATTTTGCACATCCACCGCAGAGCAAATATAACCTGGCTGGGGGGATATGAGATTTGGAGTAAACAGCACTGGGACTAAAATACCTTGCCAGCTTAACTTCCATACCAAGAATGTCATGGGGAAAAAGAGGAGGAAAGTAGAACATCGATTTCCATATCCAAATACCTCACTGAGGGCCACTGTAGCGTAGAGAATGAAGAGATAAAAGGAACATTTCTTAAGCTTTTAACTGCCTCTGACCTGTACGTTTCTCCCCATGTTCAGGTCCTGGCAAAGGCACTGAATGCTCTGGGTGTCTGACCCTCCACTACAGCACAGCACAGCACAGCGGGGAGTCCAAGTGAAGTTTCTCCCTGATTCACACTGCTTTGCCTCACAGTGCAAGCCCACTGTGCAAACCCACACGGAAAACCCCAAGTGTGCTCTCCTGCCCTGGGAAATGTTTTCAAGGCAGCTGCACTAAACAAACCCTGAGAGAAGGGCCGGTTCTTGGAGTCCCTCAAATTGAGATTAAAGGAAAAGGGAGGGGGAAAAAAAGAAACCATCGTAAGTCTTGACAGACACACCTGGGGAGAGGAAACGCCTTTCTCACCTTGGCACACTCCGCTTTGGCACACTCTGCCCCCCGGCAGGTGACCTGCCCGGCCTCGCACACGCAGAAGTCGCAGCGGCTGCTGTTCCACATGTCCCCGTGGTACCTGAGGGTGCCACCGTGCAAGCAGCTCCCCTGGGAGGACACGCACTCCTCGCAGCACTGCCCGGCACGCCGCACTCTGCCCTGCCCCTGCGGAACAGCAGCAGGCAGTGAGCACGACTGGCTGAAGCCCTGGGCACGAGCACAGCGGGGTGTGCGGCCAAGGGGTGGGAGGTGGGGGAGCTGTCGCTACCTTCTCACAGGTAACAGGGCCACAGGTCTCCCTCACACATCTCACTTCCCCTCTGTGACACGCACACGCGGTGCAGGTGTTTTTTTTCCACTGTTCCCCATGCTGTTCAAAAAGAACATGGAGAGAATTGTTAAACACTCTTGGAAAACAGTCAAATTACTTCTGGTAACCTGCTTATGATGTCTCCTTCTGTATGTCTGTATCAGATAACAAACTTTGCTTTAAAAACGCTTATTTCTGTATCATCAGCAAACAGGAAGTGCAGGGATGAGGTCCAGAGGACACTGTGGTGTGGATTTCTCATTAGCTGCAAACTAGTGGCACTGGGGAGGCCTTAACTGCTGCTATTAGCAAAAATAATCTTTAACAGAAAATCCCACATACATACACTCATTAAATAATGCATTACATTAATTCCAGATGATACAATGAAAGCTATAAATACTTTTGACCACTGTTGCTTTTTGCTTTCCTCCTTCAAAAACTGTGGAAAGCAAGTGCCTCATGTGCTTCATCTTGCAAAATTCCTTTCTGCTGGCCAGCAAATTCTTATCTAGTCCTGATTTCTGTCAACCCTCCTGGCTTTCCAGGAAGGAGAAAAGCAATGGTTGTACTATCAGTGCTGGCAGAAAGTCAGATGTCAAGGAGCAGGGAAAGAGAGATGTGCCAAAAACTGTGAGCAACTGCCTTTTGGTGTGGTTTGTCACAAGTCACCTGGAACGCTCTTCCCGACACGGAGCAGGGCTTTGGAGCACATTCTGGGCAGCACTTTCCAGGAGGCAGAACCACAACTTCATCCTGAACAGAAAGCAGAGATAAGGAAAATAAGAGCATGACCGGTCAACGTGGGGGTCACCATCAGCGCTTGGAACTCCAGGCATTTAGTGGCCATGGAATAACCCACTGTCACTCCAGGCTTTGTTTTGGCCCCAAAAGCAGCATGAGATCTGTTTAGAAGGCATGAAGGATCTTTCCCTCATCTCATTTTCTGGGCCTATTTGGATGGCAACTGAACACATGGACAGATGCAGATTAAGACACCCACACAAGATAAAGTGCTTATATTCAGGCATACAAATATACTGAGGGAAAAATATACATAAAGCTATGCAGGGAAGCACAATAAAGCAGGAGATGGATGAGAGGAGTTTTTTTCCTGGTATTGCCACATTTTGAGGTTTTGAATGTGTGATTTACACCCACCACCCCTCAGGCATCTGCACTGTTTTAGTTAAATCCTTCCATACTGTCTGTACAGGTGTTAAATTATGCTAAAAAAATTGATTTTCCCAATTTAAACTTTTTTTATGACTGATTTAAATCATGCTGGGATAGACTGGCACTTCACATCAGTATGCAGGCCTCAACTCCATCCATCCAAAATGTGTCTGTAACTCCATTGCTACGAACCCACGTACACCCAACAGTTCAGAACAGCACTGCTCACCAGCACCTCCCTCCAGCCACATCAGGACGATGGGAAGACTGACTGGTGGACTGGAATTAAATGTGGAAATGCCAAGCACTATCAAGGAAGGGGCAGAAATAAAGGCACGTGCAAGAAATTAGGAGTGACTGAGATCAGAACGGGCTCCTTGCACATCCTGCTTAATGTCCCTTCCACTGGGAAATGTCTTCGGTAGGAAATATCTGGAACACCACCAGAACTGGCTCTCTGCTGCATTAACTTGGATGTTCTCAGCCAACTACTCTCTCAAAACACACCACAGCAACAACAGAGTTGTTCCTGTTCCCATAAATTAAATGGCACAGCAGGCAACACCAGTCCACTTGGAGTGGGAAAGGAGGAATCTAAAGCAGGCATGAATTTGTTTTAATGCAGACTGCTTAGCAAATGAATACTATTTGAGTATCTCAGGACAAAGCAAAACACAATTAGCACGCACACAAACAGGTGGGCTTTCCTTCTATCCAAAAAAAAAAAAAAGTGTTAATTGCCCAAACATCTGGCCCAGTAACAGAAATCTGGGAAAGACTTCACTGCCACTGATCAAATATCCCTTTTCCAAATCGCCCACTTGTCACCCAGAAGCTTTGCATGGAAAAGGAGAGTGCTGAGGGGTGTCCCCAAAGGCTGGTGGCTCCTGACCTGGCTGCACAGCAGGGGCTGGCAGGCAGCTGTGGAGCACTGAGTGGTGCCATCCCTGCAGACACATCTGGAGCAGCGGCCCAGGCGCCAGCCCTCCCCGTCCTGGAACACGCGGCCATCAAAGGAACAAGGCTCTAAGAGACAGGAAAACAAGGGGAAATTTTCTTTTCCAAAGCCCTTTAATCCCTTTCCAAAATCTTGTTTGTCAAAGCAGGCAAAGACAGGAACAATTCCACCAGTTTCCAAGGGCTTTAGACTTGTGAATTAAAGGCCCGGAATGCACTTCTTCCACTGGACTTCCATGAGAAAAGGTATCCAATACCTCTAGCACTTTTGGAACTTGCAGTCCAGGTGCATAGGAAATACCTGCATCTTTTTTCTCCAATCTTTTTAATCTCCAAAATAAGGACACATTAGACACCTCTGCTCACTGCTTAAAGCTTATCCCCTCCCGTGGGTGACGCCGTTAAAAATGTGAATATGGCAGCAGGACAGAAAGGGAATTAAGAGACAGGTCGGTGCCCTCCCAATAAAAGTGAAAAAGAACAGAAAAGCTTTCTAGATTTGGGCCTAAAAGGCTGTTTCCAGCTGGGACCAGTGGAGCCATCCCCACGCAGTACTCACCGCCACGGCCCACGCACTTGGGGCAGCAGGACCCCGGGGGTGTGTCCTGCAGCTCCCCTGCTCCACAGGTGAGTGCTGGGCAGGTCCTGGGGGCGCAGCTCACCTTCCCGTGGGCACAGGAGCACTGGACACATCCTGAGCCTGCCCACTGCGTGCCATGCTGCAGCACAGGAAACACAGTGAGACCTGGAAATGGATCTTCCCTCCCTTGCCAAGCCCCCCTAAATCAGCTTTAGCTTCCCAGTGAAACTCCCAGGCTGTTGGATGCAGCCCCTCTCCACTACAGCTTCTGTAGGGCAAACTCCAAATTTAGAGACCTGTTTTCTTCAGAGAAATACTCCATATAGGCCCCAACATGCACCTGACCACAAGGTGGGCAGGTGAACATCCCCCACCCCATATACCTAACACGCTGCACTGTGAGTCAGATCTAATTAGCTTTGCCTACTCATTACTGCAGGAACAAATGCTCTGCCCTGAGGCATGGGGAGGAAAACTGGCCCCAAGAAGAAACAAGTTGGTGTGTTGCAACACTTTCCAATGAAGAGAGAATGTTAATTTCTACCAAAGATGCAATACTGAACTAGGCAGGGAGTAAACAAGCTCCTTCCAGACAGAGGATACATATTTTCCTCACTAGGGCCGGTGTTGGCAGACAGACGCTTGCAGAACGAGGGTCAGGTCCCGAAGGATGACACTGGAGGGCTGGTAACAGGGGAAAGTTCTGTGCTGCCTATCAGGATGAGACTTTGCACTGACAAGAAGTTGCTTTATGACCAGCTGGCAGGAAAATAGGACTACAGGCACCAGTGTGTCCATATCCTTGTGGGGATGCCGACCCAAAGAACCTGCCTCTTGAATAATTCAGGATGACAAAACACGGAGGCCAGGTGGCACAACCGCAATCAATCTCTAGAGCAGAGATGGCTGCTCAGAGAAAAGCCTTCTTTTGGGACAGCTAATACGTCACATTCACTGTGCTCTGCTCCCCTCCCAACGCTACTGTGTTGTCTCAGTCACCCACAGAAGCAGCAAAGGGAAGGAACAAGTGGGAAAATTTCTCCCCTTAAGCCACACAGGACACACGATTGCTCAGCGACACATTCCCTTTCTGCAAACCCGGCTGACCAAACTCCTGCTAAATTCCATTATCTGATAGTGACCCTATCCTTCCCCTGCTCAGCATCCTCCACTGACTGCACCCAACAGAGCCAAACACAGGTAAGGACTGTCCCTGCTGAGGAACAGGACGGAGCACTCACGCTGTGGATCTGTCCTTCGTGCCGGCAAAATCCTTCGGTTCGGGAGGCACACTCGGGGCAGCACTTGTTGGGGGCTATTTGGAGCACTTCTCCCTGAAAAGACACAGCATCCAAAAAACACGTGACACCAAGTAGAGACTTTATTGTGAAGGTAAAGCACCATGGCCCTGGTGTTCCCAGTTTGAAAAGGAAAAGTTTCAAGTTAAATATATAACGTTGCTACACCACGTGCCTTTGCTGAGAGGTGACACACCACTGTGTATTTGCTGTTGTTCTCTCCAAACAACAGAAGAATTTACATCCCTAACAGTAAAATCAGGAAATCTCAAACTGTGATCTTGCCCTGGAGAATCCGGTCTTGGTTGTTGGTTTGTTTTGGCTCACACCACTAAACTGATGTTTGTTGATTTTCCACCTACCAAAAACATCCCGTAGACACAGCAGTAGGTCTCACACACAAATGTTTAGATGGCTGAGACTGCCTGGGTTTGTTTATGCCTTGTTGCTGTAACAAGATCAGCATTATCTGCAAAAATCTTAAAATAAGTGAATAGGGGTGGTGATTTCTGACCTTGTTCAGCAGTGGCTGGTTTAGTCTCGAGGAATGACCAGATTTTTTTCTTCTGAGATCCTTGGTGATCCTTCTTTTCAATGTTTAATTGACCAGATGTTTACTGAACACTTAAACTGTTTGTCTTGAAGATTGCCCACATCAAGGAGTCACATAGATCCATTTCTCACTCTAAATCTATTTCCCTTTATGAGCTTTAAAGTTGCCACCTTTTCATTTATCTAATTTTTATCATCTTGTCCAGCACACTCATTATTAGGTGTGCCACGACAGTGCTCTTTCAATTTCTCTCCTCTTTAGCACAAAAATTCCTAATATTTCAGTCTTGCTTTAATCAATACACAGTGATAATAACAGGGAAAACCAGTAAGAATCAAAATTATTTCCTCATTAGTGCTGTCATACTGGAAAACATTTTAACCTGCTTCACAAAGCCACGTAATTACATTGGCAGTGCTTCTTTAAAACTCTCACTTTCGTTGTCATTTACGCACCCTGCCCCAGTAATCCAGATGTTACTGCAAGACCGATTCCATGGCCAATTAATGAAGGCCCAGACAAAGACAACCAGGAGACAACGAAAGCTCAGCAAGCATCACGAGGAAGAAGAAGCTGCAAGACAGACAATCTCAGCTCTGTTGTTGCTCAGCAGAGTGGAAAGTGTCCATCTGCATCTTTGAGGGAGCCCCAGCTCCACCTTCAAACGAAGGGGGACTGGAAGCTGGGCTCCTGCTGGGAGGTTTGAACCCAGTGCAGGGGCTTCCTTTGGGATCAAGCTGCTCCAACACCAGGCCTCTGGCTGGAGTGCGGCGGAGGAGACAAAGGCTTCCCACACCACGTGTTTCTTGCACCGATGAGGAGCGAAAGGGCACAGAGCCTGTGCCTGACCCTGGGCAGCCACACACACTTGTTGCAGTCCTCCCTTACCTTCTGGAAGTCACACTGAGGGGGTTTGCACACTGTGGGCTCACAGGTGACAACACTGCTCCGGCAGCGGCAGTCCTGGCAGGAATCCGGCTTCCACACCGTGTTATTCTGCAAATAGGCAAAAGCTGCAAGTGAGACCCACACAGCACAAGGCCTGTGCTGTTTCACACAGCAGCAAATGGCTCAAATAGCTCAATGCAAACAGTGGAACAGAACAGCCCTCCCTCCCACAGCCTTGTCAGGCCCAACTTTGGCACCGTTCACAACCTCAAACACACAGCTGAAAGACAAGGCCATGCCTGGCAAATAAGCTGCTCCGATGGCAAGACAGTCCATAGGACACAACCTCCGGCAACCTCCAGGTGATCAGAGCATCTCTGGGAAACTTCTCTGTAATCGAGTGCAGACTGTCCGGGCTGCAGCTCCTGGGTGGACATGGGTTGTGCTGAGGCAGAGGAGCCCACTCCCGGCACATGGCCAGGCATGAACAGGCCCGACCGGGGCACATTTATTCCAAAACACCCTCAAGGACACTCGGGCCAAGCAGATAGTCCAACAGATGTGGAGATAGCTGTCACCACCACTTGATCAGTGCACCCAGCTGGAACACCCACAGCTACTTCACAAGGGTTTTCATCAACCATGCCTGACCCTTTCCCATTCCCTCCATGCTGAGGTCATGATCCCACGCTGCCATCAAAAGAAAACGGGAAGAGGAAGATCACTTTCTCATCCGAAAAACTCTTTTCCATCAGACAATCCCTGTGTGCACACTGGGCTAAACTCACACCACACTGACAGCCCCTCTCTGAGCCACTGAGCTTCACTTTTAATGGATTTGCACGTAGACCAGACATTACTACTCATTTCCATAATGTACATTCCGTGATTTACTCCAGTAAGTCAATTTACTCACAGTGTAAAGCACAACTTGGGCAAATTAGACATGGAAAGATGATTAACAGTGGACTACGACGAGCACTTTAAGAGCCAACCACTAAAACTGTTAAGCATAATGATAAAATACCGAAATGCGCCTTAAAGGCCCATTAACATTGCTGAATGAGAGAAAAAAATCCTGAAAAACCTTGCCACTTGCTCAGGCACTTCCGCAGAAGCCGTCGGGTGTTGGATCTAGAGTGTAAGACTGCAAACACTGGGACACCCGGAAATATTGCTCGGAAATCCTTGTGTCTCTTCCCTGCTTTACAAAAGCATTTCTTCCCCCTCAAGCTGTGCTCCTTCCTCCCGTGAAGGTCATGCACAGGCTACAAACACTCTGGCAGCATCAGAAATTCAGGGGGATTCCCTGTTAAGGGAATGATGAGCAACATTGACCTTGGACAGGGTCCAGCCCTTTGGGACAGGACACCAACAGGACAAAGAGGGATGGTAATTCCTGCCCTGGAACACAGCTGGTTCTTCTCTTGCTTACACAGGGCTGTAGAACACAAACCTCTGCCAGTAGATTTATGGTGCAGTTAGAGAAGAAATTAAGGTTAAGTTATGTGTGTGCCAAGCTTTAGCTAAAACACACACCGGAGTTAACTCATCCTGCTGGCTTTAGCAGCAGCCTGTGTTTTAAAACTGGCAGCTCCCTGCAGGGAAACCAGGAGTGGGAAGGGAAAAGGCAGATTTAGTGCCTCATCTCTTGGCTCTCCTAAACCTTCACCCGTGGCCTGTCTCACTAATTAAAAAATAAAACCCAAAATAATTTCCACAGTGGGATAATGGCCAAAGGACTCACCTGGCACAAGGTGAGCACAGAGCCATCCTTACCCACATTTTGAGAATTAAATGCTCAGGTTCCTGGTAAGAAAACCCTCTCCTTGGTCTTCACCCTGTGGGCTCAGATCACCTGCTTTTCAATCCATGCAGTAGTCACTTGGAAGCATCTACACATGTCAGTGAATTCCCTTTGCCAGGTACCAGCTCAAAACTGACACTGCTCTACAGAGTTTTAAAAAATCAGAATCTAGTTAATAGTCAGGAAGCTACTCCCTGATTTTCTGGGATATGAGAGTCTCCCACACAGTTCCTGGGTCTCAGTGTCCAGGTTTCTGGAGAGTTCAACATTTACCTAAAGAGTCCTTGCAACGGACCTAAACTCCAGTTTGGAAAGTTCGGATCCCACCCACCTGTCCTGCATGTTGGGAGGCTTTCTTAGTCCTCACCCAGCACTTACAAGGATGCTTTAAAAAGCTTCCAGGTAAGACTGTTTTAAACATAAAACAAGACTTTTCAGTACACACTTAAAGAACTGCTGGAAATTCACCTGGCATCTTCTCCAAGGCCCTGTACCCCTCAGTGGACGAATTATCTGCTGCCATTTAAGCACTGAATTCTGATCCCATTGAAAGTGTATTTTTACCAATAACAATTTAAGGGGCTTTTTCCTTACAAGTACTAATATAATTAACAGTATAAATAATGAAATACTGTGCACTTTGAAGACAGAAAGCACTCCTTAAGAGCCAAGTAGTGCCATTATAATTTATTAATTCCTTGAATTTTCCTACATCAAAAGAAAAAAATGATACCTAATTCAGCTGAATATTAAAACACCAAAACCAGTATTTAGAAAAATGCAGGAGAGCTGCACATTGAGAAAATAATATGAAAAGGAGGCAAGAGCACAACCAGCAGTAAAAGCAAAGGGGAGTTGAAGCAAAGAATAAGCCAAAGAGACAAAGAGCAGACCTGGCACGGAGGGAGCCCAGAGCAGCTGTGAGAGCTCGTGTTTGGCTGCTGTCACGCTGTCATATTAACCAGAGCACACAAACACCTAAATCTTCACTGGCTCTCACAACTTCAGACAGCTGCACCTGTTCCTCCTCTACCTCAGAAAAAAAAAAAAAAAAAAGAAACCCACCCAACAAATCAAAAATAATCAGAATCTGCTATTAATATGCAAAACGCCTCAGTAATTTAATCAGATGCTGCTTAACGTGGGGTCTCACCATGTCAGATAACAGTCTGTGTGCTATTCTGGTGCGGGGACTGGGGAAATAAGAAGCATACAACAGCTGCTTTGTGTCCCCTTTCCAGCTCCCTGAAAATATCCACTCAGTCCCTAAAATGTCACTGGGTGCTGGGAGACTTCACGTGAGCCAGGAGTGAAGCTGCAAATCTTTGTTGTCGTGCCAAAAATGAGGTGGTGGTTGCTGCTTATCATGTACCCCAGTAATTACCTTCCCTGCCTTGAGGAGACACCAGTGAAACTCACAGCTCAAGAAAGACAAGGAGCTGCTGGAGAGGGTCCAGCAGAGGCCACAAAGATGAGGAGGGGTCTGGAGCATCTGTCCTGTGAGAAGAGAATGCAGGAGCTGGGTCTGGTTAGTCTGGAGAAGACTGAGAGGGGATCTCATCAATCCATACAAATACCTCCAAGACATTGCTGCCAGACTGCTTGGTGGTGCCCAGAGATGGGATGAGGAGCAATGGCCATAAACTAAACCACAAGAAATTCCACCTCAACGTGAGGAAGAACTTCTTTCCATGAGGGTGGCAGAGCACAGGAGCAGCTGCCCAGGGTGGGCACGGAGACCTTTCAAACTCACCTGGCTGTGTCCCTGTGTCACCTGCTCCGGGTGACCCTGTCTTGGCAGAGGGTTGGACCAGGGGATCTCAGAGCTCCCTTCCAAGCCCAGCTATTCTGGGATTCTGTGACTAACTCTCCAAGGGGCTGCTCTGGTGTGTGAGGGTGGCACTCTGCTCTGGGGACTGGGGAGGCCCCAGGAGAGCACCGGGTCGGACTTACCTCGCAAATCATCCTGTGCCCGAGACAACCGAGGAAAGGCAGGGATCGGGGGTGAGGAAAGGCAGGGATTGCACGCCAGGCTGCTTTGCTGAAATGGCAGGCAGAGCCCCCAGCAATTACACTTTTGGTAACAATTACCAGCATCACCCAGCGGCTGCCAAGAGAGGAGCCTTGGCAGCGCCACAGCACCGCTCACGTTTCTCATTTCCACTCCAATTACCTGACAAAACCAGGCAATCGGCAGGGTAATCCCGAACCAGAGGGAAGCCGGGAGAGCGCTCTCGGTCTGTGGGGATAGCCGTTAATGGAGCAGTGAAGAGGCAAAAGCAATTCAGACACACATAAAGGGCTCCTCGTGTCCGTTTGGGTTTGGGTTGGATGTTTTATGTCTGGCAATGGGGAGCTGTTCCCCGGCCGAGGATGTTTGAAGATCTGATTTTTGTTGGCATATAATAGAAACTCGTGACAATGGGCTTTTAATGGGCTTATTCCAGCAGGCCCCGAGCGGAACAACATAGGAACGACTCAGGCTTGCAAATGAGAAATTTAGTTCCTCTCAGTGGAAACAGCTTTAGCCCAACACTTCTAGGAGAGAACAGCAGTTCAGGCAGAGTGTGGGGCTCGATTAACAACCCAGGAACAGGAACTGGGAGCTGGTTTTCTCCTTCTTCCAACCAAAGAATTAAAACATTACACAAATTAAAACGAGGCACTGTTTTCATGGTTCACTACTCTGCTGGTTTCCTACATTTTTAAATTGTCAAATCTTCCACTAGTTGTACCAGCCTTGTAAAAACCAGGAGTCCAAAAATAACATTCCCCAGCGGTCCTAAGCTATTGCAGGGGTAGGAAGGCTATGATATTCCAATCTATTCTTCAAATTCTTAGGTGCTGCTGTAAACTTTATCCTTTCTCACAGACACAAAAGCAGTCACTAGGAAAGGGCCCCAAAGAATCAAATGCACTGAGCAAACAGGGTAGAGGGATTAAAACCGTGTTATAAAATCATTGGTTCTAATCAGGAATTAAATCAGCACACAGAAATCTTTGTTAAACCCAATAGGTCAATGTTTGGGAGCAGCAGTGTTCCTTTAGAAAGGTTAATGCCTTTTGGTTGGCACATAGCAGCAGTTCTCCTTAGCATCCAGAAAAAAACACTTTGGGGTCCTCCTACTGGTTTTTCCCTCTTTATTCAATATTCCCCCTTTATTCAAGCATTTCCTAATGTGCCACGTGGCAAAATTCAAACATCTCCCCAAAAATGACTTCTGAATGGATATCAAAACCTGAACGGGTACCAAACCTTTATCCCATTTCTAACAAAACCCTCCATGAGACCACGAAAATCATTGCAGCTCAGCCAGCTGAGTCAGCAGGGAAAGGGAGTACCCTTCAGTAGCAGTCACAAGCCCTCAGAAACACTGCACTGGGTGAAACCTAACTTTTATTCTACTTCTTGAAGGCAGCAATCCACTCTAGAGCAATTCTGCAAGCCACTTCAGCAAATATCCAGGTACCTCCAATTCCAGGCTGGATATTTAGGAGCTATCCTTTCAAAGCAAGGAACTATGCACCCCAAATCCTACTATTGTCACTGTGGATCCAAGCACAGTAATCTCCCATAAAGCTCCCAAAAAATACAACCCTTTGTGACCTTATCTTCCATCTCAGCTCCCTGTGCAGCAGATTAATAAACTGGTTCTCTCTTTCCCTAAAAAGGGAAAGGGGATCCCTGCACAGTCATTAATCTTGGTGAACAAAGACTATATAACTGAAGAGAAATGATGAGGAAAAGCCTGCAGAATAAGGAATTTTCCAGACTGCCTTCGTTTCCTCTCTTTCAAGAGCCGTTGGTTTCCACTACAAAGGCAGGGAGATGTCAGGAGTTGAACCCCGATCTGTACTTTGCCCACCTCTCCAATTTGCTCCCTTTGCTACAGGTTTTCTCCTATACAAAAACCAATTTCACAGAATGTGAGTGTCCACAAGAGAAGCAAGCTGAGGGACGGAGATTACCATAACCTCTGCAGCTCCTGCTCTGGAATTTTTCTCTCTCATCCCCTTCTCAGTACTTAACATCTTGCTCGGAATAAATCTCCAGTAAAAGCTCGGGAACAGTTTCTATGGTAAGCCCGTAATGGGGACTGGAGAAGGAAGGGTAAGAGAGAGCACATGCATAAACGCTTATTTAGACTCTTGAAAACAGACTGGGTGCTTCTTAAATCTCTCCAATGCTCATCGTTTAAAAAAGGGACAGTTTTATATCAAAGCACTTGGCTCCTTCACTCCATCTACACAGGCTGCTCCATGAAATATTTAGCGGAGGCAAAGCATATGCACCCCTTAAGTTGTGGCCGGGGAAGCAAATGCATCTTCCCTTCATTCTCAGGCAGCAAGAACAGGCTGAATGTTCCTGCAAACAACACCTGAGAATGTGCTTTTGTTAACCATCTTAATTCTGCTTCCTTAAAAAGCTTCAATGAGTGGCTGTTGGTGTGTTTTTCAAAGCACGTCTCCGGGGTGTACAGAGCCTCAGGCATCAGTGTCTTCACTCATTCAGTGACAGGAGGAACACAGAGCTTTCCTCTCATCCCTCTCTGTGCTGCTGTGGATATTTGCCAAGCTGGGTTTTGCTCCCCGACATGGTGTGAGCTAATTCCTGTCATGCTGCTTCACGCTTGGTTAGAAATAATTGCTGCCTCATTACAAATTTAATAATCACACCGTGATACAGTGGAACTCTTCCCTGCGATCTTCTTTTTCTTCTTGGGGAAAATAGGAAACAGATTGACTGGCACACAGCCCAGCCATTTTTAATTAATATTATTCCCCTCCAAGAAGGAAATCCCGTTTTCCAAGATTTTGCCCAGGTAGTTTTTACAGGGCTTAAGAAACACCTCACACTGCTTTTAAGACTGGGTTCCTGCAGGATCCTGAGAAGGCTTTTCATTTTCCTTCATCTGCATCGTCTTTGAGGAAGTCTGGGAAGAATCCCACACTTGGGGGCTGCCTGTAGGCTCACAGATTCCCAACTTCCCTGCAGAATGAAGAGGCTTGGGGAAAGTGAAATACTCTTTTGAGGGAAGTGTCTTCTCTACTGCATGGGATAGGAATGAAAAGTCCAGGATGGACAAGGAGGAGAGGTTCCCCCATTTTCTAAGAACGCAGCAGCAAAGCACCAAGGAACATACCCCAGAACTATAAGTACTTTTGAGCAGCTCAAATCACAAACCTTGTTTCAGTGCAACCATCTCTCCTGAAGATCTGGGAGATGGGAATTCCCAGCAGCAAGGCCTTGGTGCTTCTAATATTTTCACGTTTCTCTACTTGTTACTCCCCATGCTTTTAAAATCAGCAGCATGTAAATTAAATAAAGCTCAATCTGATAACAAAAAAGGGGAGGGGATTTAGAAAAATATTCTATTGTATTTTTTGTTTCTCTCCTTTCCCTTTCCCCCCCCCACCCCAGCAAAGGAAAAAGCTGAGCTGGGAGATGCAAGACTACTGAATCCACTTTCTTTCCTGCACCGCTCTTTCCCTCCTCTGCGCTGGCACACTTCCCAGAGCTCTACACACAACAGCGGACGGATGGATGGGTTTTCCAAACACTTGCATCCATCATTTGATTTGACCTCCAGAGGCCACATTCTTCCCTGCACCTTTAGTTACTTTTATCTTCAAAAGAACGAAGGGACGTGATGTGGGTCAGCAGAGAGAAGCTGCCAGCCAGGCTCCCCCCTTTCGTGCCTGCAGGGAGACAAGTGTGACTGCCTGCTTCAGGAGCACCTGGATGAGCCACTGCACCAAGCCAGGGGAGAGCACACCCCGAATCCCAGCCTTCAGCCTGTGCCTAGTGTTTCCTGCTCAGGACCACGGGCAATGTTGTTTCAGGCTCGGGGAAGACACTGCCATAATGTGTGGTCCTGGTGAGACAGCCTGTTTTTCAGCAGCTTGGGAGAGGCCCAGTGGGAACCGCAGCCACCCAGCATCCTCCCCTCCAAACACGCACCAGGGAGCTTCAGAGCGAGGAGAGGCTCTTAGGAGCACAGAGGAAAGCAAACCTGGAACTCTTTGTAACACAGCACACTAAAAATTCTCCAGCTCCCCTCCCGCCTTCAAAGGCCGATGAAAGACGCCTGATGAAAGGCTGGAGAAAGCCAGGGCTCTCCCTGCAAAGCATTGCTCCAGAGAAATCCCAAATTCCCCAGCCCACACCAGCCCCCACGGGCTGAGATACTGAGACAGCCAAGACACTCTGTTCTTGGAAATGAAGGAGTACCAAGGGATAAAAAATTGCTTCTTATCCCCTTATTAATCTGCAGAGCTTTCCCATCCCCTGACGAGGAACAGGGAGAGACAGAACTCTGGAGCCCAGCTCAGAGCACACTTGGCTGCAAGACAAGCCGACACATGGAGTTCTTTCCTACCTTTCCCTGTATGATTAACCTGGGCACCACTCCCTGTCTGCAGACATGATATACCAAGACTGATGTGCCCACGAGCTACATGCACAAGTTGTATCGTGTCCCACCCCTCCCCGTCCTACAATTTTCACTGGAAAAAGAGGTTTATAAAACAAGAGACTCCTCTCTGGGAAGAGGATTATCTACCCCAGTAAAACTTTAGTAGCAGACAGAAGTTATTTCTAAATGCTTTAAACAGAGGGCAGGGAAGCATCCTACAGCATTTCCTGTCACTTCTCCCTTCTTCTCTGTGCCATTTCTTTTTGCCACCATGCATTAAAATCTTAATATTCGGCCTACCTGACATCATTTACCTTTTCCCACTTGGTCTGGGCTCTGCTACTTGCTGTCACTTTTCCAAACTTTACCAGCTTTGGAAAGTCACACTGTGACAAAAGGAAAATCCAAATTTTGCCATTGTGGTGCCACCTCATAATTGGAATACAAATTACAAAGTCGGATTACAAAGCCTCCTTATCTTTCATTATTTAAGTTTTTTAACTTTCCCAGAATGCAAGGACACTCTGAAAGGAGATGACACTCTAGTGCTGCCTTGCTCAGAGCAAAAACAGGCTGAAGTGCACCAGTGAACCACTTTGCCTCATGGAAACATTTGTTTCCAAAACCCAGCTGTTCAAAGGAAAGTCATTTTGGACAAGGTACAACTTCTTCATGGATCAGAATGTAAAGCAGACCCAAACCTGTCAGTTTTGCTGACCCCGAAACCCAAGGACTGCAAGTAGTTACTGCTCCCAGTGAAGAGCCACAGCAGCCGGTGTGACACCAGCAGAAAATCTAAAGCTCAAACATGCTTAGGGGAAAAAATAATATCACATTTTCTCTCCAAAGTGTCTCCTGTGGACACTGTGCCCTCATTTTTAGCTGGTCACACGCCCCATCCCAAGAGCTGAGATCTGGATCTGAGCAATGCCAATGTAACGTAAAACAACCTGAATATTTCAGATGGATGGATCTGGCAAGTCCCTTCCTTCCAGATGTCATTTAAATTTTAAACAGAGGCATAAGTGAAGTGATTCATGGAGGATGGAAGTCCTAGGAGGAGTAGCCTGTCACACACACAATACTCATACTTCATCCACTGCCCCGAAGTAACGGCAAATTGCACAAATTCCAAGCCAGGAGACAGCAGGGAACCTCTTAAAAACTGGTAGAAAACAGAGCTTTCCACTTCTGTTTCAGCAAGCTGGCAATGAATGACGATCATTCCTGCTTGGTGCCCATCCCATAACGAGCTGGTAGTGTCAGCTCTACCCCTGCACCGTCACAGGTCCAAACCACACCAGGGAAGAGGTGGCAATTTCAGCCAAACAGACAAAACCCAATGAAATCTTAGAGAGGATGTTCCTTGATGCCCACAAATCACTTTCATTGGACAGAGAGGAGCAGCCAAACCTGTGGAACCCTTTGCTGCACTGTTAGATTTCCTCCTTCTCCCAGCAAAACAATCATTCCCGCTGGTGTTCATCCAGGCAAGCTCTCCTCCCCCTGAGTCCAGCTAATGAATCCAAACCAAACCCTGCACTTAACAAACCCCACGCCTGACCCTGCAGCAAAGCTGCACCTTGCCCTGCTTTGATCCTCCCCAAGATAAACAAAATAAAGCAAGGCTCTGGTCTACAATCCTCTGTTTCATCCTCTCCCCCAGGCAAGATGAACTTCAGTCCCACTACGGATGGGGGCACTGGAAATGCCCTTGGATAAACATTTGGCTTGTCTCAATGACTTGATGTGTGTGTGTTCAGCATTTTACAGACACATGAGCCAGTACAGGTTCCCTCTCCCGTTTTTCTCTCCTTGCCCCTTCCCATCTGGTTAAATTCAGGGCAAGCAATCTTTCAATTACAAGCGGAGTTAGAGCCCAGTTGCCGGGAAAATGGTGTGTGAAGAGCCTGTTTACACCTCCAGTGACTGAGGGAACCATTACCATCCATCCAGCTGTCGCAGGCCTTTGTATCATCTGGTTCAGGCCATTAGGATTTAATTCTTTTACATGCTATCTACCAGCCACTTACTCGTAGGAACCTGCAATTAAAAGCATCGCGCCAAGCCACACAGAGCTGGGACAAAATAACACGGAGCCAACAGTGATTTCAGCGCTGCCCAAAGCAGCAAAATGTGTTCCAGTGGCTTAATCAGATCCATCAAACCCTTCCAGTTATTCCATCCCTGGAGGATGGAATAACACACACGCTTCCCTCCTCCTTGAAGATCACACTCCCAGCACAAGCGCTGCTGTCAAAACCTCATCAGAAACAACCCCTTTTTAATTGCTTTACATTTCAATGCTCTCCCTAATTAGAGACATTTTGGAGCTTCCCACAGTCCAAGGCAGGTAAAAGGGATGCAAATTAGGACAAGGTTTACCCAGAAGGCCAGAAAACCTAATTTAGCCTTAAAGCAAGACAAAAAAGACCTGACTCCAAAGTACCTGACCGTCCTGACATGAGACTTTTTGGAAACCCTCCCATAGAATCCATGCAGTGGTTATAGGGAAGAGGCAATAGTTCAAACCACAATTACCTCCTGCACAGGCAAACAAAGGATTTGTTTTTCAACCCCAGTAATTTTATTTAGAGGGCTTTGCAGACCTACAGAAAGGTCTGCAAGAGAGGCAGGAGGAAGGTAAAATCCCTCCTTCTTTCAGGAAAGGAGCCACAAACCAATTCATCATTTTGTGCACACAGGCACAGTGATGACACAGCCATAAAAAGCCTGGGTGGAAAAGTTCAAGGCAATGGGTGTGAAGGCTGCAGGATGGACCAGGAGCTACAGGAGATGGGTTTTCAGCTCTGTCATGACTGCAAAGTGGCTTTGAGCACGTCACCTGCAAACCTTTCCACCGGGACTGCCAACTGAATACAGAGCACAGGGGGACAGGATTTTATAGGCACGTTCCCTTCTGAGCTGCAGAAACACGTTAAGTGCCTGCCTGTCTCACCCAACAGAAAATCCCTGTTTGGAAACACAAAACCTGTCCCAAAGCAGGGGCTGCAGACAACGATAAGGAGGGAAAAAGGGATAATAGCCTGATAAAAACCCCAAATCATCTTCACATCGGCTAAAGCTCAGCCCCATTCCAAGCCGCTGGCAGTTCGGCTGGGTTTGGACTTGCATGGTTTTATTATTTTTGGTGCTCCAGCGGATTGGCTGCTTGCCCAGCTCGGGATCTGAGGAAAGCCGTATCCCTCCTTGCTGAAAAACGAGCTAACAGAGATCCCATTGATACTCCACTCATCAGCTTTGTAAAACTACTCATACACAGAGCATAAAACACACACGTGCACTTCCCCAGCCATTCTCAAGGAAAAGGGAGAAAGGGAGGGAAGAACAGGCAGCATCTGGTTGTTGTGTTGTGTTTCCTACTGCAAGAAGCACTTACAGAGCAGGACTGAGGACTGGCTTTAGGGGAACAGCTTTGAAAGGAAAACAGAAAGGAACTTTGCAGCATTTCATGACAAGTTCTAAAAATTCCAGCACTTCCCCTAAAAACATACATTTTCCATAACAGGTATGTAAAGTCAAGCTCCCGAGTTTAAATTTATGCATCAGATTGTTCAGTGCTGCTCTTCAGAAACACTGTATTCAGATGGCTCTTCACAAGGCTTGGGGAGCCACTGTACAGCTAAAGGAGGGGAGGAAAGAATCAAACTGCTATCAGGATCCCTAAATCCACAGCCAACTTCAGCCTCCTGATCTCCCTTGGGTATTGGATCTCCCGTAGCTTCTTTAAGGACAATCTCTCCACCAGGTAAGGGGACACACTGTGAGTATCTGTTGTCAGAAATGTTTAACACAATCTCAGCTTTCCAATCCCAAACAAACTACTGAACTAAACGAGCGCATAAGTTGTTTCACTGGCCACTAAGAAGTGCTTCAAAGCAGACACTTGGCTTTTCCTCCCTGGTTAATTCTCCCTGTCTGGAAGGTAAAAGCTCCGTTCATTTAATTGGCCTTTCAATTCCTCCCTGCATCAGTAATTGAGTTGCTCAGGGTGAAATTGCAAAGTTGCAGATGAATTAATCCCACCGTGGCCTCTGTTGTGAACTCTCCCCCTGGACCCGTCCTCCTCGGTGCCCTAATTCCCAGCCCCAGCGCTGCCATTCACGGGACTCTGCTGAGCAGATTTAACTCGCTCAATCAGCAGAGAATTAGTCACTTTTCCCTGATTCAGGCTTCTGCCTCTGGGGGAGGCAGGGGAAAACATGAGCACCCCTTCCTGCAGGGGAAAACATGGGCACCCCTTCCTGCAGCAGCACACGGGGACCTACAGTTCGATTCGGCAACAGGTGAAAATGACACCCTCACGTTACCAGTGACAGCTGCGTGAACTTGCACTTCTTGGGCTTTTCTTTAAATTAGGTAACATCACTTCTGATATCAACCTACAGAAGTGCTAAACTTTTAGATTAAAAGCAGAACCTGCAGCCAAAGTCAGAATCATGCACCCTGCACCATGACCAACCATAGTGGCCACAATCAAGTTGATCGTCTGTGTTCCTTCCTCTCCGGTTTCCACAAGTGAAAAAGAAATGCTCAAATACACGTGGTGGCAGAATATCAGGAAGGATTTAGCATATCAGACAAACCAGGGTTTGCTGACAAAGAGGAATTTAGCGGACATTAGCAGAAAGTTGTCATTAATTCAGGCTACCAGGGCTTTACCAGGTAATAAGTTTGAAAGCTTGTGGTTTAAAATTCTACCATTAAACCATGAGAGGTAGAAGAAATTGCTTCAGTGGATTTAGACACTGAAGATTTTTTTTTTAACTTCCTACAGAGTATTTTTCTTTTTTTACCCTCATCATCCTATCCCATCTCTCATAGATTACAGCCCTGCTACAGCATTTGTTTAATGAAGTTTACACAACATTAGAGGCACTTGATTTAGCTACCACAGCCACCATCTGTAATTAATCCTCCCAGGAGCCACAGTGCTGCACAGCTTGTTCCTGCAAGCTGGGTTTCTAATGTGCTACAAGCTTATGACCTCCATAATTCTGATTTCCCATCAGTTTTATGCCATCACAACCCCTCTGCATTCATTTGGCCACTCACCCCAGTTGGTGGAGAACAAGACCCACAGGGAAAGGGTGTAAATCAGCTGGATATTACCAGGAATCCTTTCCTTTTTTCCTTTTTCCTTTCCCATTCCTTTTCCCAGAGCAAGATATAAAGCAGCACACAAATAAATTGTCCATTTCTGTGTATATTGACAGAATTACCTCAGCCTCCCCTTCAGTGTGACATGAAAAAGCAGGGGAGACAAATCCTACCCCACTGTGCTCCCACAGATTCTACACCAAAACCCAGCCTGCAAGGAGGCCTGTGCTGAATAAATAAATGAATTCCTGATTCTGATCCCAAAGCTGCAATTTAAGGTAAGTATAAGTTTCAGGAGGGAAAAAAGCCAACCATGATTTAAAGATTTCTAGTGATACAGAATAATTCATAGCACACCTCGGGAAATTGTTCCAATGATTTCCTATCTTCACAGTAAAAGTCCACCTAGTTCCTAAGGCTGGATTTATCTAGGTTTCATTTTCTGGCTACTCCATTTTCTTATGGACAGAACAGGTTTATTTATAATAATTTCTGTTCCCTCTGCAGCCTTCTACAGATTACCCCTTAACTTTCCATTTGAGAACTGATGCAGAGACAGCTCAAGTCTTTAGTAATGAGGAATCATGACTCTCCCGGATCCCTCTCTCCTTGTGCATCCTCCCGCATCCCTCCACCAAACGAACAGTGAAACATCAGACTGACGTTCCCACAGCTGTCACAGCAAAGCCAAATAGCCAGCTAATGTAACATTGTTCCTCCTGAACCATAACCCCTAATATTGGGAACTGTATCACCCCTTACCACCCGGGCGTTAACACACCAGGAGCACCCAAAAGGTTTTACAGAATCTCAGAATCCTTCAGGTTGGAAAAGACCTTTAAGATCATCGAGTCCAACCATTCCACCAGCACTAATAAACAATGTCCCTAAGTGCCACATCTACACAGCTTTTAAATTCTTCCACTTGTTCCCTGGGAGAAGGGACCGATGATCCCCTCTGGCTCCCCTCCTGTCAGGGAGTTGTAGGGAGCAACAAGGTCTCCCCAAGCCTCCTTTTCTCCAGGCTGAGCCCCCACACCTCCCTCAGCTGCTCCTCACTGGACTCATGTTCCAGACCCATTCCCAGCTCCCTTCCCTTCTCGGGACACACTGCAGCCCCTCAATGTTTGTCCTGTATCGAGGGGCCCAAAACTGACGCCAGGATTTGAGGTGCTGCCTCAGCAGTGTTGAGCACAGGGGGACGGTCACTGCCCTGGTCCTGCTGTCACACTACTTCCAATAACAGCCGGGATGTTTGTATCCTGTACTCAGAGGCAAATATATATTAATGGAGGGATTTTTTAAAAAAATACTGAAATGTATGGGATTTTTTCCCCTGGGTCAGAAGGCCTGGAGACCCTGACCACTTCTCCTCTAATCCATCTCTGCCTGCAGCCAGTTCTTTGGGAACAGAAACAAAAACAGGCAAGTGGCCCTGGCCTCTGGGGCAAGATAAGAAGGAAGGAGTGCTTTTGTGGTAGGTTCCGAGCTAAACTATTGTGCATTCCCACAGGAGTCATGTGCAAACATGTTTATTGACTCCACACCATAAATCACTGCTTTCCAAAGCAAACCCAGCTTTGCATTTCTAGTGCTCCAATTTGGCCGGGACAAACAAGGAGGAGCAAGCCCTGAGCTTCTGAACCTCTCCATAATGTTCACTTAAATGAGATTTCCTCTCCCTCAGGCTGGAATGTGTGTCCTGCTCTGAGGAAATCACCATGGAGTTAAAAAGAAACTTTCAAAGTGAGATAACAAAACGAAGCATCTCTGCCCTCAGCAACTTTTACTAATAATTACTCTCCTGTGTTACAGAGTTTGGGAGACCCAGAGGGGCTCAGGGTCCCCTCAGTCCCTGCACAAACAAGTGCCAGCCCGTGATTGTCACAGAGATAACCTAGAGCGGGGAGCAGAAAGGCCAGTTGAGCTGGGAGAGGAGCAGGGACTTTGCTCGGCTGCTGGGAGGGGGTGTCAGTGACAGATCCAAGGCACAGCACAAGTGTTTGCTTCTCTCCCAAATACCTTCAGTCACAACCACAGCAGAGGTAACAGGTTTATCAGACCCGGGCTAAAAACTGAACCCAAAACTTTGAAATATACAATATTTTGAAAGCAAAATGCACAGGCTCCTTCGTTTGATAAATTCTGTAGGGTTCGGGTTGATTTTTTTTAATGCCATTCCAAGGAACCACCCAGAACACCAGGCTTACCAACACCCACATTTCAGGTTAGGTGTGCACAAACTAAACAGCAAAACATCTGACAGAAAATAAATCTCCAGGAAACCTAAGGGCACAAAAATACAATCAACCACTGTTCTGATCAGCTCCCAAGTTGTTGTTCTCTTTTAAAGGGTGCACAGAACTTCCACAAAAGCTTGGCACAGGAGGTGCACGCCTGCTTTTAACACTTCAAAGGTCCAAGGTAGGTGGCCTTTTGTTGCTCTGCCCTCTCCCACAGGACTTACACTCCGGCCTTCACTGAAGGTGTGAAGCCCACAGATAACAGTGGAGAGGCTTTTTCCTTCCCTCAGTCTGTGACAAAATCGGATAACACTGGGAACAGGCTCCCGTAAGCACAGCTGTTTAAAAGTGCAGTGTAAAAAAAAGATGATGCCTGCAGGAACTTTTATTTATTCATATACATGCTCACATGAAAATGGAGAATAGGAAAAAGAGAATGGGAGAAAGGAAAGATCCCAGGAACTTCCCTGTGGAAAAAAAGCCCTGGTCACTGATGAATTTTTACTTTCTGTGTTCAGGATAGCAAAATACACCAGCACACCAGTCCCAACGCACTGCTTTCATTTCATATGGACAACGTGGTCAATAAAGTACAGCTGGAACACAAGGAGGCCAAAAGCTCAGGAGAGAATCCTCTGGAAGTCTCTATAACATGATGATTAAGAGGAAGGGGAAATGAAGGGGAGGGATGGAGTTTTCTTTGGAATCCTAAAACACCATTTTCCAATTACTTCAGTCACATAGGGATCATCACCCTTCTAGAGACCCAAGTGACTGAGCCAAGCAAAAAATAAATCACAGTCAAGGACCTCATTTGACTTCTCAGCAGCCACAGCAACTGCCTTGCCAGGGAACAGAGACACGAACACAAAGCACAGCCGGGAGCTGTTCCCAGGGAAGCCAGAGGCAAAGCATGGACAGATTTCCAACACTCCAAGTGCCTGGGGAGGCACGAATAAGCACGTTTGATTAGGTAAAGTAACCCCACTGAAACTACTGCTCCAGCATTAATGCAGAGTGTGGGGTAACTCACATCCCAGCATGCTCCTGTAGTTCATGGATGGTCCCAGAAAAGGCAGAGGGGGAACACCAAAAGCCCATGAGTCTCCCTCTACACACAATCCCCAACACCGCCAATCCAACACAAGTGTTGATGCTGCTGCATCGGGCTTAACCTCAGCCTTCAGACACCCTGCAAAACAAATGTCCCAGACACTTACCCCCACCCCTCACTCCAGCCTGGCCCACAGAAATGGCTAATAAGCACAAGGGTAACACAGGGAACTGCCATTCCCAACTGGGATAGCCAAGGATGAAGGTGCCTGAAGATGGCCATGGGAAGGGAATCTCATCTGCTTTAACACATTCCCCAAAGCCAGCTTCCTCTGCAAACACTCAGATCCAGTGCCAAATCATTTCTTTATATGTGTACGCAGGAGTTTGGCTCACAGGAGCCAGAACTTCACGTGGAGGACCAAGATGAGGTAAGAAAATGATACAGAGCAGCAGCTGGGTTTACTCCAAATCTCTTGCAAGGGGAGTTAAAGGTAAATCCATGCTCTCCCTGGAAAACATCAACTGGTAAACCAGTGTCTGCAGCCCTGCCTCATGTATTAAATGAGCTCAGTGACCGACCCAGTGCCAGGGTCAAGTGCCCAGCTGGTAAAATGCCCGGCTCCACTGACATCAAAGCAGCTCCAGCACTTACAATAGCTCGGGACTCAAGGAATGCGGGCTCCCCAAATAGAAATGTGCTGATCGTGTTGCCATAAGTGACTCCGGCCTCACCTCCGGTTTCTCTGCATCGCTGCAAACTGGCAAGTCTACAAACCCCACCTCAATCACTCGGGCATCACTTTCCGGAGACTGAAAGATTAAGCACGAGATCCGTTCTCTGTGCCAGCACAGGGAGGATACTCCTCATTTTTGTGGCCTGCCCAGCACTCCTCACACAACACTGCTCTATCACTCCGCACAGATGCTGCTGTCAACACCATCTCAGGGAGGTTTCCAAACATGAATCCCAGCAAATCACAGCTTTCTTGCTTCCACATCACCACAGCCGAGGCTCTGAGTATGAGCTGAAATGTGGCTCTGTTGTTTCAGATGTCACTGCTGACTGATGTGGTTTCAGTGACACTTACGGCACTCTAATGATACTAAATATCTAAAGCCTTCAAAATACTGGTGTAATCATCTAAAGGGGGAAAGGCTCAATTACCAAGGTTATTTTTCCCCTATTTCATCAAACAGCCGCTCAGAGGTTGTTGTACAAGCCATGATGGATTTAACCAGATGCTCCCATCACTTCTGCTGCAGTGCTTGAAAAAACAGCCTCTATAAATACACTGAAAACCCAATGAATTACAGAAGCATGAAATGACTTCAGCAGAGGTTAAAAACACTCTGTCATCACACAGAATGCACTAAAAATATTAAGCCCCTCACTGCACCTCTCACATAGGACTACTGCTGATTCGAACAAGGAGGTTGCTCGGGGAAGCTGCCAGATGAGGAATTATCATCCCCCCAGCCCCAACATGTGGATTTAGCAGCTATTTGCAGAGCCTAACGAAAGCATCTGTGTAAACAGGACGCTGAGGAAAAGATATGACCTTGAAGATCGGATCAGCCCCCTGGCTGGTACCTGCAGAACAAAATCCACGTTCCCATGCAAGACTAAAAGGAGGGAAATGATCGTGTATTAACAAACAGCTGCGGTCCCCTGTGCTAGATTTTAATCCTGCACATTCTTAACAAAGCCACGG